>JAVYIG010003225.1:0-109026 GCA_035222895.1 Strongylocentrotus droebachiensis | reverse complement strand
ATTTTGAATGCATAATCATTTGAAATATACAAGCCAACTCTGCCGCCAGTTTTGTTTTTCCTGTTATTAGTGACAAGAGTGTAGCCATCAATAAAAAATAGTGAGGAGTTAGATTTAATCCAGGTTTCACAAATACCAATGAATGAACAATCATATTTAATTTTGTCCAGGAGTAGTTGAAACTGGTCAAAATTTTTACCGAGACTTCTGACATTGCATTGTAGAAAAGATAGTTTATTGACAGCCTTTGAAAAATGATCAATGAACTGAGATTCTGTAAAATAGCGTGAATGTTTGCTGCCTGACAATGACTCACATGAGTCTATGTTCAGTTGCAACTCAGCAGTGCATAAATTTAAATATTCAGCCGTGTCAGCTTCATGACAAACGTTATATGTAGTTATGTAAGAGGAGGATGCCTGTGAATTATCAGGTGGTTAAAAGTTGTTGATCATTACCAACATTAGATAATAGAGGTTCAGTCATTGATAAAACATGAAGTAACAGGTGAGTAACGGAGAATCCAGTAGATGAACTGAATGACATGTATATAAATATGAATAGGAAAGAAGAACGTTCAGGTGGTGTAAATACACAAAAGGCATGGTTTATAATATGACATTTGTTGTATAGTAGAATTAGAGATGGTTCGCAATAGAATGTAATAACCGATTTAGTACTACAGGTAGCATCAATCAGGAAGTTAACTGAATCAATTGTACATACGTATACATTCATTGGATATTAGATCGAGACAAAACACAGATAAGAAATAAAAACAAGAAAATTCATTACTTAGCACTTGTACTAGAACACGTACAAGAAACTCATGGGCTCCTTTCAGCCACCGCACGTAGAAGAAATTTAGAAAATTCAGGCAAAAGCAAGAGAGAGAGAGGGGGGGGGGGGGAGAAAGTAGGGGGGGAGATAGTAGGGGGGAAGTGGGGGGGGGGGGGGAGATACCCTTCTTACGGTATCGGGTTACATGTATGTTTACATGGTAATCAAAAGTTAATTCAGAATTTAAAATGCATTTAAGTTGAAACGGTAAGATAGATGTACATGTATCACACAGTAAACAGAGCACATTCCAGAGATGCTGAGGTGATTTACCTTACTCCTGATGGTTATTCCACTTGGAGGTGTTTTTTTCCTTCCATTTGAGTTCAACTGAAGCTCCGACAACGATTATCTTAGTGGAGACTCCCTTTTGCTTCCGGAGGTCGTAAGCGATCTTGGCAAGCATTCCCTCCTGGCTTTGAGGGCTGGGGGGGGGGGGGGGAGGTCTGTGCCCCTGTGGATTGATTGTATACGCACTGGAAAATGTAGCTCCTAAAACACTTTTGAGAAAAATTTAATGTAAAATAGCGCTTATAGCGCCGGCGATATTTCGCTCAACACCCCCCCCCCCCTCCCCCTCCACCCTTGAGCAAAAAAAACCCCAAAACTCTGATTACAGTTTTTGTTTTTTGTTTACTTTCTTTTGGGGGGCTGGGGGGGGGGGGGGGGGGGCAAGGCCTGGCTGTGACCATGGAAATCTCAGAATATGTAGTTGTGCTATATAATTTCCAAACGGGAATAGCCAATCGGTCGATTTTAGTAATGAAACATTGGCTCAATTAATATCTTGACCTTGAGAGTTTATTATTTACATTTTCATAACTTTACTGGACTCGAGTTCAACCGCGATCGACAACGGTCACTGAATATTGTAGGATCGCATAATTATGCTTCCAATATTCATTTGAACCAAATTCATGAAACCATACCAAAACTTTGTATAACCTCTAACAGTCTATATTCATTATTTGACTATTTATTTGGACATGTTTGACGTATTTTTTTCTTCGTTCATGTGGCTATCAACAGATTATGAAAATATCGATGATCATTATTAATCTTTCTTGCAGAATTTACGAGAAAGAGGACAAGGACGATTGAAAGGAAACACATGAAGCTCGCCTTCGATTCTCATTTAAATTCATCAACGATTATCTGTTTATCATTTTCTCATCTCATATACTTGGACACTTTCATGATGCCTGATCGCAGTTGATTTAATTACCGATATGCAAAATATCTGCAGTTTTAATTCATTTTTTGTTCACTTCAAAAGAAAATAAATTTTGTAATTCCAATATTCTTTTATAGCCCCCGTATTTGCGTAACGAAAAGGGATAACGTTTTAATGATCATGGTGGGTATTTAAATATTAAAAAACGCCACTTCGATCCGCCCTAGCTGCATTTTGCAGTTGGAACATAATAGTCCCCGTACAAATTATATGGAACCTCATATTTAAATTAAAAGGAGTATTTATTGCTAACGTACATCCATGACAAACTGGTATAATTATTGAAGTTTGCCGATCGTTCGTCCGAGGAGTAAATTATAATAAATTGAAGTACAAAACATATTAAGTGCATTTTTGTGTTATCTTCTGTGAATTATGATAAACCATCAAGGATTGGGAGAGAGAGGGAGAGAGAGAGAGAGAGAGAGAGAGAGGGGGAGGGAGATGGAGAGAGGGAGGGAGATGGAGAGCAACAGAAGCAAGGTGGAGAGTGGGATAGAACGCAAACCGAGAGCGAATTAAGAGGGAGAGAGAGAAAGTAAAGATAGGGGAGAGAGAAACATGAGATAGCGTGTACGTAAAGAGAGGGGGGAGAGAGAGAGAGAGAGATGGAGAGCAACAGAAAGCAAGGTGGAGAGTGGGATAGAACGCAAACCGAGAGCGAAAGAGGGAGAGAGAGGAAGTAAAGATAGGGGAGAGAGAAACATGAGATAGCGTGTACGTAAAGAGAGGGGAGAGAGAGAAAGAGAGAGAGAGAGATGGAAAAGATAATCTTTACTTTTATAATTCCACGGGGGCCATTTTTAATTTTGCAATCGCCCCCGTAAGCAACCTGACGGGGGCGATTATGGAGCTCAAGGGGGCGAATCGCCACCGCCCCCGTGTATTTTGAGCGTTGATGCCTATACATTTAAACAAACAAACTTGGTGAATACCTGTCTAAAATAAAGTGCCTAGATTTTGACTTAAAAACATTTTAACGAATGGCATTTAACTAGTGGCGTATATGTATCATGATCGCACATTTTCTGAAATGGACCCATATATGGCGTACATGTAGGAAAACATAAAACCTTTGAACTTGTGTCTGAAAAACACCCTCTTTTCAAGGAAAACGTCGACGACGCCTTTTAGCTGAAAAAGACGCACTTTCAATGCTTTTTTTTTCTGGGCGCGGGTACGGTGCGTGTAGAGCCAGTCATGTTGGGAGTGAACTCCACGGGTACATATGCACACCCTTATAAAACAAAAGTACCATGGCCGGTAATATAGGATCATCAAACAGTTAATATATTTCATTGATTGATACCACGGTTACCATGGTTACTATGGTGGATGGTAATTTGGACAAAATCTATATTGTTATGAATTATTATGAATTGGTCCTAATAAGTCCATAGGTTAATATGTGACTAAAAAGGACAAATACAATTTGAAAATGTTAAAGTATAAATGAATGCAAGTCTTACAAAATACTAGGCCTATCATAGGAGTAGAATCTAGAGTAAAATTGTCATATAAACATGTTGAGTAATTGCATGAAATGAATTAAAGGTATTGCAAAGTTTTGGGAAATTTTGAAAATATGGTTGGATAGTAATTCTTCCCCTGTGGATGTATTAACTATTATGAGCACTAGAAAATTTAAAAAACACTACTGCTTTCGAGCATATTGAATCATGATCCCGGTAAATTTCAAATATTTCAAATAGCGCCTAAAGCCATTTCATTATAGCTGCGACCATGACAATCTCAGAATTTGCAGTTCTGATATAGGCCTATAATTTGCAAAAGGGAAAAGCAAATCAGTCAATTTTAGTCAACAGACATTTTTTTAAAGCTAAAGTAATGTCAGTCTTGAGAGGGCACTATACAACATAAAGATCGAGTTTAATATCTACAAAATCAACCGCGACAACGCTCATTGAATATTGTAAAATCGCATAATTATGCTTCCAATATGTTCATTATTTGAACTACATTCATGACCCCATACCAAAACTTTGGATTACATTTAACCCTAAAAAGACTGGGCTATTTAGATCCTTTAACAAATGGGGGGGGGGGGGGGTAAAAGCCCCCCCCCCCTCCAAGATCGCAACCGAAACTGTGATCGACTCCAAATTTGGCATGGTGGTAGACGTCAAAGAGACCTACAATATTAAATAGTTAAAATATTTCTTTTAATTCTAATAGAGTCTATGCGCTAATTAATATTTCTTTATATGGAGAATCTTATGAAACAAAACTTAGTTCGTGGTACAATATACATGCTAAGATTATATTTACAAAAAAAGGTAATTGATATGATAATTATCCAATAATTATGATGTCATATTATTTGATGCATACCGTGTTTTGGCGATGATTTCATGTGAAGTCATGTAATACATGGTTACGTCCTCATGTTGGAGTGCTGGTTTATTTGTCTTTTGTATAGTTTGTCATTTAATATTAATGATGCGTACATTGTTTTAATTACTTTTTTTCAGATTAATACTAATTTATTATGCAAATATGAAAGTTTGACAAATTGATCAATTGACATAATCTTGTACACATGAAATATGTAAGATAACAACAGGATAATCATGAACGTTGATTAAGTTTTACTGCTTTCTAAGTTTGTACCTGTTTCTTTGTTTTTCTTTATGCAAATGAGAATACAATAAGTTTTATTCACAATGCCAAATGGGATCACTAGTAACAGTACATGCGAAAAGATGGGTATAAAACTGCAATATAATAGGTGCATCTAAAAACACATGTGTTATAATTACATATGGAAGATTTTTTTTTTAAATCGCATTTTCAGTGACGCACGATCGCAAAATGTTACATAATGACACCCGGACCGTTGAACCGGTGTGCGCAAATTAGGTATTAAAAAATGCACAAGACTCTAAGAAAAAAAGTCATGAAGTGGGACCGTAAGATATTTAGGCATTACGTCCCGTCCCCCCCCCCTCGATTTTTTTTACGGAAGTCGTCCCCCCCCCAAAAAAAAAAATTGAAAAGTGCCCCCCAAAAAATGTATAGTAGAAAAACTGACTGCAACACACTTTTAGGCTCTGGAGGGCCTAAGCGTGCAGCATTTAGACAAATACAAAATGCAACCATCTTCTCGCTCATTAGCTACGCGCTCCCTCGCATATATAGGTAAAATTGTAGAAAAGTGAAATGTGCAAATAATATGGCTTGTTTTTATACAATAGTTTTGCTAAGGAATGTAATTTTTTAATACAACAAACTTCAAAAAACCTATGAGGGGGTATAGTCACTTCTGCGACCAGCTTCAGCCCTCTCGTTCACTATGCTCCCTCGCACTGGCGTACTGGATCCGCCACTGACATAATTTATACGCTTTAGGATCCACTAGCTCAATATCACTGATTTGAGATAAAATAAACCAGCACTCCAACATAAGGACGTAAAAATGTAATTCATTATTCATGACTTCACATGAAATCATCGCCAAAACGAAATAATATGGCATCATAATTATTGGATTATTATCATATCAATTACCTTTTTTAAAATCAGAGATTGTGTAAATATAATCTTAGCATGTACCATGCAGGCGCATACGCAGGATTTTTTCAAGGGGGGGGGGGTATTTTAACATTTTTAAATCGGGCCGAAAATTTCGCAACGACTCAGCCAGCCGCTGAATAAGGGGGGGGGGGGGGGGGGGTAAGAGGACACTTTTTTTTGGCCCCCCAAAAAATCGCAACGACCCAGCCAGCCGCTGAATAGACGGGGGAAGGGGGGGGGGGGAGGGGGTAAAAGGGCATTTTTTTTGGTCTCGAAATTTGAAAATTTGACATTTCGCTCCGTTTGGGGCGGGGGGGGGGGGGTAAGGTCAACTTTATTAGGTCAGCCATTGGTATAATTTTTTTTTTTAATAAAAAAAAAAAAAAAAAAAAACCAAAGGGTGGGGGGGGGGGGTTCACTCCCCCCCCCACCCCCTGTGTAACTGATAGATCTAAATAACATGATAAGAAATGTGCCGGGGAAGTATTTGATTCTAGGCGACTTTAATAGTCACAATCCTCTATGGGGGAGCAACAAATTAGACACAAACGGTAGAACTGTGGAGTCTTTTATAGAAAATAATGATTTGGTTTTATTAAATGATGGATCTCCTACAAGGTTAGACCCATATTATGGTACATACTCAAATCTGGATTTGTCCTTAGTATCGAAAGAATTAGCACGTAATACAGAGTGGAAAGTACTATCCAATAATTTTGGCAGTGATCATAATCTGGTTTGCTTAAATTTTAAACATGTGTACAATAGACCAGGGGGTGAGAATATGGGACAGAGATGGTCTTTTAGAAAGGTTAATTGGGAAGAGTATAGAGAAGAAATTGATGAGGCATAAGAATCTCCATATAAAGACGATTTAATTTGCATATTCGAATTAAAAGAAATATTTAAACTATTTAATGTCTCATAGACAACTACCAATCTACCACCAAGCCAAATTTGGAGTCTATCAGGCTTTAGAAATCGAGAGCGATGAAATTGTAAATATTAAACTCTTTGTGTTGTATAGCGCCCTCTCAAGACTGATATTACTTAAGCTTTAAAACAGTGAGCACTATATATTTGTTTTGCTCCCAAAAATTTGAAAATCGCGCCGGCCGAAAAATCGCTCAGTGGGGGGGGGGGGGGGGGGGGGGAGTAGTGCGCCCAACCCCCCCCCCAAAAAAAGGTAAAAATCACCAGCCCCCCCCCCCCCCCCCTGGATCCGCCACTGCATGTAACCTTGGTATCAAACAATGAAATTCATTGTTTGATGATCCTATTGTTTGATATATGGTTACCATGTACTTTTTTTTTGATAAGGGACGTGCATGCCCGTGGGGGTCACTCCCAACAGCACTGGCTCTATGCACGCACCGTACCCGCTTCCAGAAAAAAAATTGAAAGTGCGTCTTTTTCAGCTAAACGGCGTCGTCGACGTTTTCCTTGAAAAGGGGGTGTTTTTCAGACAATATGGTCGCACAAGTTCAAAAGTTTTGACGTTTTCTAACAAACGCCACTAGGGTCCATTTCGGAAAAAGTGCGATATACATATAGGTATATACGCCATAATATAGGCTCATTTAAGAAAAGCTAGGTGCGATACGCAATATAAGGTCCATGCATTTAAAAAAGGTGCAATATATTCAGAGGTTGATATGGACACGGGTGCATGGGTAGCACTTATGAGAGTGACGCCCCCCCCCCGGTGGAGGTGGCCCTCCCGGGGGCAAAAGGGGTACAGTTCGGGCCATCTCTTTTTCAAGTACCCCAAAAGTGCCCCTTTTTACATAAGAAAATTGCCCTTTTTAGTTTGACAAATGCCCCTATAATTTAAACACGTGCCCCTAATTTCTCATCGACAAATTCCCATTTTCCTTTGCATAAGTGCCCTTAATCTATTTTAATTAAAGTGCGGCTCCTTTTCAGGTACGACGTGCCACTTAGATAAGATAAGATAAGATTTTGTTTAGATAAGATAAGATAAGATAAGATAAGATAAGATTTTATTCGTCTTTCTTTCAAATGACATACAGAGCATAACATTGGATCATAACACATTTACAAAGCAAAATAACAAATTATGATAATGATAAAAAAACATAGCTAACTAAAAGAAAGACGAGGAGACCCTGGTAAAAGCAGAGCTTGTAATTATTAGGGTCCCCTCTGAGCCGGATAAAACATGATGAATAGATATTTGTGACTACCTAAGAATACAATAGGGAAAAGGGGGTATAACAAAACAAGAAGTGTACACACACACAACAACAACAACAAAAAGAGAGACTAGACTAGACAAGACGGGAGAAAAGAGAAAATATGAGAAATAATAGAAGAATACAGCACATCGACAATAGGCACAGCACACAACGGGCACAAGACAACAGGGGGAGGGAATAAGAGGTTGACAATCTGAAAATATTCAGTTAGACACATATTAATATCAAGAAGAAAATTTACATTTATAGTAATACATAATATATCTTGGCACCATAATAACTACAAAAATGAACTACTCTATGAGTCACAGTATTTATCGAGAAGATAAACCTTAAGTTTACACTTAAATGAAGAGAGACTAACAGATTGCTTAACGCTAGAGCCTAGAGAGTTCCAAAATTTAGGTCCAGTAAAAACCAAAGTATTAAAAGTTAACTTTGTCCTTACTTGGGGTAAGTGAAACGCAGAGGCATTTCGTGTAGCATGGTCATGAACTTGACTATTTTTCTTAAAAATGCTGACTAGAGCCTGTGGAAGGACACCAGAATCGAAGTTGTACATTAAAGAACCCAGTTGAAGGTGATAAATATCTTGCACCTTTAAAATTCTATGCGTATAAAAAAGCGGATTAGTGTGAGTACGAAAGCTAACGTTACAAATAATTCTTAAGACCCTCTTTTGAATCAAATATAACTTTTCAAGGTTAGTTTTAAGAGAGTTACCCCAAGCAAGAACACCATAATTAAGATAGGGGAGGATTAATGTTGAGTACATTAATAGAAGGATGCCTTTAGGTAAAATTGATTTCAATTTATGAATTACGCCACTGTTTCTTGACAATGTCTTATAGAGATGATTTATTTTCCAACTCATTTGCTCATCAATGTGCAAACCAAGGAATTTTGTTGATGATACCCTATCTATCAATACATTATTAAATGATACATCTCCTGGAAGCACCTTGATTGATTACTAAAAAACATATAATTTGTCTTTTGCAGATTTAAAGACAATTTATTTGCTTGAATCCACAAAGTAACTTTACTTAGTTCGAAATTAACCGTTTCTAACAGAGTTTGTGAATTTTTGTGTGAATAGTACAAGCTGGAATCATCAGCAAATAAAATGAATGACAAAATATCAGATGAGAAATGAAAGTCATTAATATATACAATAAACAAGAGCAGACCAAGGAGAGATCCCTGAGGAACGCCGCATGTGACATTCTGTAACCCTGAATCAAAACCGTTTAAAGAAACAAATTGTTTCCTGTCAGCTAAATAAGTAGCTCTTAAACCAGTCCAGAGCTGTGCCCCTGACACCATAATGCGATAATTTCCCTAGCAAAATTTCATGATCTATAGTATCAAATGCCTTGGAATAATCAAGAAATATACCGATTGTGTGCATCTTTTTGTCTATTGCTTGTGAAATCTTATCTATAAAGTGCAGCAAGGCATGAGAGGTAGTATGTTTCTCTCGGAACCCAAACTGAAAATTTGAGAATATTTTACTTTTGTTGAAAAATTCTAAAGTTCTATTAAATCACTTTCTCAAGGATCTTTGAGAAGGAGGTTAGAAGTGCCCCTAATTCACCTCTGAGAATTGCCCTATTCAAATCTGAGACGTGCCCCTTTTTCTTTGACAAGTGCCCCTTTTTGCCTTTTCATTTTGATATTAAAATGGCTAAATTTAACAACAACAACAGCAACAAAAACAACAGCAGCATCAACAACAGCTGTACTACACGTGCGTTCGATCGCGCGCGATCATACTGCTGTCATTTTCGATAATTCGTCCGTTCACTTCTGTTCGGATCGTAAAACCCAAGGCTAAGCCCGTGCTTCAAATAAAGGTATTCTGGCTGTATATTTTCTGGTTCTGTAAGTTTATATTTTACTTCAGAAGATCAATAAGTATAATCATTAATTTAAATTATACCTAGGGTCTACATCACATGCATATGTTATTCTAGCTCTAGGTTATAGTCGACACTGAGCCAACTTTGGCGACCGCTACTTTCGCGACCACTAAGAGGTCAACGAACTTTCAGAATTCCATTGATATATATCAACAATAGACTGCGAAGAGTGCGCGCGAGGATTCATTAAAGCCCCATTCGTTTATATTCATGTTATTAATGATAGCGCTGTTAGCGCCTTGGTGGTTAGTGGTCGCAGGATAAGGGGAAATTCACCCCCCCCCCTCCCCACCTTACGCCGACATTTCTGTTTCTTAGTTATTAACACCAGAAGATAGGGGAGATGGTGCACAAGAACCCTATATAGGTCAAGCTCTGGAACACTCTTCTCAAAATTTGTCAGATTGATTTTAAGTTCGGGATGATATCAGAATTTTCATGAAATGAACACCGCCTTGTTGGTTAGGGGTCGCGGGATAAGGGGAACTTCATCCCCCTCCCCACCTTACGCCGACATTTCTGTTTCTTAGTTATTAACACCAGAAGATAGGGGAGATGGTGCACAAGAACCCTATATAGGTCAAGCTCTGGAACACTCTTCTCAAAATTTGTCAGATTGATTTTAAGTTCGGGATGATATCAGAATTTTCATGAAATGAACACCGCCTTGGTGGTTAGGGGTCGCGGGATAAGGGGAACTTCATCCACCTCCCCACCTTACGCCGACATTTCTGTTTCTTAGTTATTAACACCAGAAGATAGGGGAGATGGTGCACAAGAACCCTATATAGGTCAAGCTCTGGAACACTCTTCTCGAAATTTGTCAGATTGATTTTAAGTTTGGGATAATTTTAGAATTTTCATGAAATGAACACCGCCTTGGTGGTTAGGGGTCGCGGGATAAGGGGAACTTCACCCCCTCCACACCTTACGCCGACATTTCTGTTTTTTAGTTATTAACACCAGAAGATAGGGGAGATGGTGCACAAGAACCCTGTATAGGTCAAGCTCTGGAACACTCTTCTCAAAATTTGTCAGATTGATTTTAAGTTTGGGATAATATTAGAATTTTCATGAAATGAACACCGCCTTGGTGGTTAGGGGTCGCGGGATAAGGGGAACTTCATCCCCCTCCCCACCTTACGCCGACATTTCTGTTTCTTAGTTATTAACACCAGAAGATAGGGGAGATGGTGCACAAGAACCCTATATAGGTCAAGCTCTGGAACACTCTTCTCAAAATTTGTCAGATTGATTTTAAGTTTGGGATAATATCAGAATTTTCATGAAATGAACACCGCCTTGGTGGTTAGGGGTCGCGGGATAAGGGGAACTTCACCCCCCTCCCCACCTTACGCCGACATTTCTGTTTCTTAGTTATTAACACCAGAAGATAGGGGAGATGGTGCACAAGAACCCTATATAGGTCAAGCTCTGGAACACTCTTCTCAAAATTTGTCAGATTGATTTTAAGTTCGGGATGATATCAGAATTTTCATGAAATGAACACCGCCTTGTTGGTTAGGGGTCGCGGGATAAGGGGAACTTCATCCCCCTCCCCACCTTACGCCGACATTTCTGTTTCTTAGTTATTAACACCAGAAGATAGGGGAGATGGTGCACAAGAACCCTATATAGGTCAAGCTCTGGAACACTCTTCTCAAAATTTGTCAGATTGATTTTAAGTTCGGGATGATATCAGAATTTTCATGAAATGAACACCGCCTTGGTGGTTAGGGGTCGCGGGATAAGGGGAACTTCATCCACCTCCCCACCTTACGCCGACATTTCTGTTTCTTAGTTATTAACACCAGAAGATAGGGGAGATGGTGCACAAGAACCCTATATAGGTCAAGCTCTGGAACACTCTTCTCAAAATTTGTCAGATTGATTTTAAGTTTGGGATAATATCAGAATTTTCATGAAATGAACACCGCCTTGGTGGTTAGGGGTCGCGGGATAAGGGGAACTTCACCCCCCTCCCCACCTTACGCCGACATTTCTGTTTCTTAGTTATTAACACCAGAAGATAGGGGAGATGGTGCACAAGAACCCTATATAGGTCAAGCTCTGGAACACTCTTCTCAAAATTTGTCAGATTGATTTTAAGTTCGGGATGATATCAGAATTTTCATGAAATGAACACCGCCTTGTTGGTTAGGGGTCGCGGGATAAGGGGAACTTCATCCCCCTCCCCACCTTACGCCGACATTTCTGTTTCTTAGTTATTAACACCAGAAGATAGGGGAGATGGTGCACAAGAACCCTATATAGGTCAAGCTCTGGAACACTCTTCTCAAAATTTGTCAGATTGATTTTAAGTTCGGGATGATATCAGAATTTTCATGAAATGAACACCGCCTTGGTGGTTAGGGGTCGCGGGATAAGGGGAACTTCATCCACCTCCCCACCTTACGCCGACATTTCTGTTTCTTAGTTATTAACACCAGAAGATAGGGGAGATGGTGCACAAGAACCCTATATAGGTCAAGCTCTGGAACACTCTTCTCGAAATTTGTCAGATTGATTTTAAGTTTGGGATAATTTTAGAATTTTCATGAAATGAACACCGCCTTGGTGGTTAGGGGTCGCGGGATAAGGGGAACTTCACCCCCCTCCACACCTTACGCCGACATTTCTGTTTTTTAGTTATTAACACCAGAAGATAGGGGAGATGGTGCACAAGAACCCTGTATAGGTCAAGCTCTGGAACACTCTTCTCAAAATTTGTCAGATTGATTTTAAGTTTGGGATAATATTAGAATTTTCATGAAATGAACACCGCCTTGGTGGTTAGGGGTCGCGGGATAAGGGGAACTTCATCCCCCTCCCCACCTTACGCCGACATTTCTGTTTCTTAGTTATTAACACCAGAAGATAGGGGAGATGGTGCACAAGAACCCTATATAGGTCAAGCTCTGGAACACTCTTCTCGAAATTTGTCAGATTGATTTTAAGTTTGGGATAATATCAGAATTTTCATGAAATGAACACCGCCTTGGTGGTTAGGGGTCGCGGGATAAGGGGAACTTCACCCCCCTCCCCACCTTACGCCGACATTTCTGTTTCTTAGTTATTAACACCAGAAGATAGGGGAGATGGTGCACAAGAACCCTATATAGGTCAAGCTCTGGAACACTCTTCTCAAAATTTGTCAGATTGATTTTAAGTTTGGGATAATATTAGAATTTTCATGAAATGAACACCGCCTTGGTGGTTAGGGGTCGCGGGATAAGGGGAACTTCATCCACCTCCCCACCTTACGCCGACATTTCTGTTTCTTAGTTATTAACACCAGAAGATAGGGGAGATGGTGCACAAGAACCCTATATAGGTCAAGCTCTGGAACACTCTTCTCGAAATTTGTCAGATTGATTTTAAGTTTGGGATAATTTTAGAATTTTCATGAAATGAACACCGCCTTGGTGGTTAGGGGTCGCGGGATAAGGGGAACTTCACCCCCTCCACACCTTACGCCGACATTTCTGTTTTTTAGTTATTAACACCAGAAGATAGGGGAGATGGTGCACAAGAACCCTGTATAGGTCAAGCTCTGGAACACTCTTCTCAAAATTTGTCAGATTGATTTTAAGTTTGGGATAATATTAGAATTTTCATGAAATGAACACCGCCTTGGTGGTTAGGGGTCGCGGGATAAGGGGAACTTCATCCCCCTCCCCACCTTACGCCGACATTTCTGTTTCTTAGTTATTAACACCAGAAGATAGGGGAGATGGTGCACAAGAACCCTATATAGGTCAAGCTCTGGAACACTCTTCTCAAAATTTGTCAGATTGATTTTAAGTTTGGGATAATATCAGAATTTTCATGAAATGAACACCGCCTTGGTGGTTAGGGGTCGCGGGATAAGGGGAACTTCACCCCCCTCCCCACCTTACGCCGACATTTCTGTTTCTTAGTTATTAACACCAGAAGATAGGGGAGATGGTGCACAAGAACCCTATATAGGTCAAGCTCTGGAACACTCTTCTCAAAATTTGTCAGATTGATTTTAAGTTCGGGATGATATCAGAATTTTCATGAAATGAACACCGCCTTGTTGGTTAGGGGTCGCGGGATAAGGGGAACTTCATCCCCCTCCCCACCTTACGCCGACATTTCTGTTTCTTAGTTATTAACACCAGAAGATAGGGGAGATGGTGCACAAGAACCCTATATAGGTCAAGCTCTGGAACACTCTTCTCAAAATTTGTCAGATTGATTTTAAGTTTGGGATAATATCAGAATTTTCATGAAATGAACACCGCCTTGGTGGTTAGGGGTCGCGGGATAAGGGGAACTTCACCCCCCTCCCCACCTTACGCCGACATTTCTGTTTCTTAGTTATTAACACCAGAAGATAGGGGAGATGGTGCACAAGAACCCTATATAGGTCAAGCTCTGGAACACTCTTCTCGAAATTTGTCAGATTGATTTTAAGTTTGGGATAATATCAGAATTTTCATGAAATGAACACCGCCTTGGTGGTTAGGGGTCGCGGGATAAGGGGAACTTCACCCCCCTCCCCACCTTACGCCGACATTTCTGTTTCTTAGTTATTAACACCAGAAGATAGGGGAGATGGTGCACAAGAACCCTATATAGGTCAAGCTCTGGAACACTCTTCTCAAAATTTGTCAGATTGATTTTAAGTTTGGGATAATATTAGAATTTTCATGAAATGAACACCGCCTTGGTGGTTAGGGGTCGCGGGATAAGGGGAACTTCACCCCCTCCCCACCTTACGCCGACATTTCTGTTTCTTAGTTATTAACACCAGAAGATAGGGGAGATGGTGCACAAGAACCCTATATAGGTCAAGCTCTGGAACACTCTTCTCAAAATTTGTCAGATTGATTTTAAGTTTGGGATAATATCAGAATTTTCATGAAATGATCACCGCCTTGGTGGTTAGCGGTCGCTAACTTCCATGCTAACTTAAGGGGAACTTCACCACCTTCCCACCTTACGCCGACATTTCCGTTTCTTAGTTATTAACACCAGAAGATAGGGGAGATGGTGCACAAGAACCCTATATAGGTCAAGCTCTGGAACACTCTTCTCAAAATTTGTCAGATTGATTTTAAGTTTGGGATGATATCAGAATTTTCATGAAATGAACACCGCCTTGGTGGTTAGGGGTCGCGTGATAAGGGGAACTTCATCCCCCTCCCCACCTTACGCCGACATTTCTGTTTCTTAGTTATTAACACCAGAAGATAGGGGAGATGGTGCACAGGAACCCTATATAGGTCAAGCTCTGGAACACTCTTCTCAAAATTTGTCAGATTGATTTTAAGTTTGGGATAATATCAGAATTTTCATGAAATGATCACCGCCTTGGTGGTTAGGGGTCGCGGGATTAGGGGAACTTCACCCCCCTCCCCACCTTACGCCGACATTTCTGTTTCTTAGTTATTAACACCAGAAGATAGGGGAGATGGTGCACAAGAACCCTATATAGGTCAAGCTCTGGAACACTCTTCTCGAAATTTGTCAGATTGATTTTAAGTTTGGGATAATATCAGAATTTTCATGAAATGAACACCGCCTTGGTGGTTAGGGGTCGCGGGATAAGGGGAACTTCACCCCCCTCCCCACCTTACGCCGACATTTCTGTTTCTTAGTTATTAACACCAGAAGATAGGGGAGATGGTGCACAAGAACCCTATATAGGTCAAGCTCTGGAACACTCTTCTCAAAATTTGTCAGATTGATTTTAAGTTTGGGATAATATTAGAATTTTCATGAAATGAACACCGCCTTGGTGGTTAGGGGTCGCGGGATAAGGGGAACTTCATCCACCTCCCCACCTTACGCCGACATTTCTGTTTCTTAGTTATTAACACCAGAAGATAGGGGAGATGGTGCACAAGAACCCTATATAGGTCAAGCTCTGGAACACTCTTCTCGAAATTTGTCAGATTGATTTTAAGTTTGGGATAATTTTAGAATTTTCATGAAATGAACACCGCCTTGGTGGTTAGGGGTCGCGGGATAAGGGGAACTTCACCCCCTCCACACCTTACGCCGACATTTCTGTTTTTTAGTTATTAACACCAGAAGATAGGGGAGATGGTGCACAAGAACCCTGTATAGGTCAAGCTCTGGAACACTCTTCTCAAAATTTGTCAGATTGATTTTAAGTTTGGGATAATATTAGAATTTTCATGAAATGAACACCGCCTTGGTGGTTAGGGGTCGCGGGATAAGGGGAACTTCATCCCCCTCCCCACCTTACGCCGACATTTCTGTTTCTTAGTTATTAACACCAGAAGATAGGGGAGATGGTGCACAAGAACCCTATATAGGTCAAGCTCTGGAACACTCTTCTCAAAATTTGTCAGATTGATTTTAAGTTTGGGATAATATCAGAATTTTCATGAAATGAACACCGCCTTGGTGGTTAGGGGTCGCGGGATAAGGGGAACTTCACCCCCCTCCCCACCTTACGCCGACATTTCTGTTTCTTAGTTATTAACACCAGAAGATAGGGGAGATGGTGCACAAGAACCCTATATAGGTCAAGCTCTGGAACACTCTTCTCAAAATTTGTCAGATTGATTTTAAGTTCGGGATGATATCAGAATTTTCATGAAATGAACACCGCCTTGTTGGTTAGGGGTCGCGGGATAAGGGGAACTTCATCCCCCTCCCCACCTTACGCCGACATTTCTGTTTCTTAGTTATTAACACCAGAAGATAGGGGAGATGGTGCACAAGAACCCTATATAGGTCAAGCTCTGGAACACTCTTCTCAAAATTTGTCAGATTGATTTTAAGTTCGGGATGATATCAGAATTTTCATGAAATGAACACCGCCTTGGTGGTTAGGGGTCGCGGGATAAGGGGAACTTCATCCACCTCCCCACCTTACGCCGACATTTCTGTTTCTTAGTTATTAACACCAGAAGATAGGGGAGATGGTGCACAAGAACCCTATATAGGTCAAGCTCTGGAACACTCTTCTCGAAATTTGTCAGATTGATTTTAAGTTTGGGATAATTTTAGAATTTTCATGAAATGAACACCGCCTTGGTGGTTAGGGGTCGCGGGATAAGGGGAACTTCACCCCCTCCACACCTTACGCCGACATTTCTGTTTTTTAGTTATTAACACCAGAAGATAGGGGAGATGGTGCACAAGAACCCTGTATAGGTCAAGCTCTGGAACACTCTTCTCAAAATTTGTCAGATTGATTTTAAGTTTGGGATAATATTAGAATTTTCATGAAATGAACACCGCCTTGGTGGTTAGGGGTCGCGGGATAAGGGGAACTTCATCCCCCTCCCCACCTTACGCCGACATTTCTGTTTCTTAGTTATTAACACCAGAAGATAGGGGAGATGGTGCACAAGAACCCTATATAGGTCAAGCTCTGGAACACTCTTCTCAAAATTTGTCAGATTGATTTTAAGTTTGGGATAATATCAGAATTTTCATGAAATGAACACCGCCTTGGTGGTTAGGGGTCGCGGGATAAGGGGAACTTCACCCCCCTCCCCACCTTACGCCGACATTTCTGTTTCTTAGTTATTAACACCAGAAGATAGGGGAGATGGTGCACAAGAACCCTATATAGGTCAAGCTCTGGAACACTCTTCTCAAAATTTGTCAGATTGATTTTAAGTTCGGGATGATATCAGAATTTTCATGAAATGAACACCGCCTTGTTGGTTAGGGGTCGCGGGATAAGGGGAACTTCATCCCCCTCCCCACCTTACGCCGACATTTCTGTTTCTTAGTTATTAACACCAGAAGATAGGGGAGATGGTGCACAAGAACCCTATATAGGTCAAGCTCTGGAACACTCTTCTCAAAATTTGTCAGATTGATTTTAAGTTCGGGATGATATCAGAATTTTCATGAAATGAACACCGCCTTGGTGGTTAGGGGTCGCGGGATAAGGGGAACTTCATCCACCTCCCCACCTTACGCCGACATTTCTGTTTCTTAGTTATTAACACCAGAAGATAGGGGAGATGGTGCACAAGAACCCTATATAGGTCAAGCTCTGGAACACTCTTCTCAAAATTTGTCAGATTGATTTTAAGTTTGGGATAATATCAGAATTTTCATGAAATGAACACCGCCTTGGTGGTTAGGGGTCGCGGGATAAGGGGAACTTCACCCCCCTCCCCACCTTACGCCGACATTTCTGTTTCTTAGTTATTAACACCAGAAGATAGGGGAGATGGTGCACAAGAACCCTATATAGGTCAAGCTCTGGAACACTCTTCTCAAAATTTGTCAGATTGATTTTAAGTTCGGGATGATATCAGAATTTTCATGAAATGAACACCGCCTTGTTGGTTAGGGGTCGCGGGATAAGGGGAACTTCATCCCCCTCCCCACCTTACGCCGACATTTCTGTTTCTTAGTTATTAACACCAGAAGATAGGGGAGATGGTGCACAAGAACCCTATATAGGTCAAGCTCTGGAACACTCTTCTCAAAATTTGTCAGATTGATTTTAAGTTCGGGATGATATCAGAATTTTCATGAAATGAACACCGCCTTGGTGGTTAGGGGTCGCGGGATAAGGGGAACTTCATCCACCTCCCCACCTTACGCCGACATTTCTGTTTCTTAGTTATTAACACCAGAAGATAGGGGAGATGGTGCACAAGAACCCTATATAGGTCAAGCTCTGGAACACTCTTCTCGAAATTTGTCAGATTGATTTTAAGTTTGGGATAATTTTAGAATTTTCATGAAATGAACACCGCCTTGGTGGTTAGGGGTCGCGGGATAAGGGGAACTTCACCCCCCTCCACACCTTACGCCGACATTTCTGTTTTTTAGTTATTAACACCAGAAGATAGGGGAGATGGTGCACAAGAACCCTGTATAGGTCAAGCTCTGGAACACTCTTCTCAAAATTTGTCAGATTGATTTTAAGTTTGGGATAATATTAGAATTTTCATGAAATGAACACCGCCTTGGTGGTTAGGGGTCGCGGGATAAGGGGAACTTCATCCCCCTCCCCACCTTACGCCGACATTTCTGTTTCTTAGTTATTAACACCAGAAGATAGGGGAGATGGTGCACAAGAACCCTATATAGGTCAAGCTCTGGAACACTCTTCTCGAAATTTGTCAGATTGATTTTAAGTTTGGGATAATATCAGAATTTTCATGAAATGAACACCGCCTTGGTGGTTAGGGGTCGCGGGATAAGGGGAACTTCACCCCCCTCCCCAACTTACGCCGACATTTCTGTTTCTTAGTTATTAACACCAGAAGATAGGGGAGATGGTGCACAAGAACCCTATATAGGTCAAGCTCTGGAACACTCTTCTCAAAATTTGTCAGATTGATTTTAAGTTTGGGATAATATTAGAATTTTCATGAAATGAACACCGCCTTGGTGGTTAGGGGTCGCGGGATAAGGGGAACTTCATCCACCTCCCCACCTTACGCCGACATTTCTGTTTCTTAGTTATTAACACCAGAAGATAGGGGAGATGGTGCACAAGAACCCTATATAGGTCAAGCTCTGGAACACTCTTCTCGAAATTTGTCAGATTGATTTTAAGTTTGGGATAATTTTAGAATTTTCATGAAATGAACACCGCCTTGGTGGTTAGGGGTCGCGGGATAAGGGGAACTTCACCCCCTCCACACCTTACGCCGACATTTCTGTTTTTTAGTTATTAACACCAGAAGATAGGGGAGATGGTGCACAAGAACCCTGTATAGGTCAAGCTCTGGAACACTCTTCTCAAAATTTGTCAGATTGATTTTAAGTTTGGGATAATATTAGAATTTTCATGAAATGAACACCGCCTTGGTGGTTAGGGGTCGCGGGATAAGGGGAACTTCATCCCCCTCCCCACCTTACGCCGACATTTCTGTTTCTTAGTTATTAACACCAGAAGATAGGGGAGATGGTGCACAAGAACCCTATATAGGTCAAGCTCTGGAACACTCTTCTCAAAATTTGTCAGATTGATTTTAAGTTTGGGATAATATCAGAATTTTCATGAAATGAACACCGCCTTGGTGGTTAGGGGTCGCGGGATAAGGGGAACTTCACCCCCCTCCCCACCTTACGCCGACATTTCTGTTTCTTAGTTATTAACACCAGAAGATAGGGGAGATGGTGCACAAGAACCCTATATAGGTCAAGCTCTGGAACACTCTTCTCAAAATTTGTCAGATTGATTTTAAGTTCGGGATGATATCAGAATTTTCATGAAATGAACACCGCCTTGTTGGTTAGGGGTCGCGGGATAAGGGGAACTTCATCCCCCTCCCCACCTTACGCCGACATTTCTGTTTCTTAGTTATTAACACCAGAAGATAGGGGAGATGGTGCACAAGAACCCTATATAGGTCAAGCTCTGGAACACTCTTCTCAAAATTTGTCAGATTGATTTTAAGTTTGGGATAATATCAGAATTTTCATGAAATGAACACCGCCTTGGTGGTTAGGGGTCGCGGGATAAGGGGAACTTCACCCCCCTCCCCACCTTACGCCGACATTTCTGTTTCTTAGTTATTAACACCAGAAGATAGGGGAGATGGTGCACAAGAACCCTATATAGGTCAAGCTCTGGAACACTCTTCTCGAAATTTGTCAGATTGATTTTAAGTTTGGGATAATATCAGAATTTTCATGAAATGAACACCGCCTTGGTGGTTAGGGGTCGCGGGATAAGGGGAACTTCACCCCCCTCCCCACCTTACGCCGACATTTCTGTTTCTTAGTTATTAACACCAGAAGATAGGGGAGATGGTGCACAAGAACCCTATATAGGTCAAGCTCTGGAACACTCTTCTCAAAATTTGTCAGATTGATTTTAAGTTTGGGATAATATTAGAATTTTCATGAAATGAACACCGCCTTGGTGGTTAGGGGTCGCGGGATAAGGGGAACTTCACCCCCTCCCCACCTTACGCCGACATTTCTGTTTCTTAGTTATTAACACCAGAAGATAGGGGAGATGGTGCACAAGAACCCTATATAGGTCAAGCTCTGGAACACTCTTCTCAAAATTTGTCAGATTGATTTTAAGTTTGGGATAATATCAGAATTTTCATGAAATGATCACCGCCTTGGTGGTTAGGGGTCGCGGGATTAGGGGAACTTCACCCCCCTCCCCACCTTACGCCGACATTTCTGTTTCTTAGTTATTAACACCAGAAGATAGGGGAGATGGTGCACAAGAACCCTATATAGGTCAAGCTCTGGAACACTCTTCTCGAAATTTGTCAGATTGATTTTAAGTTTGGGATAATATCAGAATTTTCATGAAATGAACACCGCCTTGGTGGTTAGGGGTCGCGGGATAAGGGGAACTTCACCCCCCTCCCCACCTTACGCCGACATTTCTGTTTCTTAGTTATTAACACCAGAAGATAGGGGAGATGGTGCACAAGAACCCTATATAGGTCAAGCTCTGGAACACTCTTCTCAAAATTTGTCAGATTGATTTTAAGTTTGGGATAATATTAGAATTTTCATGAAATGAACACCGCCTTGGTGGTTAGGGGTCGCGGGATAAGGGGAACTTCATCCACCTCCCCACCTTACGCCGACATTTCTGTTTCTTAGTTATTAACACCAGAAGATAGGGGAGATGGTGCACAAGAACCCTATATAGGTCAAGCTCTGGAACACTCTTCTCGAAATTTGTCAGATTGATTTTAAGTTTGGGATAATTTTAGAATTTTCATGAAATGAACACCGCCTTGGTGGTTAGGGGTCGCGGGATAAGGGGAACTTCACCCCCTCCACACCTTACGCCGACATTTCTGTTTTTTAGTTATTAACACCAGAAGATAGGGGAGATGGTGCACAAGAACCCTGTATAGGTCAAGCTCTGGAACACTCTTCTCAAAATTTGTCAGATTGATTTTAAGTTTGGGATAATATTAGAATTTTCATGAAATGAACACCGCCTTGGTGGTTAGGGGTCGCGGGATAAGGGGAACTTCATCCCCCTCCCCACCTTACGCCGACATTTCTGTTTCTTAGTTATTAACACCAGAAGATAGGGGAGATGGTGCACAAGAACCCTATATAGGTCAAGCTCTGGAACACTCTTCTCAAAATTTGTCAGATTGATTTTAAGTTTGGGATAATATCAGAATTTTCATGAAATGAACACCGCCTTGGTGGTTAGGGGTCGCGGGATAAGGGGAACTTCACCCCCCTCCCCACCTTACGCCGACATTTCTGTTTCTTAGTTATTAACACCAGAAGATAGGGGAGATGGTGCACAAGAACCCTATATAGGTCAAGCTCTGGAACACTCTTCTCAAAATTTGTCAGATTGATTTTAAGTTCGGGATGATATCAGAATTTTCATGAAATGAACACCGCCTTGTTGGTTAGGGGTCGCGGGATAAGGGGAACTTCATCCCCCTCCCCACCTTACGCCGACATTTCTGTTTCTTAGTTATTAACACCAGAAGATAGGGGAGATGGTGCACAAGAACCCTATATAGGTCAAGCTCTGGAACACTCTTCTCAAAATTTGTCAGATTGATTTTAAGTTCGGGATGATATCAGAATTTTCATGAAATGAACACCGCCTTGGTGGTTAGGGGTCGCGGGATAAGGGGAACTTCATCCACCTCCCCACCTTACGCCGACATTTCTGTTTCTTAGTTATTAACACCAGAAGATAGGGGAGATGGTGCACAAGAACCCTATATAGGTCAAGCTCTGGAACACTCTTCTCAAAATTTGTCAGATTGATTTTAAGTTTGGGATAATATCAGAATTTTCATGAAATGAACACCGCCTTGGTGGTTAGGGGTCGCGGGATAAGGGGAACTTCACCCCCCTCCCCACCTTACGCCGACATTTCTGTTTCTTAGTTATTAACACCAGAAGATAGGGGAGATGGTGCACAAGAACCCTATATAGGTCAAGCTCTGGAACACTCTTCTCAAAATTTGTCAGATTGATTTTAAGTTCGGGATGATATCAGAATTTTCATGAAATGAACACCGCCTTGTTGGTTAGGGGTCGCGGGATAAGGGGAACTTCATCCCCCTCCCCACCTTACGCCGACATTTCTGTTTCTTAGTTATTAACACCAGAAGATAGGGGAGATGGTGCACAAGAACCCTATATAGGTCAAGCTCTGGAACACTCTTCTCAAAATTTGTCAGATTGATTTTAAGTTCGGGATGATATCAGAATTTTCATGAAATGAACACCGCCTTGGTGGTTAGGGGTCGCGGGATAAGGGGAACTTCATCCACCTCCCCACCTTACGCCGACATTTCTGTTTCTTAGTTATTAACACCAGAAGATAGGGGAGATGGTGCACAAGAACCCTATATAGGTCAAGCTCTGGAACACTCTTCTCGAAATTTGTCAGATTGATTTTAAGTTTGGGATAATTTTAGAATTTTCATGAAATGAACACCGCCTTGGTGGTTAGGGGTCGCGGGATAAGGGGAACTTCACCCCCCTCCACACCTTACGCCGACATTTCTGTTTTTTAGTTATTAACACCAGAAGATAGGGGAGATGGTGCACAAGAACCCTGTATAGGTCAAGCTCTGGAACACTCTTCTCAAAATTTGTCAGATTGATTTTAAGTTTGGGATAATATTAGAATTTTCATGAAATGAACACCGCCTTGGTGGTTAGGGGTCGCGGGATAAGGGGAACTTCATCCCCCTCCCCACCTTACGCCGACATTTCTGTTTCTTAGTTATTAACACCAGAAGATAGGGGAGATGGTGCACAAGAACCCTATATAGGTCAAGCTCTGGAACACTCTTCTCGAAATTTGTCAGATTGATTTTAAGTTTGGGATAATATCAGAATTTTCATGAAATGAACACCGCCTTGGTGGTTAGGGGTCGCGGGATAAGGGGAACTTCACCCCCCTCCCCAACTTACGCCGACATTTCTGTTTCTTAGTTATTAACACCAGAAGATAGGGGAGATGGTGCACAAGAACCCTATATAGGTCAAGCTCTGGAACACTCTTCTCAAAATTTGTCAGATTGATTTTAAGTTTGGGATAATATTAGAATTTTCATGAAATGAACACCGCCTTGGTGGTTAGGGGTCGCGGGATAAGGGGAACTTCATCCACCTCCCCACCTTACGCCGACATTTCTGTTTCTTAGTTATTAACACCAGAAGATAGGGGAGATGGTGCACAAGAACCCTATATAGGTCAAGCTCTGGAACACTCTTCTCGAAATTTGTCAGATTGATTTTAAGTTTGGGATAATTTTAGAATTTTCATGAAATGAACACCGCCTTGGTGGTTAGGGGTCGCGGGATAAGGGGAACTTCACCCCCTCCACACCTTACGCCGACATTTCTGTTTTTTAGTTATTAACACCAGAAGATAGGGGAGATGGTGCACAAGAACCCTGTATAGGTCAAGCTCTGGAACACTCTTCTCAAAATTTGTCAGATTGATTTTAAGTTTGGGATAATATTAGAATTTTCATGAAATGAACACCGCCTTGGTGGTTAGGGGTCGCGGGATAAGGGGAACTTCATCCCCCTCCCCACCTTACGCCGACATTTCTGTTTCTTAGTTATTAACACCAGAAGATAGGGGAGATGGTGCACAAGAACCCTATATAGGTCAAGCTCTGGAACACTCTTCTCAAAATTTGTCAGATTGATTTTAAGTTTGGGATAATATCAGAATTTTCATGAAATGAACACCGCCTTGGTGGTTAGGGGTCGCGGGATAAGGGGAACTTCACCCCCCTCCCCACCTTACGCCGACATTTCTGTTTCTTAGTTATTAACACCAGAAGATAGGGGAGATGGTGCACAAGAACCCTATATAGGTCAAGCTCTGGAACACTCTTCTCAAAATTTGTCAGATTGATTTTAAGTTCGGGATGATATCAGAATTTTCATGAAATGAACACCGCCTTGTTGGTTAGGGGTCGCGGGATAAGGGGAACTTCATCCCCCTCCCCACCTTACGCCGACATTTCTGTTTCTTAGTTATTAACACCAGAAGATAGGGGAGATGGTGCACAAGAACCCTATATAGGTCAAGCTCTGGAACACTCTTCTCAAAATTTGTCAGATTGATTTTAAGTTTGGGATAATATCAGAATTTTCATGAAATGAACACCGCCTTGGTGGTTAGGGGTCGCGGGATAAGGGGAACTTCACCCCCCTCCCCACCTTACGCCGACATTTCTGTTTCTTAGTTATTAACACCAGAAGATAGGGGAGATGGTGCACAAGAACCCTATATAGGTCAAGCTCTGGAACACTCTTCTCGAAATTTGTCAGATTGATTTTAAGTTTGGGATAATATCAGAATTTTCATGAAATGAACACCGCCTTGGTGGTTAGGGGTCGCGGGATAAGGGGAACTTCACCCCCTCCCCACCTTACGCCGACATTTCTGTTTCTTAGTTATTAACACCAGAAGATAGGGGAGATGGTGCACAAGAACCCTATATAGGTCAAGCTCTGGAACACTCTTCTCAAAATTTGTCAGATTGATTTTAAGTTTGGGATAATATTAGAATTTTCATGAAATGAACACCGCCTTGGTGGTTAGGGGTCGCGGGATAAGGGGAACTTCACCCCCTCCCCACCTTACGCCGACAATTCTGTTTCTTAGTTATTAACACCAGAAGATAGGGGAGATGGTGCACAAGAACCCTATATAGGTCAAGCTCTGGAACACTCTTCTCAAAATTTGTCAGATTGATTTTAAGTTTGGGATAATATCAGAATTTTCATGAAATGATCACCGCCTTGGTGGTTAGGGGTCGCGGGATTAGGGGAACTTCACCCCCCTCCCCACCTTACGCCGACATTTCTGTTTCTTAGTTATTAACACCAGAAGATAGGGGAGATGGTGCACAAGAACCCTATATAGGTCAAGCTCTGGAACACTCTTCTCGAAATTTGTCAGATTGATTTTAAGTTTGGGATAATATCAGAATTTTCATGAAATGAACACCGCCTTGGTGGTTAGGGGTCGCGGGATAAGGGGAACTTCACCCCCCTCCCCACCTTACGCCGACATTTCTGTTTCTTAGTTATTAACACCAGAAGATAGGGGAGATGGTGCACAAGAACCCTATATAGGTCAAGCTCTGGAACACTCTTCTCAAAATTTGTCAGATTGATTTTAAGTTTGGGATAATATTAGAATTTTCATGAAATGAACACCGCCTTGGTGGTTAGGGGTCGCGGGATAAGGGGAACTTCATCCACCTCCCCACCTTACGCCGACATTTCTGTTTCTTAGTTATTAACACCAGAAGATAGGGGAGATGGTGCACAAGAACCCTATATAGGTCAAGCTCTGGAACACTCTTCTCGAAATTTGTCAGATTGATTTTAAGTTTGGGATAATTTTAGAATTTTCATGAAATGAACACCGCCTTGGTGGTTAGGGGTCGCGGGATAAGGGGAACTTCACCCCCTCCACACCTTACGCCGACATTTCTGTTTTTTAGTTATTAACACCAGAAGATAGGGGAGATGGTGCACAAGAACCCTGTATAGGTCAAGCTCTGGAACACTCTTCTCAAAATTTGTCAGATTGATTTTAAGTTTGGGATAATATTAGAATTTTCATGAAATGAACACCGCCTTGGTGGTTAGGGGTCGCGGGATAAGGGGAACTTCATCCCCCTCCCCACCTTACGCCGACATTTCTGTTTCTTAGTTATTAACACCAGAAGATAGGGGAGATGGTGCACAAGAACCCTATATAGGTCAAGCTCTGGAACACTCTTCTCAAAATTTGTCAGATTGATTTTAAGTTTGGGATAATATCAGAATTTTCATGAAATGAACACCGCCTTGGTGGTTAGGGGTCGCGGGATAAGGGGAACTTCACCCCCCTCCCCACCTTACGCCGACATTTCTGTTTCTTAGTTATTAACACCAGAAGATAGGGGAGATGGTGCACAAGAACCCTATATAGGTCAAGCTCTGGAACACTCTTCTCAAAATTTGTCAGATTGATTTTAAGTTCGGGATGATATCAGAATTTTCATGAAATGAACACCGCCTTGTTGGTTAGGGGTCGCGGGATAAGGGGAACTTCATCCCCCTCCCCACCTTACGCCGACATTTCTGTTTCTTAGTTATTAACACCAGAAGATAGGGGAGATGGTGCACAAGAACCCTATATAGGTCAAGCTCTGGAACACTCTTCTCAAAATTTGTCAGATTGATTTTAAGTTTGGGATAATATCAGAATTTTCATGAAATGAACACCGCCTTGGTGGTTAGGGGTCGCGGGATAAGGGGAACTTCACCCCCCTCCCCACCTTACGCCGACATTTCTGTTTCTTAGTTATTAACACCAGAAGATAGGGGAGATGGTGCACAAGAACCCTATATAGGTCAAGCTCTGGAACACTCTTCTCGAAATTTGTCAGATTGATTTTAAGTTTGGGATAATATCAGAATTTTCATGAAATGAACACCGCCTTGGTGGTTAGGGGTCGCGGGATAAGGGGAACTTCACCCCCCTCCCCACCTTACGCCGACATTTCTGTTTCTTAGTTATTAACACCAGAAGATAGGGGAGATGGTGCACAAGAACCCTATATAGGTCAAGCTCTGGAACACTCTTCTCAAAATTTGTCAGATTGATTTTAAGTTTGGGATAATATTAGAATTTTCATGAAATGAACACCGCCTTGGTGGTTAGGGGTCGCGGGATAAGGGGAACTTCACCCCCTCCCCACCTTACGCCGACATTTCTGTTTCTTAGTTATTAACACCAGAAGATAGGGGAGATGGTGCACAAGAACCCTATATAGGTCAAGCTCTGGAACACTCTTCTCAAAATTTGTCAGATTGATTTTAAGTTTGGGATAATATCAGAATTTTCATGAAATGATCACCGCCTTGGTGGTTAGCGGTCGCTAACTTCCATGCTAACTTAAGGGGAACTTCACCCCCTTCCCACCTTACGCCGACATTTCCGTTTCTTAGTTATTAACACCAGAAGATAGGGGAGATGGTGCACAAGAACCCTATATAGGTCAAGCTCTGGAACACTCTTCTCAAAATTTGTCAGATTGATTTTAAGTTTGGGATGATATCAGAATTTTCATGAAATGAACACCGCCTTGGTGGTTAGGGGTCGCGTGATAAGGGGAACTTCATCCCCCTCCCCACCTTACGCCGACATTTCTGTTTCTTAGTTATTAACACCAGAAGATAGGGGAGATGGTGCACAGGAACCCTATATAGGTCAAGCTCTGGAACACTCTTCTCAAAATTTGTCAGATTGATTTTAAGTTTGGGATAATATCAGAATTTTCATGAAATGATCACCGCCTTGGTGGTTAGGGGTCGCGGGATTAGGGGAACTTCACCCCCCTCCCCACCTTACGCCGACATTTCTGTTTCTTAGTTATTAACACCAGAAGATAGGGGAGATGGTGCACAAGAACCCTATATAGGTCAAGCTCTGGAACACTCTTCTCGAAATTTGTCAGATTGATTTTAAGTTTGGGATAATATCAGAATTTTCATGAAATGAACACCGCCTTGGTGGTTAGGGGTCGCGGGATAAGGGGAACTTCACCCCCCTCCCCACCTTACGCCGACATTTCTGTTTCTTAGTTATTAACACCAGAAGATAGGGGAGATGGTGCACAAGAACCCTATATAGGTCAAGCTCTGGAACACTCTTCTCAAAATTTGTCAGATTGATTTTAAGTTTGGGATAATATTAGAATTTTCATGAAATGAACACCGCCTTGGTGGTTAGGGGTCGCGGGATAAGGGGAACTTCATCCACCTCCCCACCTTACGCCGACATTTCTGTTTCTTAGTTATTAACACCAGAAGATAGGGGAGATGGTGCACAAGAACCCTATATAGGTCAAGCTCTGGAACACTCTTCTCGAAATTTGTCAGATTGATTTTAAGTTTGGGATAATTTTAGAATTTTCATGAAATGAACACCGCCTTGGTGGTTAGGGGTCGCGGGATAAGGGGAACTTCACCCCCTCCACACCTTACGCCGACATTTCTGTTTTTTAGTTATTAACACCAGAAGATAGGGGAGATGGTGCACAAGAACCCTGTATAGGTCAAGCTCTGGAACACTCTTCTCAAAATTTGTCAGATTGATTTTAAGTTTGGGATAATATTAGAATTTTCATGAAATGAACACCGCCTTGGTGGTTAGGGGTCGCGGAATAAGGGGAACTTCATCCCCCTCCCCACCTTACGCCGACATTTCTGTTTCTTAGTTATTAACACCAGAAGATAGGGGAGATGGTGCACAAGAACCCTATATAGGTCAAGCTCTGGAACACTCTTCTCAAAATTTGTCAGATTGATTTTAAGTTTGGGATAATATCAGAATTTTCATGAAATGAACACCGCCTTGGTGGTTAGGGGTCGCGGGATAAGGGGAACTTCACCCCCCTCCCCACCTTACGCCGACATTTCTGTTTCTTAGTTATTAACACCAGAAGATAGGGGAGATGGTGCACAAGAACCCTATATAGGTCAAGCTCTGGAACACTCTTCTCAAAATTTGTCAGATTGATTTTAAGTTCGGGATGATATCAGAATTTTCATGAAATGAACACCGCCTTGTTGGTTAGGGGTCGCGGGATAAGGGGAACTTCATCCCCCTCCCCACCTTACGCCGACATTTCTGTTTCTTAGTTATTAACACCAGAAGATAGGGGAGATGGTGCACAAGAACCCTATATAGGTCAAGCTCTGGAACACTCTTCTCAAAATTTGTCAGATTGATTTTAAGTTCGGGATGATATCAGAATTTTCATGAAATGAACACCGCCTTGGTGGTTAGGGGTCGCGGGATAAGGGGAACTTCATCCACCTCCCCACCTTACGCCGACATTTCTGTTTCTTAGTTATTAACACCAGAAGATAGGGGAGATGGTGCACAAGAACCCTATATAGGTCAAGCTCTGGAACACTCTTCTCGAAATTTGTCAGATTGATTTTAAGTTTGGGATAATTTTAGAATTTTCATGAAATGAACACCGCCTTGGTGGTTAGGGGTCGCGGGATAAGGGGAACTTCACCCCCTCCACACCTTACGCCGACATTTCTGTTTTTTAGTTATTAACACCAGAAGATAGGGGAGATGGTGCACAAGAACCCTGTATAGGTCAAGCTCTGGAACACTCTTCTCAAAATTTGTCAGATTGATTTTAAGTTTGGGATAATATTAGAATTTTCATGAAATGAACACCGCCTTGGTGGTTAGGGGTCGCGGGATAAGGGGAACTTCATCCCCCTCCCCACCTTACGCCGACATTTCTGTTTCTTAGTTATTAACACCAGAAGATAGGGGAGATGGTGCACAAGAACCCTATATAGGTCAAGCTCTGGAACACTCTTCTCAAAATTTGTCAGATTGATTTTAAGTTTGGGATAATATCAGAATTTTCATGAAATGAACACCGCCTTGGTGGTTAGGGGTCGCGGGATAAGGGGAACTTCACCCCCCTCCCCACCTTACGCCGACATTTCTGTTTCTTAGTTATTAACACCAGAAGATAGGGGAGATGGTGCACAAGAACCCTATATAGGTCAAGCTCTGGAACACTCTTCTCAAAATTTGTCAGATTGATTTTAAGTTCGGGATGATATCAGAATTTTCATGAAATGAACACCGCCTTGTTGGTTAGGGGTCGCGGGATAAGGGGAACTTCATCCCCCTCCCCACCTTACGCCGACATTTCTGTTTCTTAGTTATTAACACCAGAAGATAGGGGAGATGGTGCACAAGAACCCTATATAGGTCAAGCTCTGGAACACTCTTCTCAAAATTTGTCAGATTGATTTTAAGTTCGGGATGATATCAGAATTTTCATGAAATGAACACCGCCTTGGTGGTTAGGGGTCGCGGGATAAGGGGAACTTCATCCACCTCCCCACCTTACGCCGACATTTCTGTTTCTTAGTTATTAACACCAGAAGATAGGGGAGATGGTGCACAAGAACCCTATATAGGTCAAGCTCTGGAACACTCTTCTCAAAATTTGTCAGATGGATTTTAAGTTTGGGATAATATCAGAATTTTCATGAAATGAACACCGCCTTGGTGGTTAGGGGTCGCGGGATAAGGGGAACTTCACCCCCCTCCCCACCTTACGCCGACATTTCTGTTTCTTAGTTATTAACACCAGAAGATAGGGGAGATGGTGCACAAGAACCCTATATAGGTCAAGCTCTGGAACACTCTTCTCAAAATTTGTCAGATTGATTTTAAGTTCGGGATGATATCAGAATTTTCATGAAATGAACACCGCCTTGTTGGTTAGGGGTCGCGGGATAAGGGGAACTTCATCCCCCTCCCCACCTTACGCCGACATTTCTGTTTCTTAGTTATTAACACCAGAAGATAGGGGAGATGGTGCACAAGAACCCTATATAGGTCAAGCTCTGGAACACTCTTCTCAAAATTTGTCAGATTGATTTTAAGTTCGGGATGATATCAGAATTTTCATGAAATGAACACCGCCTTGGTGGTTAGGGGTCGCGGGATAAGGGGAACTTCATCCACCTCCCCACCTTACGCCGACATTTCTGTTTCTTAGTTATTAACACCAGAAGATAGGGGAGATGGTGCACAAGAACCCTATATAGGTCAAGCTCTGGAACACTCTTCTCGAAATTTGTCAGATTGATTTTAAGTTTGGGATAATTTTAGAATTTTCATGAAATGAACACCGCCTTGGTGGTTAGGGGTCGCGGGATAAGGGGAACTTCACCCCCCTCCACACCTTACGCCGACATTTCTGTTTTTTAGTTATTAACACCAGAAGATAGGGGAGATGGTGCACAAGAACCCTGTATAGGTCAAGCTCTGGAACACTCTTCTCAAAATTTGTCAGATTGATTTTAAGTTTGGGATAATATTAGAATTTTCATGAAATGAACACCGCCTTGGTGGTTAGGGGTCGCGGGATAAGGGGAACTTCACCCCCCTCCCCACCTTACGCCGACATTTCTGTTTCTTAGTTATTAACACCAGAAGATAGGGGAGATGGTGCACAAGAACCCTATATAGGTCAAGCTCTGGAACACTCTTCTCGAAATTTGTCAGATTGATTTTAAGTTTGGGATAATATCAGAATTTTCATGAAATGAACACCGCCTTGGTGGTTAGGGGTCGCGGGATAAGGGGAACTTCACCCCCCTCCCCACCTTACGCCGACATTTCTGTTTCTTAGTTATTAACACCAGAAGATAGGGGAGATGGTGCACAAGAACCCTATATAGGTCAAGCTCTGGAACACTCTTCTCAAAATTTGTCAGATTGATTTTAAGTTTGGGATAATATTAGAATTTTCATGAAATGAACACCGCCTTGGTGGTTAGGGGTCGCGGGATAAGGGGAACTTCACCCCCTCCCCACCTTACGCCGACATTTCTGTTTCTTAGTTATTAACACCAGAAGATAGGGGAGATGGTGCACAAGAACCCTATATAGGTCAAGCTCTGGAACACTCTTCTCAAAATTTGTCAGATTGATTTTAAGTTTGGGATAATATCAGAATTTTCATGAAATGATCACCGCCTTGGTGGTTAGGGGTCGCGGGATTAGGGGAACTTCACCCCCCTCCCCACCTTACGCCGACATTTCTGTTTCTTAGTTATTAACACCAGAAGATAGGGGAGATGGTGCACAAGAACCCTATATAGGTCAAGCTCTGGAACACTCTTCTCGAAATTTGTCAGATTGATTTTAAGTTTGGGATAATATCAGAATTTTCATGAAATGAACACCGCCTTGGTGGTTAGGGGTCGCGGGATAAGGGGAACTTCACCCCCCTCCCCACCTTACGCCGACATTTCTGTTTCTTAGTTATTAACACCAGAAGATAGGGGAGATGGTGCACAAGAACCCTATATAGGTCAAGCTCTGGAACACTCTTCTCAAAATTTGTCAGATTGATTTTAAGTTTGGGATAATATTAGAATTTTCATGAAATGAACACCGCCTTGGTGGTTAGGGGTCGCGGGATAAGGGGAACTTCATCCACCTCCCCACCTTACGCCGACATTTCTGTTTCTTAGTTATTAACACCAGAAGATAGGGGAGATGGTGCACAAGAACCCTATATAGGTCAAGCTCTGGAACACTCTTCTCGAAATTTGTCAGATTGATTTTAAGTTTGGGATAATTTTAGAATTTTCATGAAATGAACACCGCCTTGGTGGTTAGGGGTCGCGGGATAAGGGGAACTTCACCCCCTCCACACCTTACGCCGACATTTCTGTTTTTTAGTTATTAACACCAGAAGATAGGGGAGATGGTGCACAAGAACCCTGTATAGGTCAAGCTCTGGAACACTCTTCTCAAAATTTGTCAGATTGATTTTAAGTTTGGGATAATATTAGAATTTTCATGAAATGAACACCGCCTTGGTGGTTAGGGGTCGCGGGATAAGGGGAACTTCATCCCCCTCCCCACCTTACGCCGACATTTCTGTTTCTTAGTTATTAACACCAGAAGATAGGGGAGATGGTGCACAAGAACCCTATATAGGTCAAGCTCTGGAACACTCTTCTCAAAATTTGTCAGATTGATTTTAAGTTTGGGATAATATCAGAATTTTCATGAAATGAACACCGCCTTGGTGGTTAGGGGTCGCGGGATAAGGGGAACTTCACCCCCCTCCCCACCTTACGCCGACATTTCTGTTTCTTAGTTATTAACACCAGAAGATAGGGGAGATGGTGCACAAGAACCCTATATAGGTCAAGCTCTGGAACACTCTTCTCAAAATTTGTCAGATTGATTTTAAGTTCGGGATGATATCAGAATTTTCATGAAATGAACACCGCCTTGTTGGTTAGGGGTCGCGGGATAAGGGGAACTTCATCCCCCTCCCCACCTTACGCCGACATTTCTGTTTCTTAGTTATTAACACCAGAAGATAGGGGAGATGGTGCACAAGAACCCTATATAGGTCAAGCTCTGGAACACTCTTCTCAAAATTTGTCAGATTGATTTTAAGTTCGGGATGATATCAGAATTTTCATGAAATGAACACCGCCTTGGTGGTTAGGGGTCGCGGGATAAGGGGAACTTCATCCACCTCCCCACCTTACGCCGACATTTCTGTTTCTTAGTTATTAACACCAGAAGATAGGGGAGATGGTGCACAAGAACCCTATATAGGTCAAGCTCTGGAACACTCTTCTCAAAATTTGTCAGATTGATTTTAAGTTTGGGATAATATCAGAATTTTCATGAAATGAACACCGCCTTGGTGGTTAGGGGTCGCGGGATAAGGGGAACTTCACCCCCCTCCCCACCTTACGCCGACATTTCTGTTTCTTAGTTATTAACACCAGAAGATAGGGGAGATGGTGCACAAGAACCCTATATAGGTCAAGCTCTGGAACACTCTTCTCAAAATTTGTCAGATTGATTTTAAGTTCGGGATGATATCAGAATTTTCATGAAATGAACACCGCCTTGTTGGTTAGGGGTCGCGGGATAAGGGGAACTTCATCCCCCTCCCCACCTTACGCCGACATTTCTGTTTCTTAGTTATTAACACCAGAAGATAGGGGAGATGGTGCACAAGAACCCTATATAGGTCAAGCTCTGGAACACTCTTCTCAAAATTTGTCAGATTGATTTTAAGTTTGGGATAATATCAGAATTTTCATGAAATGATCACCGCCTTGGTGGTTAGCGGTCGCTAACTTCCATGCTAACTTAAGGGGAACTTCACCCCCTTCCCACCTTACGCCGACATTTCCGTTTCTTAGTTATTAACACCAGAAGATAGGGGAGATGGTGCACAAGAACCCTATATAGGTCAAGCTCTGGAACACTCTTCTCAAAATTTGTCAGATTGATTTTAAGTTTGGGATGATATCAGAATTTTCATGAAATGAACACCGCCTTGGTGGTTAGGGGTCGCGTGATAAGGGGAACTTCATCCCCCTCCCCACCTTACGCCGACATTTCTGTTTCTTAGTTATTAACACCAGAAGATAGGGGAGATGGTGCACAGGAACCCTATATAGGTCAAGCTCTGGAACACTCTTCTCAAAATTTGTCAGATTGATTTTAAGTTTGGGATAATATCAGAATTTTCATGAAATGATCACCGCCTTGGTGGTTAGGGGTCGCGGGATTAGGGGAACTTCACCCCCCTCCCCACCTTACGCCGACATTTCTGTTTCTTAGTTATTAACACCAGAAGATAGGGGAGATGGTGCACAAGAACCCTATATAGGTCAAGCTCTGGAACACTCTTCTCGAAATTTGTCAGATTGATTTTAAGTTTGGGATAATATCAGAATTTTCATGAAATGAACACCGCCTTGGTGGTTAGGGGTCGCGGGATAAGGGGAACTTCACCCCCCTCCCCACCTTACGCCGACATTTCTGTTTCTTAGTTATTAACACCAGAAGATAGGGGAGATGGTGCACAAGAACCCTATATAGGTCAAGCTCTGGAACACTCTTCTCAAAATTTGTCAGATTGATTTTAAGTTTGGGATAATATTAGAATTTTCATGAAATGAACACCGCCTTGGTGGTTAGGGGTCGCGGGATAAGGGGAACTTCATCCACCTCCCCACCTTACGCCGACATTTCTGTTTCTTAGTTATTAACACCAGAAGATAGGGGAGATGGTGCACAAGAACCCTATATAGGTCAAGCTCTGGAACACTCTTCTCGAAATTTGTCAGATTGATTTTAAGTTTGGGATAATTTTAGAATTTTCATGAAATGAACACCGCCTTGGTGGTTAGGGGTCGCGGGATAAGGGGAACTTCACCCCCTCCACACCTTACGCCGACATTTCTGTTTTTTAGTTATTAACACCAGAAGATAGGGGAGATGGTGCACAAGAACCCTGTATAGGTCAAGCTCTGGAACACTCTTCTCAAAATTTGTCAGATTGATTTTAAGTTTGGGATAATATTAGAATTTTCATGAAATGAACACCGCCTTGGTGGTTAGGGGTCGCGGGATAAGGGGAACTTCATCCCCCTCCCCACCTTACGCCGACATTTCTGTTTCTTAGTTATTAACACCAGAAGATAGGGGAGATGGTGCACAAGAACCCTATATAGGTCAAGCTCTGGAACACTCTTCTCAAAATTTGTCAGATTGATTTTAAGTTTGGGATAATATCAGAATTTTCATGAAATGAACACCGCCTTGGTGGTTAGGGGTCGCGGGATAAGGGGAACTTCACCCCCCTCCCCACCTTACGCCGACATTTCTGTTTCTTAGTTATTAACACCAGAAGATAGGGGAGATGGTGCACAAGAACCCTATATAGGTCAAGCTCTGGAACACTCTTCTCAAAATTTGTCAGATTGATTTTAAGTTCGGGATGATATCAGAATTTTCATGAAATGAACACCGCCTTGTTGGTTAGGGGTCGCGGGATAAGGGGAACTTCATCCCCCTCCCCACCTTACGCCGACATTTCTGTTTCTTAGTTATTAACACCAGAAGATAGGGGAGATGGTGCACAAGAACCCTATATAGGTCAAGCTCTGGAACACTCTTCTCAAAATTTGTCAGATTGATTTTAAGTTTGGGATAATATCAGAATTTTCATGAAATGAACACCGCCTTGGTGGTTAGGGGTCGCGGGATAAGGGGAACTTCACCCCCCTCCCCACCTTACGCCGACATTTCTGTTTCTTAGTTATTAACACCAGAAGATAGGGGAGATGGTGCACAAGAACCCTATATAGGTCAAGCTCTGGAACACTCTTCTCGAAATTTGTCAGATTGATTTTAAGTTTGGGATAATATCAGAATTTTCATGAAATGAACACCGCCTTGGTGGTTAGGGGTCGCGGGATAAGGGGAACTTCACCCCCCTCCCCACCTTACGCCGACATTTCTGTTTCTTAGTTATTAACACCAGAAGATAGGGGAGATGGTGCACAAGAACCCTATATAGGTCAAGCTCTGGAACACTCTTCTCAAAATTTGTCAGATTGATTTTAAGTTTGGGATAATATTAGAATTTTCATGAAATGAACACCGCCTTGGTGGTTAGGGGTCGCGGGATAAGGGGAACTTCACCCCCTCCCCACCTTACGCCGACATTTCTGTTTCTTAGTTATTAACACCAGAAGATAGGGGAGATGGTGCACAAGAACCCTATATAGGTCAAGCTCTGGAACACTCTTCTCAAAATTTGTCAGATTGATTTTAAGTTTGGGATAATATCAGAATTTTCATGAAATGATCACCGCCTTGGTGGTTAGCGGTCGCTAACTTCCATGCTAACTTAAGGGGAACTTCACCCCCTTCCCACCTTACGCCGACATTTCCGTTTCTTAGTTATTAACACCAGAAGATAGGGGAGATGGTGCACAAGAACCCTATATAGGTCAAGCTCTGGAACACTCTTCTCAAAATTTGTCAGATTGATTTTAAGTTTGGGATGATATCAGAATTTTCATGAAATGAACACCGCCTTGGTGGTTAGGGGTCGCGTGATAAGGGGAACTTCATCCCCCTCCCCACCTTACGCCGACATTTCTGTTTCTTAGTTATTAACACCAGAAGATAGGGGAGATGGTGCACAGGAACCCTATATAGGTCAAGCTCTGGAACACTCTTCTCAAAATTTGTCAGATTGATTTTAAGTTTGGGATAATATCAGAATTTTCATGAAATGATCACCGCCTTGGTGGTTAGGGGTCGCGGGATTAGGGGAACTTCACCCCCCTCCCCACCTTACGCCGACATTTCTGTTTCTTAGTTATTAACACCAGAAGATAGGGGAGATGGTGCACAAGAACCCTATATAGGTCAAGCTCTGGAACACTCTTCTCAAAATTTGTCAGATTGATTTTAAGTTTGGGATAATATCAGAATTTTCATGAAATGATCACCGCCTTGGTGGTTAGCGGTCGCTAACTTCCATGCTAACTTAAGGGGAACTTCACCCCCTTCCCACCTTACGCCGACATTTCCGTTTCTTAGTTATTAACACCAGAAGATAGGGGAGATGGTGCACAAGAACCCTATATAGGTCAAGCTCTGGAACACTCTTCTCAAAATTTGTCAGATTGATTTTAAGTTTGGGATGATATCAGAATTTTCATGAAATGAACACCGCCTTGGTGGTTAGGGGTCGCGGGATAAGGTGAACTTCATCCCCCTCCCCACCTTACGCCGACATTTCTGTTTCTTAGTTATTAACACCAGAAGATAGGGGAGATGGTGCACAGGAACCCTATATAGGTCAAGCTCTGGAACACTCTTCTCAAAATTTGTCAGATTGATTTTAAGTTTGGGATAATATCAGAATTTTCATGAAATGAACACCGCCTTGGTGGTTAGGGGTCGCGTGAAAAGGGGAACTTCATCCCCCTCCACACCTTACGCCGACATTTCTGTTTCTTAGTTATTAACACCAGAAGATAGGGGAGATGGTGCACAGGAACCCTATATAGGTCAAGCTCTGGAACACTCTTCTCAAAATTTGTCAGATTGATTTTAAGTTTGGGATAATATCAGAATTTTCATGAAATGATCACCGCCTTGGTGGTTAGGGGTCGCGGGATTAGGGGAACTTCACCCCCCTCCCCACCTTACGCCGACATTTCTGTTTCTTAGTTATTAACACCAGAAGATAGGGGAGATGGTGCACAAGAACCCTATATAGGTCAAGCTCTGGAACACTCTTCTCAAAATTTGTCAGATTGATTTTAAGTTTGGGATAATATCAGAATTTTCATGAAATGATCACCGCCTTGGTGGTTAGCGGTCGCTAACTTCCATGCTAACTTAAGGGGAACTTCACCCCCTTCCCACCTTACGCCGACATTTCCGTTTCTTAGTTATTAACACCAGAAGATAGGGGAGATAGTGCACAAGAACCCTATATAGGTCAAGCTCTGGAACACTCTTCTCAAAATTTGTCAGATTGATTTTAAGTTTGGGATGATATCAGAATTTTCATGAAATGATCACCGCCTTGGTGGTTAATGGTCGCGGGATAAGGGGAACTTCATCCCCCTCCCCACCTTACGCCGACATTTCTGTTTCTTAGTTATTAACACCAGAAGATAGGGGAGATGGTGCACAGGAACCCTATATAGGTCAAGCTCTGGAACACTCTTCTCAAAATTTGTCAGATTGATTTTAAGTTTGGGATGATATCAGAATTTTCATGAAATGAACACCGCCTTGGTGGTTAGGGGTCGCGGGATAAGGGGAACTTCATCCCCCTCCCCACCTTACGCCGACATTTCTGTTTCTTAGTTATTAACACCAGAAGATAGGGGAGATGGTGCACAGGAACCCTATATAGGTCAAGCTCTGGAACACTCTTCTCAAAATTTGTCAGATTGATTTTAAGTTTGGGATAATATCAGAATTTTCATGAAATGATCACCGCCTTGGTGGTTAGGGGTCGCGGGATAAGGGGAACTTCATCCCCCTCCCCACCTTACGCCGACATTTCTGTTTCTTAGTTATTAACACCAGAAGATAGGGGAGATGGTGCACAAGAACCCTATATAGGTCAAGCTCTGGAACACTCTTCTCAAAATTTGTCAGATTGATTTTAAGTTTGGGATAATATCAGAATTTTCATGAAATGATCACCGCCTTGGTGGTTAGCGGTCGCTAACTTCCATGCTAACTTAAGGGGAACTTCACCCCCTTCCCACCTTACGCCGACATTTCTGTTTCTTAGTTATTAACACCAGAAGATAGGGGAGATGGTGCACAGGAACCCTATATAGGTCAAGCTCTGGAACACTCTTCTCAAAATTTGTCAGATTGATTTTAAGTTTGGGATAATATCAGAATTTTCATGAAATGATCACCGCCTTGGTGGTTAGGGGTCGCGGGATTAGGGGAACTCCACCCCCCTCCCCACCTTACGCCGACATTTCTGTTTCTTAGTTATTAACACCAGAAGATAGGGGAGATGGTGCACAAGAACCCTATATAGGTCAAGCTCTGGAACACTCTTCTCAAAATTTGTCAGATTGATTTTAAGTTTGGGATAATATCAGAATTTTCATGAAATGATCACCGCCTTGGTGGTTAGCGGTCGCTAACTTCCATGCTAACTTAAGGGGAACTTCACCCCCTTCCCACCTTACGCCGACATTTCCGTTTCTTAGTTATTAACACCAGAAGATAGGGGAGATGGTGCACAAGAACCCTATATAGGTCAAGCTCTGGAACACTCTTCTCAAAATTTGTCAGATTGATTTTAAGTTTGGGATGATATCAGAATTTTCATGAAATGATCACCGCCTTGGTGGTTAGGGGTCGCGGGATTAGGGGAACTTCACCCCCCTCCCCACCTTACGCCGACATTTCTGTTTCTTAGTTATTAACACCAGAAGATAGGGGAGATGGTGCACAAGAACCCTATATAGGTCAAGCTCTGGAACACTCTTCTCAAAATTTGTCAGATTGATTTTAAGTTTGGGATAATATTAGAATTTTCATGAAATGAACACCGCCTTGGTGGTTAGGGGTCGCGGGATAAGGGGAACTTCACCCCCTCCCCACCTTACGCCGACATTTCTGTTTCTTAGTTATTAACACCAGAAGATAGGGGAGATGGTGCACAAGAACCCTATATAGGTCAAGCTCTGGAACACTCTTCTCAAAATTTGTCAGATTGATTTTAAGTTTGGGATAATATCAGAATTTTCATGAAATGATCACCGCCTTGGTGGTTAGCGGTCGCTAACTTCCATGCTAACTTAAGGGGAACTTCACCCCCTTCCCACCTTACGCCGACATTTCCGTTTCTTAGTTATTAACACCAGAAGATAGGGGAGATGGTGCACAAGAACCCTATATAGGTCAAGCTCTGGAACACTCTTCTCAAAATTTGTCAGATTGATTTTAAGTTTGGGATAATATCAGAATTTTCATGAAATGAACACCGCCTTGGTGGTTAGGGGTCGCGGGATAAGGGGAACTTCACCCCCCTCCCCACCTTACGCCGACATTTCTGTTTCTTAGTTATTAACACCAGAAGATAGGGGAGATGGTGCACAAGAACCCTATATAGGTCAAGCTCTGGAACACTCTTCTCAAAATTTGTCAGATTGATTTTAAGTTCGGGATGATATCAGAATTTTCATGAAATGAACACCGCCTTGTTGGTTAGGGGTCGCGGGATAAGGGGAACTTCATCCCCCTCCCCACCTTACGCCGACATTTCTGTTTCTTAGTTATTAACACCAGAAGATAGGGGAGATGGTGCACAAGAACCCTATATAGGTCAAGCTCTGGAACACTCTTCTCAAAATTTGTCAGATTGATTTTAAGTTCGGGATGATATCAGAATTTTCATGAAATGAACACCGCCTTGGTGGTTAGGGGTCGCGGGATAAGGGGAACTTCATCCACCTCCCCACCTTACGCCGACATTTCTGTTTCTTAGTTATTAACACCAGAAGATAGGGGAGATGGTGCACAAGAACCCTATATAGGTCAAGCTCTGGAACACTCTTCTCAAAATTTGTCAGATTGATTTTAAGTTTGGGATAATATCAGAATTTTCATGAAATGAACACCGCCTTGGTGGTTAGGGGTCGCGGGATAAGGGGAACTTCACCCCCCTCCCCACCTTACGCCGACATTTCTGTTTCTTAGTTATTAACACCAGAAGATAGGGGAGATGGTGCACAAGAACCCTATATAGGTCAAGCTCTGGAACACTCTTCTCAAAATTTGTCAGATTGATTTTAAGTTCGGGATGATATCAGAATTTTCATGAAATGAACACCGCCTTGTTGGTTAGGGGTCGCGGGATAAGGGGAACTTCATCCCCCTCCCCACCTTACGCCGACATTTCTGTTTCTTAGTTATTAACACCAGAAGATAGGGGAGATGGTGCACAAGAACCCTATATAGGTCAAGCTCTGGAACACTCTTCTCAAAATTTGTCAGATTGATTTTAAGTTTGGGATAATATCAGAATTTTCATGAAATGATCACCGCCTTGGTGGTTAGCGGTCGCTAACTTCCATGCTAACTTAAGGGGAACTTCACCCCCTTCCCACCTTACGCCGACATTTCCGTTTCTTAGTTATTAACACCAGAAGATAGGGGAGATGGTGCACAAGAACCCTATATAGGTCAAGCTCTGGAACACTCTTCTCAAAATTTGTCAGATTGATTTTAAGTTTGGGATGATATCAGAATTTTCATGAAATGAACACCGCCTTGGTGGTTAGGGGTCGCGTGATAAGGGGAACTTCATCCCCCTCCCCACCTTACGCCGACATTTCTGTTTCTTAGTTATTAACACCAGAAGATAGGGGAGATGGTGCACAGGAACCCTATATAGGTCAAGCTCTGGAACACTCTTCTCAAAATTTGTCAGATTGATTTTAAGTTTGGGATAATATCAGAATTTTCATGAAATGATCACCGCCTTGGTGGTTAGGGGTCGCGGGATTAGGGGAACTTCACCCCCCTCCCCACCTTACGCCGACATTTCTGTTTCTTAGTTATTAACACCAGAAGATAGGGGAGATGGTGCACAAGAACCCTATATAGGTCAAGCTCTGGAACACTCTTCTCGAAATTTGTCAGATTGATTTTAAGTTTGGGATAATATCAGAATTTTCATGAAATGAACACCGCCTTGGTGGTTAGGGGTCGCGGGATAAGGGGAACTTCACCCCCCTCCCCACCTTACGCCGACATTTCTGTTTCTTAGTTATTAACACCAGAAGATAGGGGAGATGGTGCACAAGAACCCTATATAGGTCAAGCTCTGGAACACTCTTCTCAAAATTTGTCAGATTGATTTTAAGTTTGGGATAATATTAGAATTTTCATGAAATGAACACCGCCTTGGTGGTTAGGGGTCGCGGGATAAGGGGAACTTCATCCACCTCCCCACCTTACGCCGACATTTCTGTTTCTTAGTTATTAACACCAGAAGATAGGGGAGATGGTGCACAAGAACCCTATATAGGTCAAGCTCTGGAACACTCTTCTCGAAATTTGTCAGATTGATTTTAAGTTTGGGATAATTTTAGAATTTTCATGAAATGAACACCGCCTTGGTGGTTAGGGGTCGCGGGATAAGGGGAACTTCACCCCCTCCACACCTTACGCCGACATTTCTGTTTTTTAGTTATTAACACCAGAAGATAGGGGAGATGGTGCACAAGAACCCTGTATAGGTCAAGCTCTGGAACACTCTTCTCAAAATTTGTCAGATTGATTTTAAGTTTGGGATAATATTAGAATTTTCATGAAATGAACACCGCCTTGGTGGTTAGGGGTCGCGGGATAAGGGGAACTTCATCCCCCTCCCCACCTTACGCCGACATTTCTGTTTCTTAGTTATTAACACCAGAAGATAGGGGAGATGGTGCACAAGAACCCTATATAGGTCAAGCTCTGGAACACTCTTCTCAAAATTTGTCAGATTGATTTTAAGTTTGGGATAATATCAGAATTTTCATGAAATGAACACCGCCTTGGTGGTTAGGGGTCGCGGGATAAGGGGAACTTCACCCCCCTCCCCACCTTACGCCGACATTTCTGTTTCTTAGTTATTAACACCAGAAGATAGGGGAGATGGTGCACAAGAACCCTATATAGGTCAAGCTCTGGAACACTCTTCTCAAAATTTGTCAGATTGATTTTAAGTTCGGGATGATATCAGAATTTTCATGAAATGAACACCGCCTTGTTGGTTAGGGGTCGCGGGATAAGGGGAACTTCATCCCCCTCCCCACCTTACGCCGACATTTCTGTTTCTTAGTTATTAACACCAGAAGATAGGGGAGATGGTGCACAAGAACCCTATATAGGTCAAGCTCTGGAACACTCTTCTCAAAATTTGTCAGATTGATTTTAAGTTTGGGATAATATCAGAATTTTCATGAAATGAACACCGCCTTGGTGGTTAGGGGTCGCGGGATAAGGGGAACTTCACCCCCCTCCCCACCTTACGCCGACATTTCTGTTTCTTAGTTATTAACACCAGAAGATAGGGGAGATGGTGCACAAGAACCCTATATAGGTCAAGCTCTGGAACACTCTTCTCGAAATTTGTCAGATTGATTTTAAGTTTGGGATAATATCAGAATTTTCATGAAATGAACACCGCCTTGGTGGTTAGGGGTCGCGGGATAAGGGGAACTTCACCCCCCTCCCCACCTTACGCCGACATTTCTGTTTCTTAGTTATTAACACCAGAAGATAGGGGAGATGGTGCACAAGAACCCTATATAGGTCAAGCTCTGGAACACTCTTCTCAAAATTTGTCAGATTGATTTTAAGTTTGGGATAATATTAGAATTTTCATGAAATGAACACCGCCTTGGTGGTTAGGGGTCGCGGGATAAGGGGAACTTCACCCCCTCCCCACCTTACGCCGACATTTCTGTTTCTTAGTTATTAACACCAGAAGATAGGGGAGATGGTGCACAAGAACCCTATATAGGTCAAGCTCTGGAACACTCTTCTCAAAATTTGTCAGATTGATTTTAAGTTTGGGATAATATCAGAATTTTCATGAAATGATCACCGCCTTGGTGGTTAGCGGTCGCTAACTTCCATGCTAACTTAAGGGGAACTTCACCCCCTTCCCACCTTACGCCGACATTTCCGTTTCTTAGTTATTAACACCAGAAGATAGGGGAGATGGTGCACAAGAACCCTATATAGGTCAAGCTCTGGAACACTCTTCTCAAAATTTGTCAGATTGATTTTAAGTTTGGGATGATATCAGAATTTTCATGAAATGAACACCGCCTTGGTGGTTAGGGGTCGCGTGATAAGGGGAACTTCATCCCCCTCCCCACCTTACGCCGACATTTCTGTTTCTTAGTTATTAACACCAGAAGATAGGGGAGATGGTGCACAGGAACCCTATATAGGTCAAGCTCTGGAACACTCTTCTCAAAATTTGTCAGATTGATTTTAAGTTTGGGATAATATCAGAATTTTCATGAAATGATCACCGCCTTGGTGGTTAGGGGTCGCGGGATTAGGGGAACTTCACCCCCCTCCCCACCTTACGCCGACATTTCTGTTTCTTAGTTATTAACACCAGAAGATAGGGGAGATGGTGCACAAGAACCCTATATAGGTCAAGCTCTGGAACACTCTTCTCAAAATTTGTCAGATTGATTTTAAGTTTGGGATAATATCAGAATTTTCATGAAATGATCACCGCCTTGGTGGTTAGCGGTCGCTAACTTCCATGCTAACTTAAGGGGAACTTCACCCCCTTCCCACCTTACGCCGACATTTCCGTTTCTTAGTTATTAACACCAGAAGATAGGGGAGATGGTGCACAAGAACCCTATATAGGTCAAGCTCTGGAACACTCTTCTCAAAATTTGTCAGATTGATTTTAAGTTTGGGATGATATCAGAATTTTCATGAAATGAACACCGCCTTGGTGGTTAGGGGTCGCGGGATAAGGTGAACTTCATCCCCCTCCCCACCTTACGCCGACATTTCTGTTTCTTAGTTATTAACACCAGAAGATAGGGGAGATGGTGCACAGGAACCCTATATAGGTCAAGCTCTGGAACACTCTTCTCAAAATTTGTCAGATTGATTTTAAGTTTGGGATAATATCAGAATTTTCATGAAATGAACACCGCCTTGGTGGTTAGGGGTCGCGTGAAAAGGGGAACTTCATCCCCCTCCACACCTTACGCCGACATTTCTGTTTCTTAGTTATTAACACCAGAAGATAGGGGAGATGGTGCACAGGAACCCTATATAGGTCAAGCTCTGGAACACTCTTCTCAAAATTTGTCAGATTGATTTTAAGTTTGGGATAATATCAGAATTTTCATGAAATGATCACCGCCTTGGTGGTTAGGGGTCGCGGGATTAGGGGAACTTCACCCCCCTCCCCACCTTACGCCGACATTTCTGTTTCTTAGTTATTAACACCAGAAGATAGGGGAGATGGTGCACAAGAACCCTATATAGGTCAAGCTCTGGAACACTCTTCTCAAAATTTGTCAGATTGATTTTAAGTTTGGGATAATATCAGAATTTTCATGAAATGATCACCGCCTTGGTGGTTAGCGGTCGCTAACTTCCATGCTAACTTAAGGGGAACTTCACCCCCTTCCCACCTTACGCCGACATTTCCGTTTCTTAGTTATTAACACCAGAAGATAGGGGAGATAGTGCACAAGAACCCTATATAGGTCAAGCTCTGGAACACTCTTCTCAAAATTTGTCAGATTGATTTTAAGTTTGGGATGATATCAGAATTTTCATGAAATGATCACCGCCTTGGTGGTTAATGGTCGCGGGATAAGGGGAACTTCATCCCCCTCCCCACCTTACGCCGACATTTCTGTTTCTTAGTTATTAACACCAGAAGATAGGGGAGATGGTGCACAGGAACCCTATATAGGTCAAGCTCTGGAACACTCTTCTCAAAATTTGTCAGATTGATTTTAAGTTTGGGATGATATCAGAATTTTCATGAAATGAACACCGCCTTGGTGGTTAGGGGTCGCGGGATAAGGGGAACTTCATCCCCCTCCCCACCTTACGCCGACATTTCTGTTTCTTAGTTATTAACACCAGAAGATAGGGGAGATGGTGCACAGGAACCCTATATAGGTCAAGCTCTGGAACACTCTTCTCAAAATTTGTCAGATTGATTTTAAGTTTGGGATAATATCAGAATTTTCATGAAATGATCACCGCCTTGGTGGTTAGGGGTCGCGGGATAAGGGGAACTTCATCCCCCTCCCCACCTTACGCCGACATTTCTGTTTCTTAGTTATTAACACCAGAAGATAGGGGAGATGGTGCACAAGAACCCTATATAGGTCAAGCTCTGGAACACTCTTCTCAAAATTTGTCAGATTGATTTTAAGTTTGGGATAATATCAGAATTTTCATGAAATGATCACCGCCTTGGTGGTTAGCGGTCGCTAACTTCCATGCTAACTTAAGGGGAACTTCACCCCCTTCCCACCTTACGCCGACATTTCTGTTTCTTAGTTATTAACACCAGAAGATAGGGGAGATGGTGCACAGGAACCCTATATAGGTCAAGCTCTGGAACACTCTTCTCAAAATTTGTCAGATTGATTTTAAGTTTGGGATAATATCAGAATTTTCATGAAATGATCACCGCCTTGGTGGTTAGGGGTCGCGGGATTAGGGGAACTCCACCCCCCTCCCCACCTTACGCCGACATTTCTGTTTCTTAGTTATTAACACCAGAAGATAGGGGAGATGGTGCACAAGAACCCTATATAGGTCAAGCTCTGGAACACTCTTCTCAAAATTTGTCAGATTGATTTTAAGTTTGGGATAATATCAGAATTTTCATGAAATGATCACCGCCTTGGTGGTTAGCGGTCGCTAACTTCCATGCTAACTTAAGGGGAACTTCACCCCCTTCCCACCTTACGCCGACATTTCCGTTTCTTAGTTATTAACACCAGAAGATAGGGGAGATGGTGCACAAGAACCCTATATAGGTCAAGCTCTGGAACACTCTTCTCAAAATTTGTCAGATTGATTTTAAGTTTGGGATGATATCAGAATTTTCATGAAATGATCACCGCCTTGGTGGTTAGGGGTCGCGGGATTAGGGGAACTTCACCCCCCTCCCCACCTTACGCCGACATTTCTGTTTCTTAGTTATTAACACCAGAAGATAGGGGAGATGGTGCACAAGAACCCTATATAGGTCAAGCTCTGGAACACTCTTCTCAAAATTTGTCAGATTGATTTTAAGTTTGGGATAATATTAGAATTTTCATGAAATGAACACCGCCTTGGTGGTTAGGGGTCGCGGGATAAGGGGAACTTCACCCCCTCCCCACCTTACGCCGACATTTCTGTTTCTTAGTTATTAACACCAGAAGATAGGGGAGATGGTGCACAAGAACCCTATATAGGTCAAGCTCTGGAACACTCTTCTCAAAATTTGTCAGATTGATTTTAAGTTTGGGATAATATCAGAATTTTCATGAAATGATCACCGCCTTGGTGGTTAGCGGTCGCTAACTTCCATGCTAACTTAAGGGGAACTTCACCCCCTTCCCACCTTACGCCGACATTTCCGTTTCTTAGTTATTAACACCAGAAGATAGGGGAGATGGTGCACAAGAACCCTATATAGGTCAAGCTCTGGAACACTCTTCTCAAAATTTGTCAGATTGATTTTAAGTTTGGGATAATATCAGAATTTTCATGAAATGATCACCGCCTTGGTGGTTAGGGGTCGCGGGATAAGGGGAACTTCATCCCCCTCCCCACCTTACGCCGACATTTCTGTTTCTTAGTTATTAACACCAGAAGATAGGGGAGATGGTGCACAAGAACCCTATATAGGTCAAGCTCTGGAACACTCTTCTCAAAATTTGTCAGATTGATTTTAAGTTTGGGATAATATCAGAATTTTCATGAAATGATCACCGCCTTGGTGGTTAGCGGTCGCTAACTTCCATGCTAACTTAAGGGGAACTTCACCCCCTTCCCACCTTACGCCGACATTTCTGTTTCTTAGTTATTAGCACCAGAAGATAGGGGAGATGGTGCACAGGAACCCTATATAGGTCAAGCTCTGGAACACTCTTCTCAAAATTTGTCAGATTGATTTTAAGTTTGGGATAATATCAGAATTTTCATGAAATGATCACCGCCTTGGTGGTTAGGGGTCGCGGGATTAGGGGAACTCCACCCCCCTCCCCACCTTACGCCGACATTTCTGTTTCTTAGTTATTAACACCAGAAGATAGGGGAGATGGTGCACAAGAACCCTATATAGGTCAAGCTCTGGAACACTCTTCTCAAAATTTGTCAGATTGATTTTAAGTTTGGGATAATATCAGAATTTTCATGAAATGATCACCGCCTTGGTGGTTAGCGGTCGCTAACTTCCATGCTAACTTAAGGGGAACTTCACCCCCTTCCCACCTTACGCCGACATTTCCGTTTCTTAGTTATTAACACCAGAAGATAGGGGAGATGGTGCACAAGAACCCTATATAGGTCAAGCTCTGGAACACTCTTCTCAAAATTTGTCAGATTGATTTTAAGTTTGGGATGATATCAGAATTTTCATGAAATGATCACCGCCTTGGTGGTTAGGGGTCGCGGGATTAGGGGAACTTCACCCCCCTCCCCACCTTACGCCGACATTTCTGTTTCTTAGTTATTAACACCAGAAGATAGGGGAGATGGTGCACAAGAACCCTATATAGGTCAAGCTCTGGAACACTCTTCTCAAAATTTGTCAGATTGATTTTAAGTTTGGGATGATATCAGAATTTTCATGAAATGAACACCGCCTTGGTGGTTAGGGGTCGCGGGATAAGGGGAACTTCACCCCCCCTTCCCACCTTACGCCGACATTTCTGTTTCTTAGTTATTAACACCAGAAGATAGGGGAGATGGTGCACAGGAACCCTATATAGGTCAAGCTCTGGAACACTCTTCTCAAAATTTGTCAGATTGATTTTAAGTTTGGGATGATATCAGAATTTTCATGAAATGAACACCGCCTTGGTGGTTAGGGGTCGCGGGATAAGGGGAACTTCATCCCCCTCCCCACCTTACGCCGACATTTCTGTTTCTTAGTTATTAACACCAGAAGATAGGGGAGATGGTGCACAGGAACCCTATATAGGTCAAGCTCTGGAACACTCTTCTCAAAATTTGTCAGATTGATTTTAAGTTTGGGATAATATCAGAATTTTCATGAAATGATCACCGCCTTGGTGGTAAGGGGTCGCGGGATTAGGGGAACTTCACCCCCCTCCCCACCTTACGCCGACATTTCTGTTTCTTAGTTATTAACACCAGAAGATAGGGGAGATGGTGCACAAGAACCCTATATAGGTCAAGCTCTGGAACACTCTTCTCAAAATTTGTCAGATTGATTTTAAGTTTGGGATAATATCAGAATTTTCATGAAATGATCACCGCCTTGGTGGTTAGCGGTCGCTAACTTCCATGCTAACTTAAGGGGAACTTCACCCCCTTCCCACCTTACGCCGACATTTCTGTTTCTTAGTTATTAACACCAGAAGATAGGGGAGATGGTGCACAGGAACCCTATATAGGTCAAGCTCTGGAACACTCTTCTCAAAATTTGTCAGATTGATTTTAAGTTTGGGATAATATCAGAATTTTCATGAAATGATCACCGCCTTGGTGGTTAGGGGTCGCGGGATTAGGGGAACTCCACCCCCCTCCCCACCTTACGCCGACATTTCTGTTTCTTAGTTATTAACACCAGAAGATAGGGGAGATGGTGCACAAGAACCCTATATAGGTCAAGCTCTGGAACACTCTTCTCAAAATTTGTCAGATTGATTTTAAGTTTGGGATAATATCAGAATTTTCATGAAATGATCACCGCCTTGGTGGTTAGCGGTCGCTAACTTCCATGCTAACTTAAGGGGAACTTCACCCCCTTCCCACCTTACGCCGACATTTCCGTTTCTTAGTTATTAACACCAGAAGATAGGGGAGATGGTGCACAAGAACCCTATATAGGTCAAGCTCTGGAACACTCTTCTCAAAATTTGTCAGATTGATTTTAAGTTTGGGATGATATCAGAATTTTCATGAAATGATCACCGCCTTGGTGGTTAGGGGTCGCGGGATTAGGGGAACTTCACCCCCCTCCCCACCTTACGCCGACATTTCTGTTTCTTAGTTATTAACACCAGAAGATAGGGGAGATGGTGCACAAGAACCCTATATAGGTCAAGCTCTGGAACACTCTTCTCAAAATTTGTCAGATTGATTTTAAGTTTGGGATGATATCAGAATTTTCATGAAATGAACACCGCCTTGGTGGTTAGGGGTCGCGGGATAAGGGGAACTTCACCCCCCCTTCCCACCTTACGCCGACATTTCTGTTTCTTAGTTATTAACACCAGAAGATAGGGGAGATGGTGCACAGGAACCCTATATAGGTCAAGCTCTGGAACACTCTTCTCAAAATTTGTCAGATTGATTTTAAGTTTGGGATGATATCAGAATTTTCATGAAATGAACACCGCCTTGGTGGTTAGGGGTCGCGGGATAAGGGGAACTTCATCCCCCTCCCCACCTTACGCCGACATTTCTGTTTCTTAGTTATTAACACCAGAAGATAGGGGAGATGGTGCACAGGAACCCTATATAGGTCAAGCTCTGGAACACTCTTCTCAAAGTTTGTCAGATTGATTTTAAGTTTGGGATAATATCAGAATTTTCATGAAATGATCACCGCCTTGGTGGTAAGGGGTCGCGGGATTAGGGGAACTTCACCCCCCTCCCCACCTTACGCCGACATTTCTGTTTCTTAGTTATTAACACCAGAAGATAGGGGAGATGGTGCACAAGAACCCTATATAGGTCAAGCTCTGGAACACTCTTCTCAAAATTTGTCAGATTGATTTTAAGTTTGGGATAATATCAGAATTTTCATGAAATGATCACCGCCTTGGTGGTTAGCGGTCGCTAACTTCAATGCTAACTTAAGGGGAACTTCACCCCCTTCCCACCTTACGCCGACATTTCTGTTTCTTAGTTATTAACACCAGAAGATAGGGGAGATGGTGCACAAGAACCCCATATAATGTCCAGCTCTGGAACACTCTTCTCAAAATTTTAGAAGAAAATGTATCACATTAAACAAATTGTAAATCAAAATAATAATGTGTCCTATTCCATACAGACTAACACCAAACATACATTTTCACATCATTCCTGTCGTTATCATGGGCACAACATCAAATACAAAACAAGCATTTATTTATTTATTCATTTTATTTATTTATTTCACATATTTATACATCATTTATCATTTATCTTAAAAACTGGTCTTTCATAAGGCCCTGTCTCAATAAAAATACACATATATACAAATTTTCAAAACAAAATCATACATATAACAGTAGGAAGAAAAAGACAACAAATTGAATAAATAAATCATATTAACATCAAAGCACAAATGATAAACATGTAAAACTAACAATGTGAAATAAGTTACGATAAAAATAAAAAAAACCTGATCTTTCATGTTGCCTTGCTTTGTAAAAATACAAATAGATATGCAAAATGTTTACATAGTTAATAAAGTGTGAGAAAAAAATAGAGTATAACATCAAATACGACAACAAATATATTTGGTAAAGATAAGACTATATTAAAGGTAAATAATGATACAATATAAGAAGTTAAAATTACCTTTGTATTACAAAAAAACAGGAAGTGAGACACCGCTCATATTATATTGTAAAAGGGCAAGAAAGGTCAGATTTTACAATGTTTTGCAAGAAAGAGGAATCATGATAAAATTGACAGAGAACCTATAAATCTTTCAGAACCTATTTAGTAGATACAAATTTAAAATGAGTTTGAGAAAATTTAAAAACATGTTACTTCTCTGATATCATCCGTTTAAATACATTGGTAGTTAAACAAAGTCGGGCTTCCACTGTAAGTTTGTTCCACACTTTAACTCCATAATTCACGGAAGTGTTAGAATAAAATTCAGTATTGTACTTAAAAGGTTTCAACTGATTCTTATTACTTTTTCGAGTTGTACGTTGCATAACATCATCGAGTAGTACAAATTTATCAGACATAGCTGGAGGAGCTAAATTATTAATACATTTAAAAACCAGACAACAAGTGGCCTTGTCGAATAATTCATTTAGAGTTGGCCAATTTATGCCATTTAAGACCTGTCGCAACGGAATGTGCCAAGACTGTCTAGAAATAATATAAGCTGCTCTTTTATAAAGTTTATTAAGCATATCGACATTATATTTAAATCGACTAGACCATACAGTGCAGCAATAAAGAGCATGCGGTAATACATAGCCCCGGTACAATTGTTTTAGTTGATATTGGGTTAAAGATTCACGGAGCCTGCGTACAATTCCCAGTTTCTGTTTAATTAAGAGGGAGATGTTTTCAACATGTTTACTAAAAGTGAGATTTACGTCAATAGTAACACCCAGACATTTATAATTTGAGACACACTCCAGCCGCTTACCGTTTACATCATAAGTACTAATCCTTTGGTGTGAACCCACCAACATGACTTTAGTCTTGTCTGTGTTTAAAATTACTTTGTTCATCAATGTCCATTCATGGAGTTTACACATTGTGTGATTCAGTTTATTTTGAATCTCTTGGATAGATGTTCCACTTACAGACAGTGTTGCATCGTCTGCATACATATACACACTACATGAACTTAGATACTGGGGTTGATCATTAATCAGAATAATAAATAGAAGCAGCCCTAATACCGAGCCCTGAAGCACGCCTGAGCGAAAATCTCTCTCAACCGAGGATTTATCTTGAATGGTAACAAACTGCTTTCGATTTACTAAATAGGACTGGAACCAACGTATACTCTGTTCAGAACAACCATATTGAGCAAGTTTATGAAGCAGAATTGAGTGATTTCCCGTCTCAAAGGCTTTTCTAAAATCAATGAAAGCAAAACCAATAGCAATTCCCTTATCTACATTGCTGGCCCAATGATCGATCATGCATAACAATGCCGTTTCACAAGAATGTCCTAGTCGACACCCGAATTGGTTTCCGCAAAGTTTATTATTCTGTAATAAATACTGGTACAGATGCTTGTGGACAGCCCTTTCTAGTACCTTTGATACTACAGAGAGTAGAATTTTACAATAGCAGTTAAGTTCATCTACAAAATCAATTATTTTGGTAAGCTTTCGCTTACAAAGCTTCATCGGCCATTCGTTGTACGAATCTTCGACGCAAATGGTGTTGTTATAGTTTTAAGGGGCGGAGCAGAGCTGCTAATAGGGACTTTTAGATTCTGCACGACGAGAACGTGGACTACCCTTTGAAGGCAATGTGACGTCACATTGCCTTAAAAGGGCAGTCCGCGTTCTCGTCGTGCAGAATCTAAAAGTCCCTAATACAAGAAACAGGACGTCATTTTCCCAAATCAGGAAACCTGCCATTTCGGACCACGTCGCTGCTAACCATCACACTATCAGATATACAAAAAAGCTCCGTCCTATCACGGGACTAAACAAAAATACACCAGATGGATAAGAGAGTCGATCCATGTATACGTAAATAAAAAGACAGAACTATCAAACGGGACGTACTTGGGGCAATATTGTCTCTCACCAATTTACAATCCCTTGTTCTTCTTTCTTCGTCTGTTTGGTTTAATGGCGATAAGTCAGTTTTCAATATTGTCGCCAAAATGGTTTACGTTATACGTGTATCTCTTTTTAGTATAGCCGAGATGATTTGATATCAAGGAATAAGTATTTTAAAATATATATTTACATTAATTTTATCTCCCTGTCTTTCACAGGAGAATCAACAGTTTTATGAGCAAATCACCGACTTCACCACGCTCTTACACTCAGTTTCACATAGCGCTTACCCTGCCTTTTTCTAAACGATGCCATACCACTCAACGAATTACCTTACGCTGACTTTTCGGCGGGCCTAGGTAACTCAGGCATAGGCGAAGGGGCGTTTGTGTACATAAGTGTTCCGAGGGGTTCATATTAAAACTCAAATATGACAAAATACTTAAACTAAATACAAGAAAAACCTTTGTGGGCTTGGTAAGTATTACTTGACAATGCGGGATATTTATTATATATATTATTATATATACATATATATATATCTATATATATATATTATACACACATACAAATAATATATTATGTAGAGATATATATATGTATGTATTTATATCCACCTATATACACTCTCATGTGGGCTTGTTCAAACTTTTGAGTATTTTGTTAAATTACCTAATTCTGATGTTAAAGGCCAAGTACTGATTCCGATGATCAGATCACTCGATTGAACCTCTTGACAATTTGAACATTCATGTTAAGATTGTCATATTATTATTTTATTAATTGATTCAGTGAGTGAAATTAAGCATATAGCCATGCATAGTATTGTATTGTGTTGTGCTATTTCTTGTTCTCTATACAAGGTAGGTTTTATTTCCTGATAGGAAACCGTTTCGTTCTCAGAACAAATCGTACAACAGCCTTTTACAGTGGAAAATATCCACTATCCAGGATGAGCTAGACTCTATGCAGGCTGCTACATCCGGTAGGTTTGAACTTGTAGAACACCACGCTTCACATACAGACATTCCACTAATGGAACATTTTGAAATGGCCACTGATAAAGAGATCAAGAGAATGGTTTCCTCCTCATCTACAAAGTTATGTTCATTGGATCCAGTCCCAACTTGGGTGCTCAAGAAACATTTGAATTTGTGCTGCCAGTGATAAACATTGTCAACATTTCTCTTGAGACTGGTCAGTTTCCTCATGATTACAAACAGGCAATTGTCACTCCTCTCCTGAAAAATCTATCACTAGACGTAGATGAATTAAAAAACTACAGACCTGTTTCCCACTTAAAGTTCATATCAAAGATAATGGAAAAGGCTGTGGCAGTGCGTCTTACTGACCACTTATCAGATAACGAATTGTTTGAACCTTTCCAATCTGCATATAGGAAGGACCATGGGGTAGAAACTGCCCTTGTCCGAGTATCAAATGATATTCTTCGTGATGTTGATAACAAGAAGGCTGTTTTTCTGGTATTGCTCGATCTTTCATCAGCCTTTGACACTGTTGACCATAAATTATTACGGAATCGTTTCAAGTCTTTTGGCATAGGAGGGGTTGTGCTCGGCTGGATAGCAACATATCTTGATAAAAGATCACAAGTTGTTAAAATCGGTGAAACTTTGGCATCTCCCGTTAAGATTTCTTTTGGTGTGCCGCAAGGGCCAGTCGTCAAGCCATTGTTTTTTAGCATTTATTCTAGTCCTCTTGCAAAAATTGCTCATAAACATGGCGTAAGCATTCATTTGTATGCAGATGATACCTTTCCTTCGACCCATCCGACCCTGCAAGTGAAATTTCTGCCAGGCATCGTCTAAATACAGGCTACTTTAGAAGATATGAGGTCATGGGTGCTCATAAATAGGTTGAAATTAAATGAGAGTAAAACAGAGTTGCTTATAGTTACTGCTAAGTCGCAACATCATTTGATCAAGTACCGTAATATACAGATTGGTAATGGTAACTCCCAGATTCGGGCTGCTCCATCAGTTCGAAATCTCGGTGTTATATTTGACGAGAACATGTGCATGGATGCCCACGTGAAGAAGATCTGTCAATCGGTGTATATAACATCCATAATGTTAATAGCATTCGAAAGTCCTTGACCATAAGTCTGCTGCTTTGCTTATACATGCATTTGTTTTATCTCGATTAGATATTGGCAATGCTATTCTTTTCAATAAGACTTCACGCAATCTTGACAAACTTCAACATGCTCAGAATGCAGCTGCCAGGGTTTTATCAGGAACATCTAAATATGATCACATTTCTCCTGTTCTCAAAAAGCTGCAATGGTTGCCAATCCGGAAGCGCATAGAATTCAAAATCCTTCTCCTCACATGGAAGGCTGTGAACGGATTAGCACTAAACTATTTACAAAACCTTGTTATGCCTAATATACACCAGCTCGTAGTCTAAGATCATCACACCCAGCATCTTCTTAAGATCCCAAAGACACGAGTAGCCTGTGGTGAAAGGGCTTTTCATCTGCAGCACCTTGTCTTTGGAATAATTTCCCATTTAAATTGAGAATCATAACTTCCTTAGAGACCTTTAAATCCAAGCTGAAATCTTATCTTTTTTAACAATACATGTACTTGGCACTATGACACTCATCCGAACTTTCTCGTCCAAACATTCTCATTCTTTCTATTTTTCTTGTGCGCCTCGGTATAGCATTGTCTAGATAGACGGCGCTATACAAATGCCTATTATTAGTAGTAGTAGTAGTAGTAGTAGTATTTGTATATAAGACATTCTTTTCAAAGTATTCCCGAAGTTGGTCCTTTTTATTTCCTTTCCTTTTGTTCAAAATATTGCCCTTTTTCTAATATATTTAGGGCAATAATCGAGAAAAAAAATTACAATCTCCTTCTCATGGCATCTGTCAAAAAGTCCAGCAGAATGAATTCCTAATCTGGAAGATGCTGATTAAGTCTGATGACTAAGAAACGAGGAGAATGGAGCGAGTTGCCTCTTTATTGAACATATTCGGTATATTGTTTATTAACATCTTTTTGAAACATTTCAAATGGGAGTGTTTGTATTCCATCTGTCTTGCCAAATGAGTCTTGAACTTATTTTCACTAAGCTTTTCATATCTGACAAAGTCAGTTTATTATTGTTTTTTACTTTCTTCACTAATAATATAATTCTCTCCGACCGTTGGACTACAACAACGCCATCTGCGGCGAAGATTAGATCTGCGAAAGCTCACCCAAAATAACTGACTGTGTATAGAACTTTCTACTATTACATCTCGCACTACCTGCTATTGTACACAAAATGTGAAATTGTCCTGTTTTTTTTATTCAGACGAGATTTCTCTCTGCCTATTCCTGCTACCCATGATAATTAAGACTGATATTTGGTCGTCAATTTTTAGAATTGCAATCGGTTGACAATACATTTAAAAGACGTTAAATCGTGCAATTCCATAATGAAATATATGGAAAGAGACAAATTAACTTCAAATATAAGATACCTTTTTATCCTTTACATCGAGATCATACCGCAATTGTAAAACATGGGCGTCTAACAGTCATAAGACCAATTTGATGATTCTGATTATATAATAACACCTTCCTATTCTTACACACAATAATTCCCCTAATGGTTATGGTCCAGTTTGAGCTATTGTAGGAAAATTTGCTTAATTTCTGAAACTCCACTATTTTGCAATTGGCAACTATTAAGATGTAATTTATTAGAGATAAAAGTTAGAAGTCACAATTAGTAGTGTAACAGGTAAAAGGAAAAGTACTACTATCTTCTAGGAGCTTGAAATAATATTAGAATGCAACATTCACAGAATGAGTAAAGAATTCTGCTCGGAAAGTGAGAACTCTGTACATTTTGTTTCGCATTTACTTTTGTATTTTCATAGACGGCATCAAAGTAACAGAGGAATATTATTGTAGGGTTCTGAGCAGAACAATATGATTTCATCAATGCTGTTTAAAGCACCTCTAAAGTGTATGGAGCCCCAAAGGTTTGATTGAAAATTTATCTTAAATTGTAATTGTTTCATTTAAGGCACACTTCTCCCATGATTTTTAAAAACAGATGTGTTTGAAGGAAGGCGAATACTGATGAAACAATGCTCAATTCCTTCATCGAACTTCTCTATTCCACCAAGGCCCAGACAAATTTAGCTTGGCGTGGAAAACACACATTCGTATCATTATTGCATGACATATTTGCATTGTTTTAAAATTGAAATACCCTTAATTAATTATGATATCATTGTTTGTGGCAATGCAAAAAAAAACTCAACCACGGTTAGACAGAATGATGAATTTACAGAATAAAAAGATGTGAATAAAAGCATTTCTAAAGTGATGTGAGCCCCAAATATTTGAGGGCGAAATATTCCTTAAATTGTAAAGGCTGTATTTTAAGATACACTTCCACAAGGATTTTCAAAACATTTTTTTTTTAAAACGTATAATAATAATAAAAAACAATAAAAAATGTTATATTTTCCAACAATATTGCCCTCCAAGCACATGTGTTTTGAAAATCCTTGCTAAGTATTTTGAATAACATCCTCTTATACATCATTATACAATCTAAAAGATATTTTGTCATCAAATATTTGGGGGCCCCAAACCTTTATAGTTGCTTTAAAGCCCTTCTAAAGTTTTGGAAGCCCAAAAATATTATGGTAACATTTTTATTTAAATTGTATAATGATATGAAAGAGGCTATTTTTTTTAAACTCACTTCTACAATGATTTTTTACTTATACAAAAATATATAATGTGTTAAATGAGAACCTCTTTCACATTATAATAATTTTTGACATCATATATTCGGGCCCCAAGCACTTAAGCGGGACTTTAAGGCTAATAAGTTATTTCCATTAAATAGATTGTTCAAAATGTAAAGACCTGTACTTATTTCAACTGGTCATGTATACTTTGATACAATAGAGCTCTCTCATTCCTTTAACAACATATTCCATACAAGGGCGGATACAGAGGGTGATCCGGACCCCCCCTTCCCCATTTTTTCCTTCACCTTTTTACCGTGCCCTCGTATTTTTATGATACCTCGAACCCCCTGCCCCCCCCCTCTCTGCCATGAACATACACGATTCATAATACCCCATCCGTCAAACACAATCTTTACACCTACGTCTCCAGAGATAATTTCTTGCTAGGAAATAATTGTCTTTGCTGGAACTCTTTTCATGATTGTCATTAAAGAATATCCTGCCATTTAACATTAGTTTCAAAAGGAAATTCAAGTCCTTTTTAATCTAGTTGCTAAAAATATTTGTATTCCCTCAAAAAAGTTAAATAACAAACAGATTTAAATTTAAACCTGGCACCCCTAGTCTACAAGCACAGACCCTAATTTGACACTTCATCAAAAAATCATTGTGCCTTGAGAGAAGCCTAGCCCAGCTACCTACTGGTTGTGTCAGGAGCAGCTACAGTACATGTAGGCTAGGAATATTGTGTTTTGAGGTCAAACAAATTGCAATAGAATTTTTTTCACCGGAATGCATTTCAGTAAGGTCCCCAAAATGACATACTAAAAGTCCAAAAAAATCCATGTAGTGGAAGTGTGTCTAATTTGCATAAATCCAAAATGGCGCCAATTCTACTGTTTTCACCTAGATTTGGTCAAAATTTTCACATTACATACCTTTAAAAATACTTTTAGTGTACTTTGAATGTCTAAAAAGATATTTTCAAGAATGCTTATGTTCGCGCAAAGTTTCAGGTGCCTAATTGAGTGTCCTAATTTGCATAAATTCAAAATGGCTGCCAAATCAGGCATTTTTTATATTTTTTTAGAGAATTGATTATAATTATAATTCTTGTCCTATGTAATATCAGAATAATTTCGACAACTCTTGTTCATGTTGTAAAAATATTTTTAAATTTCAAACATATCATAATTAGGTTCTTTAGTTTGCATAAACACATACATATTCAATTTAGTTTTGTTTCTCACCTTACAATGCATTCCAGAGTAGCTATAACATATGTCTACATTGGTTCACAAATCCGAGTTCAGTTCTTATTGGAAGTCTCCAACAAACATACATTTATGTGGCACGCTGGTCAGTAGTATCATCAAGTTCTAGATCTGGTGGTGGTGAGTTGGTGCAACTAGTGCCACGACAATCAGTACAGGCTGTTGAACATTGGAGGCCATACTTCCGGCACGTGCATTTCTTGGTTGCACAGTCTTTCTTGCATCCACATCTGATGACTTTAAGGAGTGATGCGGGTGCTGGTGGTTTATCAGTTTGTATTGGAAGATACTTCCCATCCGTGACCTGCCAACCCCAGTCTACCGGTGTCAGTTTGTCTGCCATTCCTTTCCATTCTAGTATCTGATAGTACACACGCAGACTATGGAACTTTGCTGCTGCTGAAGTTGGGGGCAAAGTCTTTGCTTCTAAGGCAGACGACATTGACGATACCTTTACGCAATATCTTCTGTACCTCAAAGAATCTAGATCTTCTGTTGAGTCACCACCATACAGGCATACAAGTGCCTTCTCTCCAGCTGTAATAATGGTCTCCTCCAGGTCTGATGCTGGCTGACTAAATGCCTTGGCAAGCTCACAGAAGTCGTCATTCTTCATGATTTTCTTCAGTGCTACGCCTTTCCCTAGTCCAAATATGCGAGACGTTGTGTCGCAGCCCAGAAGCGCATGGACAAAAAGAATGTTGCCACACACACTACTTCCTAGAGTTTCCTTCAGCTTTTTGATATTCCATGTTCGATTCTTCTTGGAGTTTGCCTTGGGCTCAGGTGCAAAGAAGACGTCCTTTGCATTCAGATCAGCGTGGTAGATCAGCAAGATGAGAAGGTCTGTATCATCCCCGACAAGAACTGTGTCTTTAAACTGAGCTGCTTCTACCGCTGTAGTAACAATTAAGAGATCTGCATCTCCTCTTGCATGAGATACAGTGCAACCATGCATTTCGAGCTTGGAACTGACAACTGAGTAGGTTTATGAAGCGTTGCTTGTTAACTTCATTTGCAAGAAATTCGTCTTTCTTGGATTTGATTACCATGTCCTCTGCAAAGTTGACAGTCAGGCCTTGACAACCTCCTGATCGTCTAAGATGTGTTGCGTCCTTGGTTGACGGACCGCCTTGATAGCCATCAAAAACAACCGTTGGCCTTCCATATTTGCTGCTGACATAATTGACATATAGCTGGCATATGTTGTTGAAAGTGCTCTCACGTGGCCAAGGAAAACGGTGAAGTAGTGCACCACCATCCAAAACATAATGAACATCACCACTGGGTAGTGTCTGCTCTCGTGTCAGCTCATGTTCAAACACCTTCCAAAGTGCATCTGCTAGGACTGGTTTGTCGGCCTGTAGGGGGAGACATGATGATTCAAACAGAGCAGGGGGGTGACTGCATAACTCGTAGCTGAAAACTGATGCTAAAGTATCTTCACGTTCCCTACTGACAATGACCAGTCTCTGGAAAAGGAGCTGTGGGTCTACATGAACAGATTCATCGCTGATCTTTACAGCAGTCCTTGCACCTAATGTCACTGCTTGATCACTTCTTTTGAATGAATGTTCATCCACTTTCTTTCCAGCCATGGAGTTCAGTATCTTGTTACCGACGTCTTTGGATTGGTCTACATTTACAGTTTCATCTGCAGTCATTCCATTCGCTATACTGTGCAGAGTAGTGTCTGGACTGAATGGATTACGTTGGCTGAGGTAGTTCAGTATTTCCAACGTGTCGCTAACATCCCTACTCTGTCTGGCACTTGATACATATTTGTGTTGCTCACTTGTGAAGAGGTAAGCATTAGTAAGATCTTGCATTGCGGCGTTTACTTCTGCACGTATTGGCATTGACAGAAGCCAAACTGTACGTTGGATTTCGGACATACCACTGCCCCTTGTAAGACCACCACTTGTCTTTAAACTTCTCATTAACACCTGTTCTATGATGAGATCGGTAGACAGTCCTGTCCAGTAGCGATCACTTCTCCTTACTACGTGATACCCTTCTCGGAATCTCATGTAGACTTCAGGGTGTGTGTGTGGTAGTTCACGCATCATTTGCAAGTAGACATAGGCAGATTTAGCATACAGGATGTGTCCAGAAGCGGCAAAATATGGTAGCATGTCATGGATAGCCTGCAGATGAAGCTCCCAGTTTCCTGTTCTCTCAGCTTTGATAAACTTGCGCAAAATGTCTATCATGTCCATATACTGCAACCAGAGAACTGCTGTTCGCGTGGTCAAGGTCTCCTTCTTGGCCTTTATTTGCCTAAGAATTTGGTCAATGACTTCAGAGGAACAAATGTCACCCACCAATGCTGTGGCAGACAAGAGTCTATCATACAGTTTTTGTGCTTCTCCCAAATCTGTTTCTTTGATATCTTGTTCCTTCATGGTATCTGTTGCAGGTTCATTTACGTCTGTGCCACAAGGAAACTGAACTTCAGAAGAATGGTCTCCCCCACGTGCTACTCCATGCACCTCTTCTGGAGGTTGCTGTTGTACATGTGCTGCATCACAATTGGTTTCAGGAATCTGCTCTTCTTCAATTGCTACATCACAATGAAGATCAGGAAGTTGCTGGTCGTTGGTAGTTGTTCCAGAGGGAACTCCAGTGGGCTGCTCCCCGAAGTTAGCTACTCCACATGGAACACCTGGGTGTTGATCCTGCTCACTAGGAATTTCCGGAGGTTTCTCCTCGTTAGTTGGCAGTTGTACGTTATACAAGTCTGCTATCAGCATGGTATTTAGCGCAGCATCAACGAGGAAATGGCCCCGCACAGCTCTAGAAATTGCTTTTCCACCCAGCATATGGCTCACCGAGTTGCTGGCATACACTACTTCAAGAAGTTCCTGGAGTCCTGAGCCCGTCATCAAATGCCCTATACTTCCCAGGAAGCTCATTTCAGTGTGCAATCCTCCAAGTCTCAGAACGATCTGCTTCAAGTCACTGTCACTTGGCTGGCTCCTGATTATTGTGAGTGCCTTCCACCAAAGCGGCTGATCAAAAGTCAGAACAGGTGTAGTATTATACTGTTTAGCATGGGCACAGACAAAACGCAGAGTGGAGTAGACACAAGATGGATCACTAGGATTCATGTCAATCATGGGGAGAAACATAACAGATGACTGTCCAGGGTAGTTGCCCTTGTTTACCATCTGCATCGTTCCGGACCAAGAAGGCCTTGGGGACCGCAGGAGTAAAGATGTCTTCCACAACACATCAAGGTTTGATGTTGGATCTTCTGTTCCCCAATTCACAATCGGCTGGTAGACCAGAGGTTGTACAGTTGTAGATGCTGTCTGTTGTTGTCTGCAATATACTGAATGCACTCTCCTGGTTCATAGCCTGGTAGTTCAGTTCCTTGAGAAACTGCTGCACTTCTTTCATATTTCTTAACCTCTTGATAAGAGCAGGAGAAGCATTGCGCATGCAGTGTGTCGATCAGAAAGCGAGACGAGAATTGATGATGCATTTGTATTCCAAGTCCATCGAGAAAGTTTCTCACCTCTCTAAAGTAAACTGTTGCACTGTGAACAACTCCTAACCAATCCAACGACCATGCGGCTAGGTAAAGCCTCTCCCCTATACATACATGTACATGTAGCCCTACCAACAGCTCTTGTGTTTGTCGGATACTCATAAGGGCTAGTTTTCTGAATATTTTATTTTTGTTTTTATTTAATACAGTCTAGTTATATTCTAGTGCATGCATAATGAAATAATATAATCTGCAAAGGGGATAAACTGAACATAAATTACATGTTAGACTGTGTGGGTGTGGGTGTGAGTGTGCGAAGGGGTTTGTTTGAGGTGTGTGATGTACATGTAGCATATGGGTATTTTAGTTGATTACAAATGTACAGCAGATTACTTTTCCAACTCTATTAGTGCCACAACAGCTCTACAAGTTGAAACATATGACAAAACCTATGTGTAAATCTTAGTATATTGGCGGCCATTTTGGATTTATGAATGCTGCGATGCACAATTAAACAAGATGTACTTCTGTATATGATATATACACCATATTACATTCATATAAATGTGAAATGTGTGCTTTAAAGTGCCAAAACAATTACCTATGATAAGAAATGCAACTCGATATCGGTGAAAATCTTCGAAAAAGCGGCCATTTTGGATTTATGCAAATTAGGCACACTTCCACTACTTGGATTTTTTTGGACTTTTAGTATGTCATTTTGGGGACCTTACTGAAATGCATTCCGGTGAAAAAAATTCTATTGCAATTTGTTTGACGTTTACCTAAAAAATGACACAATATTCCTAGCCTAATGGCCAGTCTTTACGACTGACCAGGGTTTGTGCTTGCAGACTATGGCACCCCCACCCCTATAATTCGTCCTCCTCCTGGTGTTCCATCTTTGATCTACTCCTCTCCTTCCTGTTAACCAGTCTGAAATTCTTTGTTTATTCGTAACGTGGTGAACGTCCCTCATTTATCATGTGATGTCGTCCTTTCTCTTTTATGTTATTTTTACAATATCCATGCGCCTAAAATCAACAAACTACGCTCTTTAAGGTGTCAGCACACTACACGATTTCTATCCGATTCGATTACGATTTTTAAGACTGAAAGCAACCTCTAGCCAATCACGAAGCAGTATTTCATAATGATGCGAGCATATCGTAGGCAAATATTGTAGAAACAGTGTAGTGTGCGGACAGCTTAATTATGCACTTTCATCATCAAAAGACTAAAAGACGTTCCAATGTAATTGTTTCTCCTTCTGATTTGTATTAGGTTGTTCGTTTATTAAATGCTGTTTTCAACATTAGCGTACTAATTAAAGTTAACATAACCATTATGATAATCTTTTGAATATGAAAAAACATCATACCTAACAAATATAATTATATACAAATATTAAATTGTTACACTTGGCGATGTATACCTTCTATTCCTTTTAAAAGCCATCGACACTGTGAAAATGAGACGTAGTTGGGTAATGCTTGTATTCCAGACCACAGGCCGTGCGCGACTCAGCATTTCGACTGCCACTTTCTCAAGATGTTTTCTGAGGAAGAAGTGACAAAAGGGAAAAAACCAAGTATCTACTTCTTTTTTTGTTTACATATATCATTTAGATACAAGAACAAAGCAATATGATTTGATTGCCTGCAATGTCTGGTTTGCATTAGTTGTTAGCATAACATCTTAAAGCAATATAATAAACTGATATTAATCTTATGATCACACCCGCAAAAGGGAAAAATCAACATGAATAAACAAACACAAACTGTGTAATTTGAACTTGAACATTTCCACTTTAAAAAAAATATCAAAGTTATAAAAGGCTCCCTACAACAAAATGATATGAGTATGAAGTAATAATTTTTTCAACATGTTGCGCTCAAATTTCTGCATTTTGAACCTGATTCGAATATGAGCTTCTACACGTGAATTATTATTGTTATTGGTTTTTGTTGCCACTTTTTTTTGTGAGTATAGCGTTACTTAAATTTAAAAAAAAGCTTTTCTAACTGTTAATTATAAAAGCTTCTCTTTGTCCTTACGATGGGTTGAAAGATAAACCGGGGTATTTTTCTTGCCCCTTCCCAGAGCTCAGCCCCCTTTAACTAAAATCAACGGGCAAAGTTTGACGGGTATGTTAACGGGACCGTTTTGAAGGATCGATTCGCGTGATTACTTGACACAGTCGACTTTATTATACGTAAAGTTAGCTCTATGAGCGATTTGATATTAAAAAAAAATCATATTATAACATTCTCTACCTAGAATAAAATTAATTTAAAGAAATATGCTTCTGTCTGGAATGAAATTGTCCCAGATTAGATTGAATATTCTTTGTATTAACCTCCCAGGTCACATTTGACCTGTGAATTTAACCCCATGACCTTAATACATATATTCTTCAAAAGTATAGCGTAAAGGCGTCAATATACATGTATTCAGAAAATTTGTTGAAAGCAACTGTGTACACAAAGAATGCGATACAAAAAAATCACATTAAACCTGACCTCAAAGTTTACTAAATTTATCTTAACGTCGTATTACACACGTACATAGTTTGTTTCACATATCATTTTTGTTTCTAAGGTTGATTATAAATTTTTTTGTTTACATTTGACCTTGAGCTTATGGCTCCGAATTATGATCTGACACCCCTTGTCCTACATGATCATACATATATATCACGATTGATTACGATAATCATAAACTTCTCTTTTTAAACATCTTTTTCATCGTATCGTAGCTCACTGCGACTTTTTGAACTTGTTTTATCAGTTTGCGACCAATTTTATCAATTTTATCAACTAATATCAACGATTATCAACATTGTTGATTATTATTGCCGTGGAAACATCTTCACTGTGATTTTAGTTGGATTTTAGTGGTGGATACGATCTTCTTGCCTGTTTTACTTCTACACGATTTGGAGAGCATATGGGCCAAGCAACTTCCATCATAGTCCCATATGCATGGATGTTTTTGACTTTTATCATCGCCGGAACTGGTAACCATTTTTACCTTCTATTCTTGCCTAAATTAGCAATTCATTTGAGCAGTGTTATTTAATCTGTACTGATCATTAGCAAGTGAGATTAAACGTGTTCCTGGAAAATGGAAAAAAACTAAACCCATCTCCAAATTAAAAACTAATACGTGTTATGGATCCCCTGGCTCTGATCATTTCAGATGTAAAATGCCAAAACATGCAACGATCTCTAGTATAAAGTAACACCATCTTATCTCATTTTCTCAAAAATGATATCACTACTGCGGTACTTGATGATGAACTGGTGGATTATCTCACAATGTGAATTGGGATCCATTATCTTCATTTAAACTTGGGTATTGCCCGTCATTATAGTATTTTAGCAGTCAAAAATTGCCGCCATGACATTGACAGTGCTAACTTACATGAGCCGACTCTCCATGACAACGGTTGTCAAACGGATTATCCTACTACTACCCTTGGCAATTGTGTTATTTCGTATGCAAATCATGCCCAAACTGACAATAGCTGCCAAACGGATTCCCTGTCTGATTACTCATCACGCCCAAAGGATCCTCATGCCCAAAGGATCCTCATGTTGTTTACTCGAGTGTGAAGGATCATCCTTCTGCTGACGCACATACATAGCCAACTGTAACCTCTTGTATGTATACAAATCCTGATTTGAATGAAAAGTTGAATGACCTCTCAAATGATTTTAAGATGATGCAACTTAAGGTCAATGAACTGTTAGTTGGGCTGCACTCTGGTAAATCCACTGACATACACAGCGACTGTGTCGAAGAGTCTGATGCTATTGTACAACCATCAGATCCAAATTGCTCCGATGAGGAACCCTTGCAAACTCACCCTCCTACCCCGACCCCTGTCATTTCGTCACAAGGTGACATTAATCACGCCAAATCTGTTGTCGATTTGCAGATTGACGCGTACAGAAACAGACAAAAGCAGACTTACAAGAAATTGAATAGTAGAAATGAAGATACTACTAATGCTAAATCGGGAAGTGACACTAATGTGACTAAAACCACCCTTGTGATTGGGGATTCAATAGTGGGGCATCTTAAACCCATGTCACTTTCAACTGAGAATGTACGAGTTTTCTGCAAGACCGGTGCTAGAGTGGAAAATATTTTTGAAAATGCTCATTTTCTTACAAACAAATATCTTGCAAGTGAAGTTGTTCTATATACACGTCGCGGAACAAACAACCTGGTAAACACTGATCCAAGCATGTTAGTGACACTGATTGAATCTCTAGCTGATCAGATCTTAGTGAAATGCCCTACTGTCTTAACGATCACTCTGAGTTCAATAATCCCCCGAAAACCTTTCCAAAAAGAGCTTGTATGGAAAACGTATGCTGGTTACTTGACCAGCTAGCTGCTAGACGCGGATGGAAATTCATTGAACATGACGCCATAGATACTGAAAAGCATCTCGCAAGTGACGGCATCCACCTTAATGCTGAAGGTGTAAGATTAATTGGGTGTGCGATCTCAGATCACGTACATGGAGTTTCTCAGTCTTCGATCATGAGACCCGGCTTCCCGCCTCTTAAATTAAGTCACGGCACATCATCCCAGGCGCATGATTTGTATGCGGATGTAACAGCTACATCTAATCATGATGGTGGACATGGAACTGTACTAATTCGATCTATAACTACACAGTAAAAACGCTGCTTAAAAAAGTGATGTTCACTTACAGTTGTACACTATCTTAAACAACAGTTGAACAAATTGTAAACAATGTTGCTCGAAACGAAAGTAATTTTGTTAAACATTCGCTGTTTAAAATTTAATGACTACTATATTTACTATACGAGAGCTTTTAGACAGTGTTGTTTACATTATGACGTCATGTGTAACGTGCCAGTAAAGTGCACGTTTGCTAAAAGCTTTATTTTACATCATGGCCGACCAAGCTACCGCGCTTCTAAGTGACTGGGGATTCAATGGCTTAATTGAAATCACTTTTCTATAACCAATTTGAAGTTTTTAACTTATAGCGTAAGTTCACAGTTAAAATTTTCAGTATCTGTACGCAAATGTCAGAATATAGGTAGACTTAAAATCGTCGCGTCATGCAGTGCGGCACTGATCGCGCACTAAATTCCTTGCCATATTGCATGCATCCTTATAATTATGCAGTTTGTACGTGCGTGCATGTCCGCTCATGCAAAATTGGCACTGTTTTGGCGCTAACAAAATGGTAGGGTAATTCTGCAATATGAATTGCAGAATTACCCTACCATTTTGTTAGTCTTCATATACCTATATATAGAGACCCAGAAGTAGTGGTGCACTTATTCAGAGTATCAAACCCAAATTATACCCCATTATACAACCCTTTAGTTTGTTGTAAACAACCCCCACTGAACAACAGATCCTTTTTAAACCACTTTCTTTAAACAACACAGTTGGTGTAAACAACCCCCACTGAACAACAGCTCCTTTCTAAACAACTTTTCTTTAAACACCCAGTTTGTGTAAACAACCCCCACTGAACAACAGCTCCTTTTTAAACAACCGTCTTTAAACAACACCGGTTGTTTAAATTGTGAATTTAAACAAGTTGTTCAAAATGTTGATCAACTAAGTGTTAAAACTTTAAACAACTCGAGATGCTTAACATTTTAAACAACTCTCAGATCAGGTCACCCGTTAATCCGAGGTTGTTTAAACTTTTAAACAACTTCTTCACAAAAATTTGAATTGTGTATGAATAATAGACCAACAATGACCATGAACAGTTATACCGGATGCTACAACTGCGATGAACTGAATCACAAACAGAAAAGTTGTAGACATGAAACTAAATTAAAGTGCAATTCCTGTTTTCAATATGGACATAAAGCTACATTTTGCAGTAACCGTCAACAATTTTTAAAGACTTTGCCGTCATTGAGCGTCCTGCCTCCCCAGTACACTCATCCGGTGACACTCCTCATCCTTATATATGCTCAGGATCTGAACATTTACAATCATCCTTGCATGATATTAAAACCCAAATTGAATGTTGTACTGGACTGAATTTAGCCCATATTAATGCATGTACTAGTCTATATCCTAAAATAGATGAAATACAATTTATTCTCATAACACTTTATCTGGATATCTTATGTATATCTGAAACTTGGCTCCACGATCAATTCAAAGATCAAATGGTTTCAGTAGAAGGCTATGATATTATAAGAAAAGATAGGATAAACAAAAGAGGAGGTGGAGTTTGACTTTATATTAAAAAATCATTAAATGTGATTGATCGGGAAGTTTCCATTACTGAATATGATATTGAAATGGTTCTTATAGAATTGAAATGCGAGATAATAAATATCCTCGTTTGTTGCTTGTACCGCCTGCCTAACTCGGGTCCTGAATATACTTGGACACCTTTTCGAATATGTTAGAGAGTATAATAATGGAAAATAAGGATTTGATTATTCTTGGTGATTTCAATGTTGATTATAGCAGTGGCAATGATACAGCAATCCACTCCTTAGAATGTCTTTTTGCTTTGCATCAGCTTATCCACAAATCAACACGTGTAACTGCATCTTCTTCAACTTGTATTGACCTGATCTCACTACAATGCCAGATTTGCATATTATTAGTGGCGTTGGTCACATTTCTGTAAGTGATCATTACATGATAATTATATACGTGTGTAAATTGTAAAGTAAATAATTCTGGTCATAAAATGGCCCGTTTCAGAGCATATAAAAAATTTAAGTCTGAGGAATTTTTATACGATGTAAGCTGTTGTGATAGTCATGTGAAGGATTATAAAGGCCCGGTCCCACTGCACTTACGGATGCAAAGAGGATGTAAATCGTTAAAAAAAATCAAACTTAAAATCAATCTGACAAATTTTGAGAAGAGTGTTCCAGAGCTTGACCTATATAGGGTTCCTGTGCACCATCTCCCCTATCTTCTGGTGTTAATAACTAAGAAACAGAAATGTCGGCGTAAGGTGGGGAGGGGGATGAAGTTCCCCTTATCACGCGACCCCTAACCACCAAGGCGGTGTTCATTTCATGAAAATTCTGATATCATCCCAAACTTAAAATCAATCTGACAAATTTTGAGAAGAGTGTTCCAGAGCTTGACCTATATAGGGTTCTTGTGCACCATCTCCCCTATCTTCTGGTGTTAATAACTAAGAAACGGAAATGTCGGCGTAAGGTGGGAAGGGGGTGAAGTTCCCCTTAAGTTAGCATGGAAGTTAGCGACCGCTAACCACCAAGGCGGTGATCATTTCATGAAAATTCTGATATTATCCCAAACTTAAAATCAATCTGACAAATTTTGAGAAGAGTGTTCCAGAGCTTGACCTATATAGGGTTCTTGTGCACCATCTCCCCTATCTTCTGGTGTTAATAACTAAGAAACAGAAATGTCGGCGTAAGGTGGGGAGGGGGATGAAGTTCCCCTTATCCCGCGACCCCTAACCACCAAGGCGGTGTTCATTTCATGAAAATTCTGATATCATCCCAAACTTAAAATCAATCTGACAAATTTTTAGAAGAGTGTTCCAGAGCTTGACCTATATAGGGTTCTTGTGCACCATCTCCCCTATCTTCTGGTGTTAATAACTAAGAAACGGAAATGTCGGCGTAAGGTGGGAAGGGGGTGAAGTTCCCCTTAAGTTAGCATGGAAGTTAGCGACCGCTAACCACCAAGGCGGTGATCATTTCATGAAAATTCTGATATTATCCCAAACTTAAAATCAATCTGACAAATTTTGAGAAGAGTGTTCCAGAGCTTGACCTATATAGGGTTCTTGTGCACCATCTCCCCTATCTTCTGGTGTTAATAACTAAGAAACAGAAATGTCGGCGTAAGGTGGGGAGGGGGGTGAAGTTCCCCTAATCCCGCGACCCCTAACCACCAAGGCGGTGATCATTTCATGAAAATTCTGATATTATCCCAAACTTAAAATCAATCTGACAAATTTTGAGAAGAGTGTTCCAGAGCTTGACCTATATAGGGTTCCTGTGCACCATCTCCCCTATCTTCTGGTGTTAATAACTAAGAAACAGAAATGTCGGCGTAAGGTGGGGAGGGGGATGAAGTTCCCCTTATCACGCGACCCCTAACCACCAAGGCGGTGTTCATTTCATGAAAATTCTGATATCATCCCAAACTTAAAATCAATCTGACAAATTTTGAGAAGAGTGTTCCAGAGCTTGACCTATATAGGGTTCTTGTGCACCATCTCCCCTATCTTCTGGTGTTAATAACTAAGAAACGGAAATGTCGGCGTAAGGTGGGAAGGGGGTGAAGTTCCCCTTAAGTTAGCATGGAAGTTAGCGACCGCTAACCACCAAGGCGGTGATCATTTCATGAAAATTCTGATATTATCCCAAACTTAAAATCAATCTGACAAATTTTGAGAAGAGTGTTCCAGAGCTTGACCTATATAGGGTTCTTGTGCACCATCTCCCCTATCTTCTGGTGTTAATAACTAAGAAACAGAAATGTCGGCGTAAGGTGGGGAGGGGGATGAAGTTCCCCTTATCCCGCGACCCCTAACCACCAAGGCGGTGTTCATTTCATGAAAATTCTGATATCATCCCAAACTTAAAATCAATCTGACAAATTTTTAGAAGAGTGTTCCAGAGCTTGACCTATATAGGGTTCTTGTGCACCATCTCCCCTATCTTCTGGTGTTAATAACTAAGAAACGGAAATGTCGGCGTAAGGTGGGAAGGGGGTGAAGTTCCCCTTAAGTTAGCATGGAAGTTAGCGACCGCTAACCACCAAGGCGGTGATCATTTCATGAAAATTCTGATATTATCCCAAACTTAAAATCAATCTGACAAATTTTGAGAAGAGTGTTCCAGAGCTTGACCTATATAGGGTTCTTGTGCACCATCTCCCCTATCTTCTGGTGTTAATAACTAAGAAACAGAAATGTCGGCGTAAGGTGGGGAGGGGGGTGAAGTTCCCCTAATCCCGCGACCCCTAACCACCAAGGCGGTGATCATTTCATGAAAATTCTGATATTATCCCAAACTTAAAATCAATCTGACAAATTTTGAGAAGAGTGTTCCAGAGCTTGACCTATATAGGGTTCCTGTGCACCATCTCCCCTATCTTCTGGTGTTAATAACTAAGAAACAGAAATGTCGGCGTAAGGTGGGGAGGGGGATGAAGTTCCCCTTATCACGCGACCCCTAACCACCAAGGCGGTGTTCATTTCACGAAAATTCTGATATCATCCCAAACTTAAAATCAATCTGACAAATTTTGAGAAGAGTGTTCCAGAGCTTGACCTATATAGGGTTCTTGTGCACCATCTCCCCTATCTTCTGGTGTTAATAACTAAGAAACGGAAATGTCGGCGTAAGGTGGGAAGGGGGTGAAGTTCCCCTTAAGTTAGCATGGAAGTTAGCGACCGCTAACCACCAAGGCGGTGATCATTTCATGAAAATTCTGATATTATCCCAAACTTAAAATCAATCTGACAAATTTTGAGAAGAGTGTTCCAGAGCTTGACCTATATAGGGTTCTTGTGCACCATCTCCCCTATCTTCTGGTGTTAATAACTAAGAAACAGAAATGTCGGCGTAAGGTGGGGAGGGGGGTGAAGTTCCCCTAATCCCGCGACCCCTAACCACCAAGGCGGTGATCATTTCATGAAAATTCTGATATTATCCCAAACTTAAAATCAATCTGACAAATTTTGAGAAGAGTGTTCCAGAGCTTGACCTATATAGGGTTCCTGTGCACCATCTCCCCTATCTTCTGGTGTTAATAACTAAGAAACAGAAATGTCGGCGTAAGGTGGGGAGGGGGATGAAGTTCCCCTTATCCCGCGACCCCTAACCACCAAGGCGGTGATCATTTCATGAAAATTCTGATATTATCCCAAACTTAAAATCAATCTGACAAATTTTGAGAAGAGTGTTCCAGAGCTTGACCTATATAGGGTTCTTGTGCACCATCTCCCCTATCTTCTGGTGTTAATAACTAAGAAACGGAAATGTCGGCGTAAGGTGGGAAGGGGGTGAAGTTCCCCTTAAGTTAGCATGGAAGTTAGCGACCGCTAACTACCAAGGCGGTGATCATTTCATGAAAATTCTGATATTATCCCAAACTTAAAATCAATCTGACAAATAGTTTGAGAAGAGTGTTCCAGAGCTTGACCTATATAGGGTTCTTGTGCACCATCTCCCCTATCTTCTGGTGTTAATAACTAAGAAACAGAAATGTCGGCGTAAGGTGGGGAGGGGGATGAAGTTCCCCTTATCCCGCGACCCCTAACCACCAAGGCGGTGTTCATTTCATGAAAATTCTGATATCATCCCAAACTTAAAATCAATCTGACAAATTTTGAGAAGAGTGTTCCAGAGCTTGACCTATATAGGGTTCCTGTGCATCATCTCCCCTATCTTCTGGTGTTAATAACTAAGAAACAGAAATGTCGGCGTAAGGTGTGGAGGGGGATGAAGTTCCCCTTATCACGCGACCCCTAACCACCAAGGCGGTGTTCATTTCATGAAAATTCTGATATTATCCCAAACTTAAAATCAATCTGACAAATTTTGAGAAGAGTGTTCCAGAGCTTGACCTATATAGGGTTCCTGTGCACCATCTCCCCTATCTTCTGGTGTTAATAACTAAGAAACAGAAATGTCGGCGTAAGGTGGGGAGGGGGATGAAGTTCACCTTATCCCGCGACCCCTAACCACCAAGGCGGTGTTCATTTCATGAAAATTCTGATATCATCCCAAACTTAAAATCAATCTGACAAATTTTGAGAAGAGTGTTCCAGAGCTTGACCTATATAGGGTTCTTGTGCACCATCTCCCCTATCTTCTGGTGTTAATAACTAAGAAACGGAAATGTCGGCGTAAGGTGGGAAGGGGGTGAAGTTCCCCTTAAGTTAGCATGGAAGTTAGCGACCGCTAACCACCAAGGCGGTGATCATTTCATGAAAATTCTGATATTATCCCAAACTTAAAATCAATCTGACAAATTTTGAGAAGAGTGTTCCAGAGCTTGACCTATATAGGGTTCTTGTGCACCATCTCCCCTATCTTCTGGTGTTAATAACTAAGAAACAGAAATGTCGGCGTAAGGTGGGGAGGGGGATGAAGTTCCCCTTATCCCGCGACCCCTAACCACCAAGGCGGTGTTCATTTCATGAAAATTCTGATATCATCCCAAACTTAAAATCAATCTGACAAATTTTTAGAAGAGTGTTCCAGAGCTTGACCTATATAGGGTTCTTGTGCACCATCTCCCCTATCTTCTGGTGTTAATAACTAAGAAACGGAAATGTCGGCGTAAGGTGGGAAGGGGGTGAAGTTCCCCTTAAGTTAGCATGGAAGTTAGCGACCGCTAACCACCAAGGCGGTGATCATTTCATGAAAATTCTGATATTATCCCAAACTTAAAATCAATCTGACAAATTTTGAGAAGAGTGTTCCAGAGCTTGACCTATATAGGGTTCTTGTGCACCATCTCCCCTATCTTCTGGTGTTAATAACTAAGAAACAGAAATGTCGGCGTAAGGTGGGGAGGGGGGTGAAGTTCCCCTAATCCCGCGACCCCTAACCACCAAGGCGGTGATCATTTCATGAAAATTCTGATATTATCCCAAACTTAAAATCAATCTGACAAATTTTGAGAAGAGTGTTCCAGAGCTTGACCTATATAGGGTTCCTGTGCACCATCTCCCCTATCTTCTGGTGTTAATAACTAAGAAACAGAAATGTCGGCGTAAGGTGGGGAGGGGGATGAAGTTCCCCTTATCACGCGACCCCTAACCACCAAGGCGGTGTTCATTTCACGAAAATTCTGATATCATCCCAAACTTAAAATCAATCTGACAAATTTTGAGAAGAGTGTTCCAGAGCTTGACCTATATAGGGTTCTTGTGCACCATCTCCCCTATCTTCTGGTGTTAATAACTAAGAAACGGAAATGTCGGCGTAAGGTGGGAAGGGGGTGAAGTTCCCCTTAAGTTAGCATGGAAGTTAGCGACCGCTAACCACCAAGGCGGTGATCATTTCATGAAAATTCTGATATTATCCCAAACTTAAAATCAATCTGACAAATTTTGAGAAGAGTGTTCCAGAGCTTGACCTATATAGGGTTCTTGTGCACCATCTCCCCTATCTTCTGGTGTTAATAACTAAGAAACAGAAATGTCGGCGTAAGGTGGGGAGGGGGATGAAGTTCCCCTTATCCCGCGACCCCTAACCACCAAGGCGGTGTTCATTTCATGAAAATTCTGATATCATCCCAAACTTAAAATCAATCTGACAAATTTTGAGAAGAGTGTTCCAGAGCTTGACCTATATAGGGTTCCTGTGCACCATCTCCCCTATCTTCTGGTGTTAATAACTAAGAAACAGAAATGTCGGCGTAAGGTGGGGAGGGGGATGAAGTTCCCCTTATCCCGCGACCCCTAACCACCAAGGCGGTGATCATTTCATGAAAATTCTGATATTATCCCAAACTTAAAATCAATCTGACAAATTTTGAGAAGAGTGTTCCAGAGCTTGACCTATATAGGGTTCTTGTGCACCATCTCCCCTATCTTCTGGTGTTAATAACTAAGAAACGGAAATGTCGGCGTAAGGTGGCAAGGGGGTGAAGTTCCCCTTAAGTTAGCATGGAAGTTAGCGACCGCTAACCACCAAGGCGGTGATCATTTCATGAAAATTCTGATATTATCCCAAACTTAAAATCAATCTGACAAATTTTGAGAAGAGTGTTCCAGAGCTTGACCTATATAGGGTTCTTGTGCACCATCTCCCCTATCTTCTGGTGTTAATAACTAAGAAACAGAAATGTCGGCGTAAGGTGGGGAGGGGGATGAAGTTCCCCTTATCCCGCGACCCCTAACCACCAAGGCGGTGTTCATTTCATGAAAATTCTGATATCATCCCAAACTTAAAATCAATCTGACAAATTTTTAGAAGAGTGTTCCAGAGCTTGACCTATATAGGGTTCTTGTGCACCATCTCCCCTATCTTCTGGTGTTAATAACTAAGAAACGGAAATGTCGGCGTAAGGTGGGAAGGGGGTGAAGTTCCCCTTAAGTTAGCATGGAAGTTAGCGACCGCTAACCACCAAGGCGGTGATCATTTCATGAAAATTCTGATATTATCCCAAACTTAAAATCAATCTGACAAATTTTGAGAAGAGTGTTCCAGAGCTTGACCTATATAGGGTTCTTGTGCACCATCTCCCCTATCTTCTGGTGTTAATAACTAAGAAACGGAAATGTCGGCGTAAGGTGGGAAGGGGGTGAAGTTCCCCTTAAGTTAGCATGGAAGTTAGCGACCGCTAACCACCAAGGCGGTGATCATTTCATGAAAATTCTGATATTATCCCAAACTTAAAATCAATCTGACAAATTTTGAGAAGAGTGTTCCAGAGCTTGACCTATATAGGGTTCTTGTGCACCATCTCCCCTATCTTCTGGTGTTAATAACTAAGAAACAGAAATGTCGGCGTAAGGTGGGGAGGGGGATGAAGTTCCCCTTATCCCGCGACCCCTAACCACCAAGGCGGTGTTCATTTCATGAAAATTCTGATATCATCCCAAACTTAAAATCAATCTGACAAATTTTGAGAAGAGTGTTCCAGAGCTTGACCTATATAGGGTTCCTGTGCACCATCTCCCCTATCTTCTGGTGTTAATAACTAAGAAACAGAAATGTCGGCGTAAGGTGGGGAGGGGGATGAAGTTCCCCTTATCCCGCGACCCCTAACCACCAAGGCGGTGATCATTTCATGAAAATTCTGATATTATCCCAAACTTAAAATCAATCTGACAAATTTTGAGAAGAGTGTTCCAGAGCTTGACCTATATAGGGTTCTTGTGCACCATCTCCCCTATCTTCTGGTGTTAATAACTAAGAAACGGAAATGTCGGCGTAAGGTGGCAAGGGGGTGAAGTTCCCCTTAAGTTAGCATGGAAGTTAGCGACCGCTAACCACCAAGGCGGTGATCATTTCATGAAAATTCTGATATTATCCCAAACTTAAAATCAATCTGACAAATTTTGAGAAGAGTGTTCCAGAGCTTGACCTATATAGGGTTCTTGTGCACCATCTCCCCTATCTTCTGGTGTTAATAACTAAGAAACAGAAATGTCGGCGTAAGGTGGGGAGGGGGATGAAGTTCCCCTTATCCCGCGACCCCTAACCACCAAGGCGGTGTTCATTTCATGAAAATTCTGATATCATCCCAAACTTAAAATCAATCTGACAAATTTTTAGAAGAGTGTTCCAGAGCTTGACCTATATAGGGTTCTTGTGCACCATCTCCCCTATCTTCTGGTGTTAATAACTAAGAAACGGAAATGTCGGCGTAAGGTGGGAAGGGGGTGAAGTTCCCCTTAAGTTAGCATGGAAGTTAGCGACCGCTAACCACCAAGGCGGTGATCATTTCATGAAAATTCTGATATTATCCCAAACTTAAAATCAATCTGACAAATTTTGAGAAGAGTGTTCCAGAGCTTGACCTATATAGGGTTCTTGTGCACCATCTCCCCTATCTTCTGGTGTTAATAACTAAGAAACAGAAATGTCGGCGTAAGGTGGGGAGGGGGGTGAAGTTCCCCTAATCCCGCGACCCCTAACCACCAAGGCGGTGATCATTTCATGAAAATTCTGATATTATCCCAAACTTAAAATCAATCTGACAAATTTTGAGAAGAGTGTTCCAGAGCTTGACCTATATAGGGTTCCTGTGCACCATCTCCCCTATCTTCTGGTGTTAATAACTAAGAAACAGAAATGTCGGCGTAAGGTGGGGAGGGGGATGAAGTTCCCCTTATCACGCGACCCCTAACCACCAAGGCGGTGTTCATTTCACGAAAATTCTGATATCATCCCAAACTTAAAATCAATCTGACAAATTTTGAGAAGAGTGTTCCAGAGCTTGACCTATATAGGGTTCTTGTGCACCATCTCCCCTATCTTCTGGTGTTAATAACTAAGAAACGGAAATGTCGGCGTAAGGTGGGAAGGGGGTGAAGTTCCCCTTAAGTTAGCATGGAAGTTAGCGACCGCTAACCACCAAGGCGGTGATCATTTCATGAAAATTCTGATATTATCCCAAACTTAAAATCAATCTGACAAATTTTGAGAAGAGTGTTCCAGAGCTTGACCTATATAGGGTTCTTGTGCACCATCTCCCCTATCTTCTGGTGTTAATAACTAAGAAACAGAAATGTCGGCGTAAGGTGGGGAGGGGGATGAAGTTCCCCTTATCCCGCGACCCCTAACCACCAAGGCGGTGTTCATTTCATGAAAATTCTGATATTATCCCAAACTTAAAATCAATCTGACAAATTTTGAGAAGAGTGTTCCAGAGCTTGACCTATATAGGGTTCTTGTGCACCATCTCCCCTATCTTCTGGTGTTAATAACTAAGAAACAGAAATGTCGGCGTAAGGTGGGGAGGGGGGTGAAGTTCCCCTAATCCCGCGACCCCTAACCACCAAGGCGGTGATCATTTCATGAAAATTCTGATATTATCCCAAACTTAAAATCAATCTGACAAATTTTGAGAAGAGTGTTCCAGAGCTTGACCTATATAGGGTTCCTGTGCACCATCTCCCCTATCTTCTGGTGTTAATAACTAAGAAACAGAAATGTCGGCGTAAGGTGGGGAGGGGGATGAAGTTCCCCTTATCACGCGACCCCTAACCACCAAGGCGGTGTTCATTTCACGAAAATTCTGATATCATCCCAAACTTAAAATCAATCTGACAAATTTTGAGAAGAGTGTTCCAGAGCTTGACCTATATAGGGTTCTTGTGCACCATCTCCCCTATCTTCTGGTGTTAATAACTAAGAAACGGAAATGTCGGCGTAAGGTGGGAAGGGGGTGAAGTTCCCCTTAAGTTAGCATGGAAGTTAGCGACCGCTAACCACCAAGGCGGTGATCATTTCATGAAAATTCTGATATTATCCCAAACTTAAAATCAATCTGACAAATTTTGAGAAGAGTGTTCCAGAGCTTGACCTATATAGGGTTCTTGTGCACCATCTCCCCTATCTTCTGGTGTTAATAACTAAGAAACAGAAATGTCGGCGTAAGGTGGGGAGGGGGATGAAGTTCCCCTTATCCCGCGACCCCTAACCACCAAGGCGGTGTTCATTTCATGAAAATTCTGATATCATCCCAAACTTAAAATCAATCTGACAAATTTTGAGAAGAGTGTTCCAGAGCTTGACCTATATAGGGTTCCTGTGCACCATCTCCCCTATCTTCTGGTGTTAATAACTAAGAAACAGAAATGTCGGCGTAAGGTGGGGAGGGGGATGAAGTTCCCCTTATCCCGCGACCCCTAACCACCAAGGCGGTGTTCATTTCATGAAAATTCTGATATCATCCCAAACTTAAAATCAATCTGACAAATTTTGAGAAGAGTGTTCCAGAGCTTGACCTATATAGGGTTCCTGTGCACCATCTCCCCTATCTTCTGGTGTTAATAACTAAGAAACAGAAATGTCGGCGTAAGGTGGGGAGGGGGATGAAGTTCCCCTTATCCCGCGACCCCTAACCACCAAGGCGGTGATCATTTCATGAAAATTCTGATATTATCCCAAACTTAAAATCAATCTGACAAATTTTGAGAAGAGTGTTCCAGAGCTTGACCTATATAGGGTTCTTGTGCACCATCTCCCCTATCTTCTGGTGTTAATAACTAAGAAACGGAAATGTCGGCGTAAGGTGGCAAGGGGGTGAAGTTCCCCTTAAGTTAGCATGGAAGTTAGCGACCGCTAACCACCAAGGCGGTGATCATTTCATGAAAATTCTGATATTATCCCAAACTTAAAATCAATCTGACAAATTTTGAGAAGAGTGTTCCAGAGCTTGACCTATATAGGGTTCTTGTGCACCATCTCCCCTATCTTCTGGTGTTAATAACTAAGAAACAGAAATGTCGGCGTAAGGTGGGGAGGGGGATGAAGTTCCCCTTATCCCGCGACCCCTAACCACCAAGGCGGTGTTCATTTCATGAAAATTCTGATATCATCCCAAACTTAAAATCAATCTGACAAATTTTGAGAAGAGTGTTCCAGAGCTTGACCTATATAGGGTTCTTGTGCACCATCTCCCCTATCTTCTGGTGTTAATAACTAAGAAACGGAAATGTCGGCGTAAGGTGGGAAGGGGGTGAAGTTCCCCTTAAGTTAGCATGGAAGTTAGCGACCGCTAACCACCAAGGCGGTGATCATTTCATGAAAATTCTGATATTATCCCAAACTTAAAATCAATCTGACAAATTTTGAGAAGAGTGTTCCAGAGCTTGACCTATATAGGGTTCTTGTGCACCATCTCCCCTATCTTCTGGTGTTAATAACTAAGAAACAGAAATGTCGGCGTAAGGTGGGGAGGGGGGTGAAGTTCCCCTAATCCCGCGACCCCTAACCACCAAGGCGGTGATCATTTCATGAAAATTCTGATATTATCCCAAACTTAAAATCAATCTGACAAATTTTGAGAAGAGTGTTCCAGAGCTTGACCTATATAGGGTTCCTGTGCACCATCTCCCCTATCTTCTGGTGTTAATAACTAAGAAACAGAAATGTCGGCGTAAGGTGGGGAGGGGGATGAAGTTCCCCTTATCACGCGACCCCTAACCACCAAGGCGGTGTTCATTTCACGAAAATTCTGATATCATCCCAAACTTAAAATCAATCTGACAAATTTTGAGAAGAGTGTTCCAGAGCTTGACCTATATAGGGTTCTTGTGCACCATCTCCCCTATCTTCTGGTGTTAATAACTAAGAAACGGAAATGTCGGCGTAAGGTGGGAAGGGGGTGAAGTTCCCCTTAAGTTAGCATGGAAGTTAGCGACCGCTAACCACCAAGGCGGTGATCATTTCATGAAAATTCTGATATTATCCCAAACTTAAAATCAATCTGACAAATTTTGAGAAGAGTGTTCCAGAGCTTGACCTATATAGGGTTCTTGTGCACCATCTCCCCTATCTTCTGGTGTTAATAACTAAGAAACAGAAATGTCGGCGTAAGGTGGGGAGGGGGATGAAGTTCCCCTTATCCCGCGACCCCTAACCACCAAGGCGGTGTTCATTTCATGAAAATTCTGATATCATCCCAAACTTAAAATCAATCTGACAAATTTTGAGAAGAGTGTTCCAGAGCTTGACCTATATAGGGTTCCTGTGCACCATCTCCCCTATCTTCTGGTGTTAATAACTAAGAAACAGAAATGTCGGCGTAAGGTGGGGAGGGGGATGAAGTTCCCCTTATCCCGCGACCCCTAACCACCAAGGCGGTGATCATTTCATGAAAATTCTGATATTATCCCAAACTTAAAATCAATCTGACAAATTTTGAGAAGAGTGTTCCAGAGCTTGACCTATATAGGGCTCTTGTGCACCATCTCCCCTATCTTCTGGTGTTAATAACTAAGAAACGGAAATGTCGGCGTAAGGTGGGAAGGGGGTGAAGTTCCCCTTAAGTTAGCATGGAAGTTAGCGACCGCTAACTACCAAGGCGGTGATCATTTCATGAAAATTCTGATATTATCCCAAACTTAAAATCAATCTGACAAATAGTTTGAGAAGAGTGTTCCAGAGCTTGACCTATATAGGGTTCTTGTGCACCATCTCCCCTATCTTCTGGTGTTAATAACTAAGAAACAGAAATGTCGGCGTAAGGTGGGGAGGGGGATGAAGTTCCCCTTATCCCGCGACCCCTAACCACCAAGGCGGTGTTCATTTCATGAAAATTCTGATATCATCCCAAACTTAAAATCAATCTGACAAATTTTGAGAAGAGTGTTCCAGAGCTTGACCCAGGCGCGGATCCAGGATTTCTTAGGGGGGGGGGGCCCAAATTTGAAATTATGCGAGCCAAATATTGGTACGTAATGGTGACCAACAGTGACGTAATGCGGGGGGGGGGGGGTCGGTACAGGGAGGTGCGAGTGTTCCCCTCTCTCCTCCGCGAAACGCGGAAGCTTTGACGTTTCATTAAATTATTACAGAAAGAAGACGATTCGTTGTACCGTTCTCGACTATTAATCTTCGTCTGAATTTAGCTTTTCTCCTCCCGCGCTAAGCGCGAAATTTTTTACGATTTATTAAATCATTAGAGAAAGAATACGATTCGTTGTAGAGTTCTTGACCCTTAATCCTTGTCTAAATTCAGCCCCCCTCCCCCTCCTGCGCGAAGCGCGGAAGCTTTGACGTTTCATTAAATTATTACAGAAAGAAGACGATTCGTTGTACCGTTCTCGACTATTAATCTTCATCTGAATTTAGCTTTTCTCCTTCCGCGCGAAGCGCGAAAATTTTTACGATTTATTAAATTATTAGAGAAAGAATACGATTCGTTGTAGAGTTCTTGACCCTTAATCCTTGTCTAAATTCAGCCCCCCTTCCCCTCCTGCGCGAAGCGCGGAAGCTTTGACGTTTCATTAAACTTTAAAGAAAGAAGACGATCCGTTGTACCGTTCTCGACTCTTAAACCTCGTCTGAATCAATTTTTTCCCATCCCGCGCGAAGCGCGGAAAATTTTACGATTTATTAAAATATTAGAGATAGAAGACGATTCGTTGTAGAGTTCTCGACTCTTAATCCTCGTCTGAATTTAGTTTTTCCCCCTCCCGCGCGAAGCGCGGAAAATTTTAAGTTAACTTAAATCATTAGAGAAAGAAGACGATTCGTTGTACCGTTCTCGACTCTTAATCCTCGTCTGAATTAATTTTTTTCCCTCCCGCGGAATATTTTACGATTTATTAAATTATTAGAGAAAGAAGACGATTCGTTGAACCGTTTTCGAAAATAATCCTCGTCTGAATTTAGATTCTCATGCGCGAAGCGCGGATGCTTTTACGCTTCATTAAATCATTAGAGAAACAAGACGATTTGTTTGTAAAGTTCTCGACTCTTAATTCTCGTCTGAATTCAGTTTTCCCCCTTCCGCGCGAAGCGTTGAAGCTTTTACGATTCATTAAATCATTAAAAAAAAGAAGACGATTCGTTGTATCGTTTTCGACAAAAATCCTCGTCTGAATTTTGATTCTTCCCCCCCCCCCCCCCCCCCCACCCCCGCGCGAAGCGCGGAAGCTTTGACGTTTCATTAGACTTTTAAAGAAAGAAGACGAATCGTTGTAGAGTTCTTGACTCTGAATCCTCGTCTGAATTCAGGTTCCCTCCTCCCGCGCGAAGCGCGAAAGCTTTTAATTTTCATTCAATCATTAGAGAAAGAAGACGATTCGTTGTACCGTTTTCGAAAATAGTCCTCGTCGGAATTTAGTTCCCCCTCCATCCCGCGCGAAGCGCGGAAGCTTTTACGTTTCATTAAATCATTAAAGATTCGTATTACCGTTCTCGCCTCTGAATCCTCGTCTGAATTCAGGTTCCCCCTTCCCGCGCCAAGCGTGGAAGATTTGACGTCTCATAAGATTATGAGAGAAAGAAGACGATTCGCTGTAGCGTTCTCGATTCTTAATCCTTGTCTGAATTCAGCCCCCCCCCCCCTCCCCTCCTGCGCGAAGCTTTGACGTTTCATTAAATTATTAGAAAAAGAAGACGATGCGTTGTAACGCTCTCTATACTCTTAATCCTTGTCTGAATTTCAAAGATGTTCTTTGTCTGCTCCTTTTTCTTCCTACACTGTACGTCCTCTTCCGATTTAGGGGGACCGCCCACCGCCCCCCCCCCCTCACCCCCTGGTTACGCGCCTGTGGTCAGATAAACACATTTTGATACCTTGTCCGATCCCGCAAGCTCAGGGGTTTAAGGCAATAAATTACGGTCAGATAAGCATTCAGGGGCCCGCCTTAGGGCCCCTGGTGGGTTCGAGGCGGCGGAGCTGGCCCCGAAAGCTCAGGGGTTTTAGGCGTTTAATTAAGGTCAGATGAGCATTTTTTTTTAATACCTATTATTTTGTGACACTGGCAGGTCACTATTTGGCGTGGGGTCCAAGGGGCGGAGCCTCCCCCCCCCCAAAAAAAAAAAGAGAGGGGGTTTTGGCATTAAATTACCGTCAGATGAGCATCTAAGGGTCCGCCGTAGGGCCCTAGGTGGAATCCAGGGGGCAGAGCCCCCGGAAGCTTAGGGGTTTTAGGCATTTAATCACGGTCAGATGAGCATATTTTGATGCCTCATTTTTTTAACACTGGCAGTTAACTATTCTTTTTTTCTTGCTCTCATTCTATTTTATTTCTCTTTAATATAATTTTTCAAAAAAAGTGTGGGGGGGGGGGGTGGGGGAGGGAGTTCGAGGCTCCCGATCCCCGCCGTACCTCGGGCCCTGACATGTAGGAATCTCAAGAATCATATTTCTTGCCTGGCTGTAAATTTAGGAATTTGTCATTTTCCAACAAACACATACAAACGTATAATTTACTAAAAAGTGAGGACAAATCTCGAAAATTATGTAATTTCAGCATTATTTGTAATCCACCGTTGTGGAATTAGAAATAAACCACGTTGAATTTGACTTCCCCAAAGCCCCACCCCCCCCCCCCCCCTATCAGTACGCCAGTATCTTCTCTTTTCCTTTTTTCTTTCCCTTTCCTTCCTTCTCTTTTATATTTTGATTTGATTTTTGATTTTTGATTTTTTTTTTTTTGGGGGGGGGATCAACAGCATGGGAGGCAAGACCCTTTTGGCCCCCCCCCCGATCTCCTTCTTCCCCCTTTTCTTTTCTTCTTCCTCTTCTTTCTTTCTCTTTCTCTCCTCTTTCCCTTTCCCTTCTTTTCCTTTCTTCTCTCTTTTTTTTTTTTTTTTTTTTTTTTTTTTGCGGGGGGGGGGGGGGCCAAGGCCCGCTCGGCCCCCCCCCTGGATCCGCGCCTGGCTTGACCTATATAGGGTTCCTGTGCACCATCTCCCCTATCTTCTGGTGTTAATAACTAAGAAACAGAAATGTCGGCGTAAGGTGGGGAGGGGGATGAAGTTCCCCTTATCCCGCGACCATTAACCACCAAGGCGGTGATCATTTCATGAAAATTCTGATATCATCCCAAACTTAAAATCAATCTGACAAATTTTGAGAAGAGTGTTCCAGAGCTTGACCTATATAGGGTTCTTGTGCACTATCTCCCCTATCTTCTGGTGTTAATAACTAAGAAACGGAAATGTCGGCGTAAGGTGGGAAGGGGGTGAAGTTCCCCTTAAGTTAGCATGGAAGTTAGCGACCGCTAACCACCAAGGCGGTGATCATTTCATGAAAATTCTGATATTATCCCAAACTTAAAATCAATCTGACAAATTTTGAGAAGAGTGTTCCAGAGCTTGACCTATATAGGGTTCTTGTGCACCATCTCCCCTATCTTCTGGTGTTAATAACTAAGAAACAGAAATGTCGGCGTAAGGTGGGGAGGGGGGTGAAGTTCCCCTAATCCCGCGACCACTAACCACCAAGGCGGTGATCATTTCCTGAAAATTCTGAAATTATCCCAAACTTTAAAGCAATCTGACAAATTTTGAGAAGAGTGTTCCAGAGCTGGACATAATTATATATGGTTCTCATGCACTATCTCCCCTATCACCTGGTGTAAATACCCCGGTAAATATCTAAGAAAAAGGATTATAGGGACGAGGGTAACTTTCTTCTAGTTGCGAGACGAAAGCCACAGCAGTATTTGTACAGTATCTTATAACTGCAGAAAAGTATACTGATGGGACTATTGTGCGTAAACCGTACGCACTATTCTTTATCTAGGTTTTAACCACGTATATGGTGCACGAAAGTACACTGACCTTTTAGTGGTCGCGAACTAGCGGTCGCCAAATTCAGCTCAGCATAGTCGACGATTAACGATTGCAGCATATTTTTAGTTTGCAGTGGCCGAACTCCAGGGAGCTCCGCCGCCTAAGGACACCGGACAGGCGTCGGTGGAGGAGCTCCCATCCTAGCTCCCTGGACTGACTGGAGCTGAGCTGCATGGAGTTGGCATAGACCGAATTTTTCTGTCTCTTTCGTTCGTTAGCCTCTGATTTGGGTAAGGTCGGCTCTCTCTTTAGAGACAAAACAGCCCTACACGCTTTAGTGTACGCGCGTTTGTGTAAAGAAACGTTACACAAAACTTGGCCAAACTTAATCCCTAGTTAAAGGGACTTGGTAAAATGTTAAAGTAGATAGGCCTATTCATTGATTTTAAAAACTAACTTTATTTTCATTATTGCAAAGTTGAATAATAATAATAACAATATTTATAAAGCGCAACATATCCATCTCTAAAGATGCTCAAGGCGCATACAAATAATTTAAATTAATATTCAACATAGGTCTACTTAAGATTAAAGAAATATTAAATGTTAACTTGCATTAGATCATACAAGTTTATGGTGCCAAGGTATATACAATGTGACACAGTGTTATTGTTTGTTTTGCATGCATTGTATAAAAAGAACATTGAAATTTAACAATATGCATTGAGCATCAGGTGAGTTTTAAGCCCAGTTTTCGGAAAGTAGAGAGAGTGTTGGCCGTCTGAATAGAGAAAGGTAACTTATTCCACAAAGAAGGAGCTGCTGATGCAAATGCTCTATCCCCCCAATTTCTTTTGGTACGTATTTCTTTAAGTCTAATAGTATGTGATGAACGTAAACCAGAACGACCTGCGGAGTGTGGTGATAGAAGGGATGAAATATATTCTGGAGCTAGATCATTTAGTGCACGATAGGTTAAGAGTAGAATTTTATAGATCACACGCTGTTGAACAGGGAGCCAGTGCAGAGATTTCAAGATAGGAGTGATATGTGATGATTTTCTGGTGTTGGTTACAAGGCGAGCAGCAGCATTCTGAACTTTTTGCAATCGGTTAATTTGGTTGGCGGGTAGTCGAAAGAGTAATGAATTGCAATTATCAAGGTGCGAAGTAACAAAAGCATGTAATACCTGTTGGGTGGATTGAGGTGAGAGATATTGCCTAATTGCACGGATATTACGAAGATTACAATTTGCCAGTTTAACACAATTTGAAACATGGGTTTCAAGTGACATGGCAGAATCAAATATTACACCAAGATTCCTAGCTTTATGTACAGGAGATACAGGGGCAGAACCAACTTGAACATGAGAAACCTTAATTTTACTGAGCTGTCTACTGTTGCCAAGCAAAATGAATTCTGTTTTTGCATCATTTAGTTTTAAGCGACTCTCAATCATCCAGTTCCTTACATCAGCTATACAGTTTTCAATTTTCTTCACATTTTCATCTATTTCTTTCTGGACAGGTTTGCAAATAAAATAAAGCTGTAAGTCATCTGCATACATATGATAATTGATGCTGTGTTTTTGAACAATATGCTGTATGGGCAGAGTATAAACATTGAACAATTGCGGACCGAGAACAGATCCTTGGGGGACTGAAAAATCTAAACTAACTGAAGCAGAGGTAGCATCACGGATACAAACTTCTTGTGATCTACTAGAAAGATATGACATAAACCACTTCAATACAATACCCTTGAGTCCTATTTCCTTTAATCTATTTAGCAAAATGCAATGATCAACGGTATCAAAAGCACTGCTGAGATCAAGCAGTACTAAACCAGAGACATTTCCATTATCCATACCAATTAATACATCATTGTTTACCCGTAACAATGCACTTTCCACGCTATGCATCTCCCTGTATGCTGACTGGAAAGGATTTTGCAAACTATTATTCTTTAAGTGAGACTGTAGTCTACCGGAAACAACTCTTTCTATTACCTTGCCTAAGTATTTTAGATTTGCAATTGGTCTGTAGTTTTTTAAATCCTGTCTGTCTAGAGAGGGTTTTTTCAAAAGAGGTTTGATGAGGGCATGTTGTAGACATTTGGGAAAGAATCCACACTTTAGAGATTTATTAACTATCTGAGTGATATAAGGAACAAAGTCATTGACAAATTCTTTAATTAGACAAGTTGGTATCGGATCTAAATCACAAGAAGTCACAGGGGAATTCATGATGATTTTTCTAATTTCAGTATATGTGGCGAGAGTGAATTCTGACACGCCAGTAGAAGGGACAGGAACAATTTCTGAAAGGGTGTCAGTACTTCTGTAAGAACTTAAATCAGTTAACTCTTCTCGAATACTTCTTATCTTATCTACAAAATAATCACAAAAACGATTAGCAAGATTATGATCATTATCAGTGTTGGGATATAATGGATCCTTCTTCCTGTCTAATAACTTATTAATAATCCTAAACAGACGTTTCTGGTCTCCTGAACAATCAGCAATGGAAGAAGAATAGTACTGTTTCTGTGCTTGGTCTATAAGATGAGACACATTTGATTCGACAAGGTAATCAAAATTCAATGCTTGGAAACATTCGAAGTAATGATTATTATAAATTACAAAACGCTTAAATATACCCCCGGCATAGCACCTGAATAGCTCTCCGAACGCTGCTGAGATGTGTGAGATCACAGTATGGACATGATTTGCACAAGCAGACGATGTCCCATGACATCTCACACATTTTCAGTGCCTGTGTTTTCATCTTCTCTTGAGTTCTTTCTCTTACTTCACTACCGCCAGGCTAATTGTATAATCTATTGCCTCACTCTAAACCCGCGCATAGTTTTATTTTGATGACAAATGCAGCGATGCAAAAAAAAAGGAATCTGTCGCTTGTAAACAAAATAAGACGCCATTGTATATTCAGCTGCACACACCGCTGTATGTTCGTCGTTTCAAGAGGGAACAAATGCCGTCCTTAATATCATTCCTGGGGGTTTTCAATTTGAAAGTCTGGTTTCTTTGATTGTTAATTAACCCCTATCCTGTGTATTTAAGCAAAAGATTTTAGTTATCAGAATCGGGTCATATCCCATTTTGAATGGTTTGACATGCCATTACACTAAACTCATTACAATTTGACAAATAAAAGCTTTGCAATTATGTTCATTCTTTATGGGATGTCGTCTGCTTGGGCAGTATTGGTCCATATAGTGACGTCATTATGTTTCTGGCGAATCTCTCGTATATCCCAGCTGTTATGGAGGTGGTTGTATTTGTATTTTTATAAATCACCTGATATGTAGTTGACCTAACCTTGTACGATGGGCATCTGTTAGCTTACCAGTTTCTAGTGATACATTAGTTGACATATTGTGATTTTCTTTGAATTTCACCTTTAACATTGTTATGAGAGAAAGTACCGGTAGTGCTAAGGTAGTGACTTCAATGCTAGATATACAATTAAAGATAATCTGAAAATTTGAATGAAAACGGTAAAACGGACCATTATTAATGATACAAATTGGGAAAAACTGATCTAATCGATTCCTTAATCCTCCCAACTATATTATTACAATTTATGTATTTTAGGAGAATGTAAATCGTCTTAAAGCAATAAATTGGCTCTACATACCATTCCAGACATAAAAGTGTTGAAAGATTTTGAATACCGTACTGTAACCTGTTTTATGTCTTTTTTTTCATGGAAAAACGGTTGGGAAAATTCAAAAATGGTTGGTAGAATTTACTGTTAATCACTGTTGGAGGGTGTTGCACCATGACACCTTCAAAGAAAACCATAGATATCTTTGTGGTTTGAGAATTTTTCCAGGATTTTTTGTATGTCAGAGGGTTAGTACAGTAGAAGGAAGAAAGGTGAATTCTAATCAGGGTACACACTTTGTCTCACTTGGGGTGAAGAAAAAAAGTTCTTTTGATTATTCTGAATTTTTGTTTGTGTGTTGTATACTTGATACTGGTAAAGTCTGTACAATTTCAGGGCTTCAAGTGTCAAACTTTTTTTTTCCAACCATGAAACATGTCCTTAATGACAAAAATAGCGTCAAGTGTCACCTGATGACATTTTGCAGAATTTTTTTGTTATTGTTTCTTTGGGTGAGGGTGAATGTGAATGGCATAGTTTGATAACTTGATATGAAATCAGAATACAACTCAATATTTAGAGTGCAAAACAGTTTTATTCATGAAAAAATCAGTTTTGCATCTTTTCATACCACAAAATGATGGCCTGACAGCATGAAGTTACTGATTAAAAAGATCACAGAGCAGTTTGACCCTTTATACTGCACAGCTACACATGGCAAGGGTGCTTTTGCATACCAACTTCCAGAATAAAAGGATAAATGGTTTTTGAGATACCAGTATGTGGCGTCAAAAATTATTCGGAGAGGACAATTTCGGAGAGGACATTATTTTTGACATGCAGTTGGAACTGCCTGATACAAATATAATTAGTTATTTCATGGCATTAATGAAACTGGATCTATTTAAGGTTTATTAGAACATATTTTATCCTGTTAGCACCCATTTATGATCTGCATATAGATCTTCAATCACCCATCGTAGAGAAATTATGTTCTCCCTCACTTTAAGACTTGTACTGAAAACTGGAATCACATTGAACTTTACTATCAGAAGGTACCTGGACAATACTGTGATTCTATAGTTACAATTTTTTAGGAATAGTTAACCATATATCAGTGTTTTGGAGATTAGACTAAAATTCGGAGAGGACTTTGTTTTTTGACATACATGTATGATTGGTTTATGCTTGTAATCCATGATCTTTCCTTATAAACACAACAATACTATGTGTGCAATCTTATGTAGAATCTTAGTCCAAAGTTTTATGTCTCATGAATATTTATCTTTGCTTAATTAAAGACCGGGCCTATAATAATCAATATAATTTCTTTCTTTCTTTCTGCCAGATTTACCAATATTTTGATGCAATTATGGATGGTCATTGTTGCAACTGTGGAGCTGAGTTAAGAACGGATTTAAAAAGACCAACATTAAATGCCATAATCAGGGGGAGAGGTGTATCTTCGGTCGATGGACTCAAATCAATGGGAATTGTCGTAAGCCCTGGTAAAGAGAGAAAGTATCGCATATGCAAAATCTGTTCCCAGTTGATCGGCAAAATATCACAATCAAAGACAGAAATAGAGGAATCACACTCTAGCCTTCAGAATATAAGTGATGGCAGCACCTACCTTGGGCAGAAGATTAAACGATGTCATTCTCCGCCAGCCTCTCCACCTCAAAAGAGAAGAAATCTTACTCAAACGCCCCAACAAAATACCCAAGAGACCCAGACCGAGCCCATGGCAGAGACCCCCGGAGACCCACCCAAGAAACGGGTAAGTTAGAGTTTCGATTTGTTTATTTCACAGTAAAAGCATAACATTTATAGCTGCACCAGGATAAATTGGGTGGGGGGGCAACTGGGCAGGGCCACAAAATAATGTAAGAGTGGGCATTTTTCCCCACAAGATCTACATGTACAGTGTTTCCAGAAAAAACAAAACCAAGAATTATCGTTGTTTTAATATTAACTTAATCACATTTATAATTATTAAGTGACACATATTTGGAAAGCTTAGAACCTCCTCTTTCATTTGATGCAACTCATATGATGCATATTTCACGCATGAGTGATTAAAATGAATTTGAAGAGAGGAAACAAAAAATTCATTTGGCGGACTGTATCTGAATTTTAAGGAGAAAATCACATTTCTAGAAAGTTGAGTTTCTGCTCTCTCATATGACACCTCAATCAGGAAAAATGAGCAAGGTATGACAAAGTTCTGTTTGTTTAAAGTAGTGCTTGCATTTTCATAATTTCATCAAACGAATTTGTTTTCACTGGGTGCCTGCCGTAGCAACAAACGGAGTTGACAAAAGAATAGTAAATAATTCTTCTGATGATTCTTAGTCAATATTCACTTCAAAATGTGATTATATTCAGAGGATTTCATTTTTTGGGGCCTGCTAATGGGCCACCCTGCCTATAAATAATGTTCCAACCTCAATTTTTTATCATATCGAATTGCATAATGCAGGCGAGACCGCCGAGAGCATTTCCCTTGTTTGTCATTCCAATCCCATATTCATATGTTCCATATAATTAGCAACAGATATATAAAAACATATATGTATGTTATCTCTCTATTCTTCTCACAGAAATATACCAATACCTTCCTCCCCCAAGCTGCGGCCCACCTGGCAGCTGGGCGGTATAAGCAAATGATGAAAAAAATGAAGTCTTCAAGTTCCTTTAATAACATGATGATAAATTCAGTATGTCAACAAATCAATACTGAAATCAAATCTAATCAGTCAATCTTCGAAATCAATGACACCAATAAAGCAAAGAGTTATGAGAGCTTTTCATGGAGAAAAACAAATCAACGTCTGAAGAAAAATTGCCCAACAATGATGAAAGTTCTATCAGCAATAACGGACAGGGGGCCCAGTAAAGAAACCAATGTGAGAATCACCATGGCAGCATCCCAGCTCCTCTACACCCGTGATCCCAGAAAACACAAATTCATTCAGGAGTTGATTGGATTGTTGATGTGGTTTGCAGGAACAAAGAGACAGGTGAATTAATCATTTTGGGGGGGCAAAAATCACAGAATTAAGTCGTTACGATAATTTTGGTGCACTTATTAGAAAGGAAAAGGGGACATACTGTGTCAAAATAAAGGGGAACTCATCAGAGATGGAAAAGGACACTTAATTATTACAGGTGGAAGGGGTACGTACTTACTATAAATGAAAAGGGGCGCTCTTGGGGAATTTGAAATAGTATTCCAAAAGTACCCCCCCCCCCCCCCCTGATCACCATTTTGGGGTCATAAAGATGGCATGAAATATCATATGTATTAGTAATGCGATTGATCCTGAAATATCCTTATTCTGCAGACTCAAGAAAGTGCAGAAGAGAAAGAGTCATGTCTTTCATTGTCTGGAGCTGTGGGAGGGGGATGGGGGGGGGGATGCTTGCGATTGAGTACCGAATCCCTAGTATTTTCTGATATTGTAAGCATTATGAAATGTATAGCGTCTACTAAAAGAGGGGGCAGCCTAGCTAGGTTGATAGTGGCTCCCCTCTCATTGACCCTGCATGACCCTGCTTGACAGTGCTGCATTCATATATTTCAGGGGTATTTTCTTAATTTCTTGATACAGATTTTCGAGAGGCTGTCTAGGCTGGGTTTATGCACCAACATTGGGACCACCACAAATTGCATAGACACTTTGAGGGGTGAATTTGACACTACCATTCATCACCAGAAACTGCAAATCGCAGATATTAAGAGGAGATCCACAAGGGCAAAGAAACGACTGGTTCCTGCTGAAGAATGGGAGGATGAAGGTGGATGGGAGGAAGGTACGTAGGAAAGGAAATTAATTAGTCAAAATAAGTTTTGTTCCGAAAGCCACTTTTACCACCACTAAAATAGTATGAGACCCATCCGTGACTGTGAAAGTTAAAGAAATTGATTACATGATTCTGAATTACAAGAACAAACATATCATACAGAGCCTGGGATGGTTAAAAATATGAAACTTCAGAGAGAGAGAGAGAAAATACTAAATGTGTGTATTTTAGGGTAAATGCTATAAAGTGAAACTTTGCAGCATGTTATGATTATTAAATGACAATGAATCACTGCTGTTATTTTATGTTCTATATAGTTCAAGAAACCCCTGAAGAAGTGACCACCCTTGTATCATCTCCAGTGGACGAAGGTCCTCATGCCATCGATGCACTCCAACCTGACCTTGATAGCTCAACCTTTGATTGTAAGAACATTTCTATCATGACAGGATACCTATTTTTATTTGATGTAATTTCTTGAGTTGTATGATTAGCTGAAATTTGACTCGATTGCTAAAGTGATGTGCATGCATTTATCAAAGTCTAGCTTTTGACAACTATGATTTGACAAAGAATGTCTTTTTTAGTATTTCACATCTGGAATCGAGAACGAAAAATGTAAAATATCTTGGAAATCATTTTATTAGAAAATCTCCAGAAATAAACAATGGATGAAAACTTCTTCATGGTTTTTGTGTTTGGCACATTTTCCCTTGGTGTATACTAACCTAGTGTATACAGTATAGGACACATGTTTACAAATAGAAATACACTGCTTGTTTACATAGTACTACTTGCTCCCTCTATATAGAAAATAATGCCTTATCGGTGACCATCAGTCCCCCATGATCCTCTTTTTCTTATGTTAATTGAGAGCTGAGTTGATGAGATAGCCACCTGTCAGTGACCTTTCTGGGTGGTCTAATTCCTCTCGGCCAAACTAATACAGCCGGCCTTTAATTTACATACAAGTTAAATCAGAAAAATGTTACATGTCAGAAGCACAGGTCTATATCATTTTAGATTAGTTTTGAACCTGTTTCTCCCTGACAGGTGTCAACATTGATGACACTACCACAACAACATTTGGATTTACATTGACATTTGACAATGTGAGTCTGTGGCCTTCAAGGTCACGGTTTTATTCAGGTCAGCTAAACTTGGTGCAGTCTCATGCAGCTATAGACCGTGTGTCATGCTTCAACCTTAGTGATGAGGCTCCATCCTTGAAAGAGCTATCAAACATATCACAAGATATCTTCATCCCCACTACTGAAGACAATGACATGCTAAGGTAAATATACTTAGTGGTCCCCCCTCCCTCCCCCTCTCTCTCTCTCTCTCTCTCTGTTTCTCTTTCTCTATCCCTCTCTGTATCTCTCTCTCTCCCTCCCTGTGTTTTCTCTCTATCTTTCTCTCTCTTTCTCCCCCGATCATCTCCCTCTTTCTTTCCCGATCATCTCCCTCTCATGTGTATAAATACCGGTATGAGGAAAACTTCAGTTTATGCCTCTCGTACAAAGCACGTTGAATTACCTATATAGCTTACAAGTGTTCAATAAATGGAAGTGCTTTTGAAGGGGAATTTCTATGCCATTGGATCCCAAATAATATTTTTCGTCAAAATTTGCTTTAGAAATGTTGACCTCTTGCCTTTGCCCAGAAATATATATCTCCTTGGTTTGATTGTGGAAGGGTATCTCTAATAAAGATGTATGATATATATATATATATGTATATAAACCACAATACTTATTTGTATGTCATGGGAAATATCTCTGAAGTTCTTTTTTGTCATAACTTGATTCAATGTAATATCATTACTGCTATTGTATACTTAACAATCTTTGTTATAAAAGAGATTTTAGAATAATTTGTAACAAGTTACAATTTGCTTTGCTATCATACATGATTAAATACAACTTGTCATGCTAAAGACCCTTCATTATACACACAGGTATGAGTATGAAGTGATGATTGAGCGGATACTGTCCAAGCATATCCCATGCTTCAAGGATATAGACGTCACAGAACACATCCCGCATCCCTATCAGGCAGAGACAAAGAAAAAAAGTGTGATGGTAAATATATATATTCCAATTATTAAAGGAGTAAGAATATATATATATATATATATATATATATAAACTACGGTTGGTGGCATCTAGCTTGATTTGACATCCTATAAAGTTACTATCAAAAAATATTCAAAGTGTTATGGAAATCACCCACTCCCCTCCCTGATACATACACTAATATCTTTTGAATGCTTGTTTATGAATAATGCATGTGCAATTAAGTATTTATCCCAAAAGTGTTATGGAAATCACCCACCCCCTCCCTGATACACACACTAATATCTTTTGAATGCTTGTTTATGAATAATGCATGTGCAATTAAGTATTTATCCCAAAAGTGTTATGGAAATCACCCACCCCCTCCCTGATACACACACTAATATCTTTTGAATGCTTGTTTATGAATAATGCATGTGCAATTAAGTATTTATCCCAAAAGTGTTATGGAAATCACCCACCCCCTCCCTGATACACACACTAATATCTTTTGAATGCTTGTTTATTAATAATGCATGTGCAATTAAGTATTTATCCCAAAAGTGTTATGGAAATCACACACCCCCTCCCTGATACACACACTAATATCTTTTGAATGCTTGTTAATAATGCATGTCCAATAAGTATTTATCCCCAAAAAGATGATTACTTCACATCTAAATTGTGTTGCATGCATACAGTACTGATTATTATTTTTTCTTGAATTTGGTGATATTAAAGTTGATACACTAAGACAATCCCAAATACTGAGATAATTACATAAATAGAAAGCTTTTAACCCCCATAATAACACTAAATGGTGTCCACCCGACAAAACAAGTTTAGAATAATGAATTTATTCGAGTAAACTCTACCAAAATATCTAAGTCTGAAACCCGGAAGTGCACCTAGAGTCGGGCCTCTATCCGTGACGTCACGAACGGGAGTCATGGGCTCAGTGAGAGTGAATGGCAGTGATATCCCTACGTAAATGCTATCCTGTCAGAGCTTAGATTTGTTGTTGTTAAGGAGTATATTTGATGGATTGTCTGTTTTCATTTGAATGAAGAATAACGAAGCAACATTTTCCAGTCGCTGATTTCTTTTTATATCCTCATATTCACCTATTTGGTAGAGATTTAAGACGAGTTTACTGCTTAGGAATTAAAGTTAAATCGTGCACTTATGAATAGGCGGATGCATTATATTTTCATCAGATGTACATGGGCAGTTTTGTAAAACGAATAGGTCTAGAACTATGATAGTACTTATCATAGATGTGTGTGACTGCCTCAAAAAAGGATACAGTACCAGTTAAACATTTTATGTTGTAAAATATCAAACTTGAACGAGATCATGCAAGCGCGCTTCCTCTATAATATTTTGGCGAGTGATGCGGCTCTTAATTGCATGAACGTTCGTGGAGCGAGCAGAATCGGGAGGTAAGACCAAGCCGCTGCTCTAGGCGCTGCTTGCTTGTGATGGAACGTACGTGCGCTAGTTATATGTTTATCGGCAATTGCAAGAGAATGAAAGCGACGTTGCCAGCTAAAAGAACAACTAACAAATACTTGCTCCTGACTACCGGTGTCAGAATTGGTAGATGAAGGATGGTCAGGGCCAAGGAAGGCGAAAGACATGGGAAAAAGGAAGAAGAAACCATCGGGAGATCGCTGTAGTGTATGGTAATGAACTGTGCATGGGTAGACAGCTACTGTTCACTCCCTGCCTGGGCCGATTTCAACACCAAAACAAAAATTACATGGTGAAAATATCGACTAATAGCACATCGTTGGCATGTATATGTCATAATTTTTAAAAGGGGAATTGATATTAATACTATGAAGTACTAGGGGAAGGTAAAGAATTGTACATAGAATTATGATTTATTAGACTTTTCAGCCTTTGAAACAAAAATATGCAGAAAATCGTATCACTCTGCACATGTTTGCTATGGAACATCCGGGTACGTGAATATACTCTTTCCCGGACGTGAGGTCATAAATAGTAGACCAGCGTCGTGACTGATTTTCTATGCAAAGAGAGGCGGATATTTTAGACATTTCAATTGAGGATTTCGAGTAGACAGAATTTTTTTGTGATATAATAAGTAATTGAAAAACTTAAAAATAATATATACTTGCCGTAGGTAACAAATTAAGGGACATTTATTTGCTTAGAGTATCAACTTTAAGCAAATAACTACCGTTGGTGAAGGTGATGGGACAAACTATCACTTCCGAGGCGATCTGAATGTAGCTACATGTATCTTTCAGAAGCAAAGCTGAGGAAAGATTAACTGCGTATACATTCAGATTGCAGAGGAAGTGATGGTTTGCCATTGCCTGAAACCAAAAGGTGATTATTTGCTTTTTATAAGATGATGACGTGGATCCTAATCAAATGATTAGTTGAAAGCGTACACGTGACCAGGCATTTATTTTGCCTAACGCGTAATTGCGCGTAATTTGGGTAATGACCGGTCATTATCAAAATCATGTTAGAAAACATCATTTTATAAAACAAATAAAACATAATCTTATAAAACAAATAATACACATCGTTTTGTTCGGGCATTAGTAAAATTACCCACACTTGCTATCGCCTCGGGCGTGTTAGACTGTTCCAAAGGTACCTTGTGTGGTTAATTCTTACTAATGCCCTCACTGATGTGTATTATTTGTATAATATTCCACATCAGAAACATTTCACTTCTTCCATCATTTTAGAGCAACAAGTCATCAATTAACAGCTAGCAAACGGTGTACGATACGTACAGTGCATGCAGTATGGTGGTGTGACCATATAGTTCGCGCCTGACCAAAGTTCGCGCCTGACCAAAGTTCGCGTACTAACACTAAAAGCGCTTAAAGAGGAGAGTAAAACGCAGCGTATACAATTAAAGTGCATTGCACTGTGTAGATAGTAGCTTATCTACACAGTGTAATGAACTTTTTGCTTCTCCCAGCAATGATGGGCGAACTATCTTTCATCACATGATTTAATTATGACCAATCGTAGAGCAAGGTTCTTAGTATGTGGAATATAATAGGTTTTATCTCCAGTGATTTCCAAGCAAATGATCTAAATCATATAGATAGTAATTATTGCACATTATATATCAATTATTTACACATATTTGTACTTCATCCATTATAATTGAATGAAATGGTCACACCTTGTATTCATGATCCTTTTCCACGTTCTTCCTCTCACCACCAAGTATGTTCTCTGTCCTATTTCACCTAAGCTGATGAGCTACCCTTTCTGATACTCCACCAAACGTACAGGTACCTTTAGGAGTCCTGCAAAAAGATGTAACAAACGTGTCAGATATGATAGACGTTCTGACACATCTGCACAAGCATGTTCCAGGACACGAGTCTCCGATACCAGTGATATTGTACGGGGACCAGCCGTCTTGTGAGAGGGTCCGAGATGCCATCGGTGTTCGTAGTAATGAAGATACACCGTGGAATCGCCTCGGCGGGTTACTACCATCCATACAGGAGTCGCATAAGTGCTTACTTTTCCTAGAGGTACCTATTTCCTATTTGTTCTTGTTCTTGAAGTGTGGAGGAAGCAAATTCTCTGAACTTTTCTAGGTCCTTAAGATCCTTGCTTAGTACCAAGCAGCATGCTCTCTAAGCATCTATGTCACCTAAATAGTCAAACTGGATCCTGGTTCATAATCCACAGCCATCCTGTACAATCAACTAGCCCTGATGGCAGACAGTCCTTCTGTATTAAGGAGATAAAAAGTTCCATTGAATTTCGTAACTATCAAACTGAAGGGTACGAGAATTACACAATACGATCAATTATCCTTGGACATGGACATACTATGCTTCCCTGGGACAATTATTTCCCAGATAACTATCCCCAGCACCACCTAAGATCAATAAGCCCTGAATTGTCTGAAGGTAATGAATTCTTGGCAGTATACAGCTGTCCAGAAGAAAAGTTGAGAAGTGTCCTTACAGGAGTAGTTGTCCTCAGGGGCGGATCCAGCCAGCGGCAAGGGAGGGTGTGGGGGGGGGGGGGGGGGGGGGGTAAGGAGCACTAGTTTTTTTTTCCTCTACAAATTTGTGAATCAACTGAATCAACACCACCCACCCCTTGGACCAGGGGGAGGGGGTCCGTCTTCTTTTTTATTTTTTTATTTTTTAATTTGCCTGTTTTGGGGGCTCCTAGATCCGCCTCTTGTTGTCCTGACATATTGTCATTCAGATATTAAACCTTTATAATATTGAATAACTTTCAAATCTTATATGTATTGTGTACAAATATAGTCACAGGAAGCTCATGTAATGCATGTAGACAATAGATATCCTACTTTAGGGCTCTTCAAAACAAGTCCAGCCCTGTGTAAATTCATGTCTTGGATATAGCAACAACAACAATAACAGTATATTTTTTCACATCATATTCATGATTTTTTTTTTTTTTTTTTTTTTTTCTTCTCCAGGACACATACAAACTTCTGTTTGATGCAAAAAGTGTAAAGTCATGTGGGAGCCTATCTTTCATCAAGAGCCGATATAAACACACTCATGTCACACCGAAAGTCTCCTACTGTTTCAACTACGCCACAAGTATGTTGAGATTTGCAACAGAAGCACACGTGGTTGCTGCAGCGTGTGAGTACATGGGCATATCAAAGCCCAGTGATCCCCCCAAAGATCTACCCCAGGATCCCAAGGCCAAGTCAGTATATTTCAGTGACACATGTAAATCTGTACTGGACAAATCTTTCCATCCCTACCAGCCCGGTCATCCTGCCGAGGAAGACGAGGAAGAGGATGAGGCCGAGGAGGATGAGGATGAGGAGCTTGGACCTTTCTGCATCTGTAAACAAACAAGAGAAGACGTAGAAATGGTGTTCTGTCACAACAAAAGATGTGACAGGGGAAAATGGTTTCATCTTGAGTGTCTGCAGTTCAATTTTCAAGAGCTTCCCGAAGGAAAGTGGTTTTGCAGTGATAAGTGTCGTCAGCAGCATCAAGAGGAAAGAGAAAGTAAGAAGGGAAAGGAGACTAATCCAGATACAAGATTTGAGTATTCTAAAGCTATACTGCACTTAGGGCTTGGGGAGATGGTGCGCCATGATGCAGTACAAGAGGGAGATGGAAATCGCATGATCCAACACTGGCGTCTAGATCTGGTCCACTTCTATGAAAAACATCACTGGAAATATCTAATCGAAGGTCACAATCTGATCATGGATGTCAATGGTGGAGTATCAGAAAGGGTAGCTCATCAGCTTAGGTGGAATAGGACAGAGAACATACATGGTGGTGAGGGGAAGAACGTAGGAAAGGATAAAGACAACAAGGTGTCCATTGACAGAGCTGGAGGGATTCTATCTGAGAGTAATGTATCACGTTACAGTCAAGTAGTGGGAATGAGGAAGACTATAAATAGACTGTTCGACCCCAAGATGACGACGGGGAGGATGACAATGGGGAGGAGGAAAGTTGTACAGAAACCTGAAGTCCAGGTCGGGGAATCTGACACTGCAAATCTTGCTGAACTGCTGGTAAACCACAAGTGTTTGGTGGAAATCCCTGGAAGATCACATCAAGGATTTGAAGACTTTGAGTTTGAACAAAAATTGAATCTGAACAAGTACAAAGCCAAGATGTCAGCCCTGAGTAAGAGGAGAGTGAACAAGCTAAAGCAGCAGAGAAATGAAACACTATCATGATCCATGCATCAAAGTCTGACTGTAATTTGAAAGATTGAAGTTGAGATTAAGCTCATTACTGGATTTTGTCATCTTGATGGATAGGGAGTCAAATCGCTTAATCAGCATATATTTTGTGGTAGATATTGTTTATGCATTGCTGAGTATTTACGGTATATCTACCCTCATGTGTGTAATGATGCGACAGCATAAATCGTACAGTAGTTGCCAGGCGAAACTTTATTCCTCTGAACTAGGAGGAGAAGAAAAAATTGATATCTAAAATTGGGCACTGGAAATCAAGCTAATTCCATGATTTTTTATATTTTAGAAGTGTAATGTTCATACGTGTATATGTTATATACAAGCATTTATGATACTAATTATAAGGTACCTTTGTAATAGCCTACTTTGTAATAACATGGTATGTTTACTTTTATCAATATCAAAATGTATACCTACCTGCTATGGGATGATCCAGGTAGCGAGCGCCTCTCCCGCGCAGTCATCAAAGGGGGCGCTGTGACATTTCGCGATACACATCGGACTGATCCAGTCGATGTTGCCTACACGCTGTGACATCTAATATTCAAACGCCCCCTACGTCGTAAATTTGATACGGCGGAACCGGTATCGCAACCAGTGGACGGTCCCCCATCGCAGGTACGTCCGCGGTTTGAGGTAGTTTTCTATGGAGTTGTCCGCGGTTGCTGGCGATTACCTACACAAATGTTCGTTGATCTTTTTATATTCAATATTTGATATGTGTGGCATGATTAATTTTGTTAGGGATTTTATTTGGATCTGCAAAGACTGAATTAATACTCAAATCCCAATTGTTTTATTCAAACATCACATAAGCAACTTTGGCGCAAGTCGATTTTGCACGCACGCAACTAATGCCTCCTGTTCATCCAAGCGTGGACACATACCCCCAAAAAAGATACCAAATGATTTATCTATCATAAGATGTATGAGAATTCACTGTTCATAGATGATTTTTAAAATAATTAGCAATTTTCTAGGTGTAAACTTTTTTTTTTACTCACACTGTATAAAATGAGCAACATCAGATATATCCGTGAACTTCCATTAATACATACCTATCTGGCAGTAATGATATAACCTCAAGGTCAGGAGCTTATGCTAAGATCCAACTCGCATCTCAAAATTCATGGACAGTTGCTGTGGCAGTAAGGACAAGTGTAGGCACCTCATGAAAAAAAGAAACTACACTACAGGCCTTTCTTCAAGCCCCGGAAAAGGTGATAGCATGATTGAAATTGGTTTAACTTCATCATGCACTTCTTTAAAAAATATAATTAAGCCAGACAAAGTTAAAACAGAGTGAAACTCTGTGCTTTCAACAGCAGAATTAATGCACTACTAATAAACATGAAAGATATATGTGATTTTGATTTTCTTCTACCATGCAAACTTCTGTAACGAGTGTCAATATCTCTATTGTGAGAATCATTCCAAATTTTGTTGTTCGGCTTAATCATTTTTTCATTCAGAGCCCTGAAAAAATATACAAGATGCTTGAGTAGAAAGGTCAAAAAATGAATGAACATGTTTCCTTTTTGTTTCATGCAATTGATGCCTGGAATTGAAAGGAAAAAAAGAGTAAAAGTGCTTTCACATCCTTGAATTAGCAACATATTGTGAGGTTCACAATCATTGTATATCAATAAAAATGAGACCTTTGTTTCAAGTTTTCATTTTAACCCATGTTAGCTGTTTTCTGTAAACCATGACAAGAAGCAATGCTTGGCTGGGATTTGAACCCCTAACACTTGGATTGAGGGTTGATCAAATTAATAAACTGCCATACCATATGATACTTCCATTAATGTAAGTAAGAGTCCAGAAGCTACAGACTGGAAGTGCAAAAAGAAGAGAGAGAGAGAGAAACAGAAGAGAGGGAGAGAGAAAGAAAAAGAGTGAGAGGGAGAGAGAGAGTAAGAGAGGAGAGAGGGATTGAAAGAATGTTCATGATAATGAAAGGATGACTGAATAATATGGGTCAATCTGCACCAACTGTAACTTTATGAGAGAAAATAACTTTGAATAACTTTATGATTTAGCTCTGATAAACAATTTTGAATAGGAATAAAAAGGTATTGTAACTACATACATGCATTATGCCTCTACAAGGTTCATCTTCATCATGAAAGGATTTATCAACATAAAATGAGGAAAAAGGTAACAGCAAGATCATGCTCTGCTGTATTGCCCTTGTTAGTGCCAACACATGGGTCGGTCGGTCAGAAATCTTTTTTTTTTTTTGTCTTCTTTCTTTTTTTACTCCCTCTTAGGGCTGATATTTTTCAGTTCAATGCTTTAATACATTTTTTTCTCTAAAAAACTGTAAAAAAAAAAAACTACCTAGATTTCAAGATTTTTGGGTCGGTCGCAAATTAAGGGCAATACAACATTTATTTGTTAGGCCTAAAGGAGGTGATACTTAGTCCCGGCTCCATCAAGGCTTCAGTGCAGAATAATTCACCAATGCACATTGTTTTCGCTTGTCACACTTTGGTCAAATCAAGTATGTGAAAAGAATGTGACCAATAAAACATCATTTTGTTAGATATCAAAAATAATAGTACAAACTCTGATTAATCACTTTGGATGCTCATGACAAAACAAAAGAAGCTTCGAAACAATATTACATATGACAATGGATTTGTGTGGATAGATTTGGAAAGAGCAATTAATATGTAATGGGGAATTCAGATTGTGCTGGTCACTTGAATTTGGGGAGCCTATAATAGGCGATTGTCACGAACATTTCCTTTCTCTCTCTAGCTCTCTCTCTCTCTCTCTCTCTCTCTCTCCCTCCCTCCCTCCCTCCCTCCCTCCTACTCTTGCATTATATTCTCCCATCTTTATTTAATAGTTGCAGGTTTACTTTACTAAACACTCTGGTCACGGCGCGCTGGAAAATGACCCAGAATTGGCGATATAACAACAATTTTAACTATGAAAACTATTTAGCACTCTTTCTCCCTTCCTCTCTCTCACTATCATGTTTCAGGGGGGGAGGGGTTTCAGGCTCTCCTCCCCTCTCTCTCTCTCTTCCTCTTCATCTCTCTCCCTCTCTTTACGTACACGCTCTCTCCCCTATCTTTACTTTCTCTCTCTCTCTCTCTCCCTCTTTCTCTCATGTTTCTCTCTCCCCTATCTTTACTTTCTCTCTCTCCCTCTTTCGCTCTCACTTTGCGTTCTATCCCACTCTCCACCTTGCTTCTGTTGCTCTCTCTCTCTCATCTCCCCCCTCTCTCCCTTGGCTTCCCCCTCTCTCTCTCTTCCTCTCTCCTCTCCCCCCTCTCTCTCTCTCTCTCTCTCTCTCTCTCTCTCTCCCAGTCCTTGTCATTTATCATAATTCACAAAAGATTACACAAAAATGCACTTAATATGTTTTCTACTTTAATTTATTTTAATTTACTCCTCGGACAAAATAATGACCATCAAACTACAATAATTATACCAGTTTGTCATGGAATGTATACGTAAACAATAAATAGTCCTTTTTATTTTAAATATGATGTTTCATATAATTTGTACGGGGACCGCTAATTGGTCTTCACAATATGTTCAAACTGCATTCTTAAACAGCAGCTAGGGCGGATCGAAGCGGCGTTTTTAAATATTTAAATACATATTTTTATCCCTTTCCGTAACGAAAATATGTACGGTGAGCTATAAAAGAATATTGGAATTACAAAATGAATTTTCTTTTGAAGTGAGCAAAAAAAGAATTAAGAACTGCAGATATTTTGCATATCGGTAATTAAATCAACTGCGATCAGGTATCATGAAAGTGTCTATATATATTATGAGAAAATGATAAATAGATCGTTGATGAATTTAATAAGGATCGAAGGCGATCTTCATATCTTTCCTTTTAATCGTCCTTGTCCTCTTTGTCGTAAATTCTGCAATAAAGATATAAATAATGATTATCGATATTAATTACTTCATAGCCTGTTGAAAGCCACATGAAAGAAGAAAGAAATACGTCTAACATGTCCAAATAAAATGTCAAATAATGAATATAGACTGCAACGGGGCTATGACTATTGCAGCATTTAAAAAAATTATGATTTTAGAAACAAACAAAAAAGCACTGATGTAATTAATACAAAGTGTTGGTATGGGGTCATCAATTTGGTTCAAATGAACATATTGGAAGCATATGCGATCCTACAATATGCAGTGACTGTTGTCGCGGTTGGAATCGATTCCAGTAAAGTTATGAAAATGTAAATAATAAACTCTCAAGGTCAAGATATTAATTGAGCCATAAAACAATGTTTCCTTACTAAAATCGACCGATTGGCTATTCCCGTTTTGAAATTATATATCACAATTACATATTCTGAAATTTTCATGGTCGCAGCCAGGCGCGGATCGAGGTGAGGGGGCCGAGCGGGCCGCTAATTTTTTTCTTCCCAAAAAAATTGGCCCCCCCCCCCTAAGAAATCCTGGATCTGCGTCTGGTCGCAGCTACCATTGTAAGGCCGTAAGCGCTATTTGACATTCAATTTTTCTCAAAAGTGTTTTAGGAGCTACATTTTCCAGTGCGTATAAAATCCACAGGGGCATCCAAATAGGCCTATAATTATCAATTTGTAAAGAATCACAATCCAGCCAATTTTCAAAATTTCCCCAAACTTTGTAAATATCCTTAAGGCGCTATGATTATTGCTTCATAACAACATAATGACTTTGGAAACAAAGAGTTTAGATTAAGGTGGAATCACCGGCTTGATACAATTATTGATTTTGGTAAAATATCGAAAAAAGAACGGTCGGAAGGACGGGGAGTGGAATAGAGAGAGAAAGAGAGAGAGAGAGAGGGGGGGGGGGGTGGGCGAGGAGAGAGAGGGGGTGGGGCAAGGAGAGAGAGAGAACCCTCACTCGAGTGAGGGAGAGGGAGGGAGAGAGGTGTGGGGATCCTGACCGTGTGGCGCGCACTATAGTAGGCTAGCCCTTAAGTCGCTTCGACAACTAATAAATGTTATTTTCCCACTTAAAGACATTTTCAAACCCCCTTTTTTAAGGGAAGTCCTAAATTAGTATTATCTTTCAAATGCCGTTGGAATTTAACCTTTTCATTTTTTTGGCCTGCAAATGGGACAAAGTACCTTTAACGTAATATTTTAGTATCTTTTATAACAAGATTACACACACTCATTGTATTTATTTCCAGTGGCGGATCCAGGGGGACCGAAACGGCCGCGGCCCCCCCTATTGGCGGCGCAAAAAAAAGGAAGAAAAAAAAAGAGGAAGAAAAGAAGAGAAAAAAAGAAAGGAGAAGAGGAGAAAAAAAAGGAGAAGAGAAAAGAAAGGAGAAGAGAAAGGAAAAAAGAAGAGAAAAGAAAAGAGAAGAGAAAAGATGAAGAAAAAACCCCTTCCCCCCCCCCCCCCCCCCCCCCCCCTCCCCTCCAACTCCGGGGTCGGAGGGACCGAATTTGTGTTCCCTAAATTTCCGATAAAGCGTTACTTTTCACGAAAGAAAGTCCGGCCCGCAATACACAAAAATCCGGCCCGTACTGACTTTACACACCGGAGATGGAGGGTGCTTTCAAAGAGAGGGAACATAAATGTGCGTACCCTAGATAACACTGAGTGGGTGGGGGGGGGGGGGGGGGTGGTGGAAAGAAAAGTCGGTGAGAAAGGGGGAAAGACAAGGAAATGGCGCTAAGTGACAGTAACGACAAATATGGGAAAACTGTAATCGGAGATTTGGGGTCATTCCTGAAGGCTTGGCAAACGTTATTGAATAGAGGGGGGCCGGGCCGGCCGCATAAAATCTCGAGCCGCGGATTCAAAGTTAAACGTTAAGAACAGCCCCTGCGGTCATCACTCTTAAGTGAGAAATTTGAAAGGGCACAATATTTTGGATGTCTCTTCAACAGTCAATTTTAAATTAACGATAGGGCCGCTTCACAACTCTTATTTTGGCCCTTCATTTGAATTCAGCTCATATCGACTCGCTTGTGCTTGTATTTGAACTCATGTTGGTAGTAATCATTGACAGGGGCGGCAATCCTGGGCCCAATATGGGGACACGTCTCCCAGGAAATTTAGAAATATAGCTAGAAAGAAATGTAGCGGAAAGAACGTATATATTGGGCTTAGTGATTTTCTATAATGCATAATTTCAGCACGTACTGATTCAACATTGCAAAATCTCGCTTGGTCGCTACGCCCCGGCCCCGGCCCTCGCCCGATAACACAAAACTATGACGCTCCCGGCCGTGATTTATCCATGGTTGGTGTAAAAGATCTTTTTTCACTTTCATTTCTACTAACCTAATTGTGTGTAATCACAATCATGATTGTTTCATTTTCCCTTTAAAGCAGGCGCGTAGCCAGGGGCGGTAGGGGCAGTAAGATGACATAGGACGAAAAAGGAGCAGACAAAGAAACATTTTTTATAATTCTGACAAATCGAGAACGGTACAACGAATCGTCTTCTTTCTCTAATAATTAAATGAAATGACAAAGCTTCCGCGCATCGCTCGGGAGGGGGACAACTGAATTCAGACAAGGTTCGGGAGTCGAGAATGGTAAAACGAATAATCTTCTTTCTCTAATAATTTAATGAAACGTCTTTCCGCGCTTCGCGTGGGAGGGGAAAAACTGAATTCAAACAAGGATTAAGAGTCGAGAATGGTACAAAGAATCGTCTCCTTTCCCTTATAATTGAATGAAACGTCAAAGCTTCCGCGCTTCGCGCGGGAAGGGGGGGGGGGGGGCCGGGAACTCAATTCAGACAATGATTAAGAGTCGAGAATGGTACAAAGAATCGTCTCCTTTCCCTTATAATTAAATGAAACGTCAAAGCTTCCGCGCTTCGCGCGGGAGAGGGGGGGGGGGGGGGCGGTAACTCAATTCAGACAAGGATTAAGAGTCGAGAACGGTACAACGAATCGTCTTCTTTCTCTAATAATTTAATGAAACGTCAAAGCTTCCGCGCTTCGCGCGGGGGTGAACTCAATTCAGACAAGGATAAAGAGTCGATGACGGTACAACGAATCATCTTCTTTCTCTAATTATTTAATGAAACGTCAACGTTTCCGCGCTTCGCGTGGGAGGGGAAAAACTGAATTCAAACAAGGATTAAGAGACGAGAATGGTAAAACGATTCGCCTTCTTCCTCTAATAATGTAATGAACCGTCAAAGCTTACGCGCTACGCGCGGGCAAAGAAAACTTAATTCAGACAAGGATTAAGAGTCGAGAATGGTACAAAGAATCGTCTCCTTTCCCTTATAATTTAATGAAACGTCAAAGCTTCCGCGCTTCGCGCGGGAGGGGGGCGGGAGGGAACTCAATTCAGACAAGGATTAAGAGTCGAGAACGGTACAACGAATCGTCTTTTTCTCTAATAATTCAATGAAACGTCAAAGCTTCCGCGCATGACGCGCAGGAGGGGGGGGGGGGAACTCAATTCAGACAAGGATAAAGAGTCGATGACGGTACAACGAATCCTATTCTTTCTCTAATAATTTCATTAAACCATGAAAGGCCAAAGCTTCCGTGCTTCGCGCGGGAGGGGAGGGGGTGAATTCAGTCAAGTAATAAGAGTCGAGAATGGTACAACAAATCTTGTTCTTTAATAATTAATGAAAGGGCAAAGCTTCCGCGCTTCGCGTGAGCGGGGAGGAAACTGAATACAAACAAGGATTAAGAGTCGAGAACGGTACAACGAATCGTTATTTTTCTCTAATAATTCAATAGAAACGTCAAAGCTTCCGCGCTTCGCGAGGGAGGGGGAGGGGGGGAAAACTCATTTCAGACAAGGATAAAGAGTCGATGACGGTACAACGAATCATCTTCGTTCTCTAATAATTTCATTAA
>JAVYIG010003224.1:0-206074 GCA_035222895.1 Strongylocentrotus droebachiensis | reverse complement strand
GGGGGGGGGGGGAAGCATTGGGAGGGGAGCAGGCGTCACATAACGATACCATACAATTACAAGCTTCAAAAATAATAATCGGAGATTACTTTTATCAATGTCCTTGTTTCATTTCATTTCATTTCATTTCATTTCATTTCATTTATTTCATTCTCCATAAAAAACATTAAAACATACAAACATGATATATATATATAAAGATCGATTACAAGAAAAATACAAAGGGAAGGAGCAACACAAAAATTATGGGAATGTGGGCTAACAAGAAGGGCAATTAGCCTTATGAACGTCAACCCTTTAAAAAGTATACACACTGTATTGTTGAGAAAAGAAAAGCAGAGAAAACCTAAACACCAATACAAAAGGGGGGAAAAGAAAGGAGAAGAGAAGGGGAGGGGGAATATATTACAAAGTGCATTAACTGAAACGTGACGTCATTTAATTTGTTTTGAGATTGACCTTCTCACCTGATTAACACGTAATAGGATGCTATTATCAGTACATTCTGCATAGTGACATAACATCCGTTTACACAGCCCGAACACCGTTTTGACAAATCTACTTGAAACACAATGAGGAAAAACTCATAGAAAACGTTGATGTTTCCTCGTTTTTATATTTTTGGTGCGTTGTGCAGCTATTTTCTTTCTATAATTCATCTCTTTCTCTCTCTCTCTCACTGTCTTTATATATCTCTCTCTCTCTCTCTGTGTCTCTCTCTCTAGTACTCTTTCTCCCCTGCTCTATCTCCCTCTCCATCTCTAGTAATCTCTTTCTCTCTCTCTCTCTCTCACTGTCTTTCTATCTCTCTCTCTCTCTGTGTGTCTCTCTCTCTCTAGTACTCTTTCTCCCCTTCTCTATATCCCTCTCCATCTCTAGTAATCTCTTTCTCTCTCTCTCTCACTGTCTTTCTATCTCTCTCTCGCCCTCTGTCTCTCTCTCTCTCTAGTACTCTTTCTCCCCTTCTCTATCTCCCTCTCCATCTCTAGTAATCTCTTTCTCTCTCTCTCTCTCTCTCACTGTCTTTCTATTTCTCTCTCTCTCTCTCTGTGTCTCTCTCTCTAGTACTCTTTCTCCCCTTCTCTATCTCCCTCTCCATCTCTAGTAATTTCTTTCTCTCTCGCTCTATTTTTATCTCAATAGTTCGTGACCAAAGTCATCGTTCTTGCATTGGCCTTCTCCATACACTGATAAAGATGCTAAATACTAACAAAGTACTTGTATTATCTTAATATCTAACAATCTTTAAGTACCTCTTATCGGTTCTATTTTTAGTTGCATTTTGTTAAAAATAGATCGTATTTCAAACATCCTTATCAGGAGAATCGCTCACAGGGTGTGAGATAAGTTAATGAAGAAGTGGGTTTATGGTCGGTACTTCGCTAGCCTTTAAATAAGGCTACTAAAAAAAGACTAATCGCGGAAACCCGAGTGATGAACGCCAGAGCGAGTTGCCACTCGATCGCGCGTTCACCGTGGGTCTCTAGATTCATCTCATCCGCTGATTTGGGTAGAAAATAGCCAGAGTCATGAGGCCTTGTCAAAAGGCTAGTACTTCGCTAGCATCTAAACCTGCTTCTTACAGTGAGCATCTTGGCACGACGTTAACCATTCTTAACCCACAAACTCCTGAATGTCTCTCATTCCCATAGACTTAATACATAAACCACCAGGTTCCAGGGTTCAATATGTTAACAATACCATCGATTGCTGAGGGGAGCTAAAAACAAAAAGTACCACAGCGCTTAGAAACTTACAGAATGTGAAGAGAAACATAAAATACATAGAGTTATAAAATAGGTAAATCCAATCATATTACTGAAAGAAGAAGAATATTTTAATGGATCGTTTGAAAATGGCAAGACATGTTAATTCTCTGATGAAAAGAAGAATATTGTTCCACGTTTTCGGAGCAGCCATCGTAATTATGTTGATATTTTATTTTGTTGCCGAAGCAGCTAGGGCTCCCCCCCCCCCCCCCCCCCCCCCGCCCCCTCCCCTCCCCCCCCGTATCCACTTTCACCTGGGTGGGGAGTGGCAAATAAAGATCAATGTATTGCCAGTCCAGGGAGAGAACACTCTCCGTTGCCAGACTAAAAAGCCGTGCTGAATTCAAAGCCCGTGCCCGTGATGTACAGACCAATGTACAGACCAACAACTATACAAATATAACCCTTTATAATTATATGCAAACTGATTGAGAAGGCTGGATTATTCGTGTTATCTTTATAACTGTGTTACAATGAGTTATTTTTTATTTGTTTTCGTTGTTAAGGTGATATGGTCTTCGGACTGATACTTTACTGTATTATGTTATACGGAATGTCTATATATACACGTTTAGGCTTTGTACTAAACACACAAACTTGTATTATGTAAGATACATAGAATAGTATGTAGCTTGAGTTGTACCCGTATTCAAGAATTCATATATATACACACACATTGTTAAATGTTAAGATACTGTACTTTAAGCTACCAGACATGATTAGCATTTTATGTTTTTTTCTGGACCCTAATACTCATTCGAGATATTTGTTAAACATACATTTATTATTGTTATATTACTGTATTTGAACTTTTGGATAATAAAACCTCAACTCAACTCAACTCGACTCGACTGTGAGCCACAAAGTACAAGGTACGAATGCCTGTCGCAGCATTAACATCCGTTGGCAAGACATTCATTGACCACACTCCACCTAGGTGAGGTTAATGAGAGCCTGGAAAAAATTCTTAAAATGTTTGAGCGTTGTAATGGCTGTCGAGCGAAGATGGGGTAATGATAATGTAGCTCAAGGTATTGCGAAACTCAAATAATAATATCATTATCATCATCATCACTTTTACTATCGTTATTTATGTTATTATTAGTATTAGTAAGAGTAGTATAGGTAGTAGTAGTAGTAAACTTTTGTTTATACTTACTGACTAGGTCGATTCGACCATGTTTGTCGACGATTTCGTTGACGGCATTTGTCACCGAGTCATCTTTGACGACGTCGAGAGGACGAATAAAAATCGTGTCGTCGAGGGCATCACCTGCGGCAATCTGGAGTGGCTCTTTCTTCCCAAGGTTTCTCATCGTCGAGTAAACCATATACTTTTTCGCTGCGTCCTTCCCAAGTTTGACAGCTATATTGAGCCCGATACCTGAGGAGCATCCCGTAATCAGTGTAACTTTCTGTGCCATTTTGATAAGTTTTTATGCTTCTGGATTCTGTATAAACAAAGTAAAAAACAAAACGGATAAGTGATCGGATTCTCATTTTGTTAAAAATGGTGCTTTACTCATGATACGAATTACCTGTATAATACATCAGAATGGTTAACAAGCCTTTGAAGACAATATAAACTATTCACTGTTAACTAAAAACAGCTTTCCAAATTATAAAAAACATAACCTTTTTTAATGTTAACATAATCAGAACATTGATGTCATGCGATAATCAGACATAATTATAAGTAAACATGAATCGACATTCTCTGTCTCTGTCTCTCTTAATCATAACCTCTTCATCTTGCGAGCAAAGTGACAATATACGTTAATATGAGGTAGTGTCGGTAGAATGTCTTGCCTTTAATGATTGTGATATTCTGAACGTATGTTTACTTAGTAATACAAAAACATAGAGGGTTCTGCCTTTAATGATTGTGATATTCAGAACGTTTGTTTACTTAGTAATAAAAAACATAGAGGGTTCTGCCTTTAATGATTGTGATATTCAGAACGTATGTTTACTTAGTAATACAAAACATAGAGGGTTCTGCCTTGATTGTGATATTCAGAACGTATGTTTACTTAGTAATACAAAAACATATAGGGTTCTGCCTTTAATGATTGTGATATTTAGAACGTATGTTTATTTAGTAATAAAAAACATAGAGGGTTCTGCCTTTAATGATTGTGATATTCAGAACGTATGTTTACTTATTAATAAAAAACATAGAGGGTTCTGCCTTTAATGATTGTGATATTCAGAACGTTTGTTTACTTAGTAATAAAACAAACATAGAGGGTTCTGCCTTTAATGATTGTGTGTTCAGAACGTATGTTTACTTAGTAATAAAAACATACAGGGTTCAACGAAAACAATCATACTACCATAAGGATTAACAAACTATTCTTCAAATGCGATATGAAATGAAAATGTTCGATGAGTATATAACAGAGGGGAACAATAATGCGATCACCCTAATCGTCAACAAAAATATTGAATATAGAAATAATAATTATTTAATGAACATCGCATCAGAATCAAGCTACGATAAGAAAGCAAAAGATGAATGACGGATGGTCTATTGCTTTCGGGAGACGGATCACACGCGAATAATGGGAACAGACAATAGACTGGTGTACTACCATTCAAAGCTTATGTAGACTTTTGTTAACCAATGTTGCTTTTGACAACCCAAAGGCTTACCCAAGTCTTCCTCGACATAGCACCAAATAATGTATGCAGACTGCATCCTTAGTATTGTAGTTCATTCATCAATGACAGGTTAATGGAATACCCCTTAACTAGGTCCCTAGAAAAGAAACACCAATAAATATGAATATGTCAGTAAACCAGTCTATAACTCTTACCTGTCACGTAATAATTTACTCTTTGGGAGCCTGGAGACTTTGAAATAGACGTCTAGAGCTATCAAGGTGAATCCTAGAACTGTTGCCTCTGTGAACTTCCTTAAGAATGAAGACAGTTACTCAGAACGTCCTCATTAAACAAATTTTGAGATATTCGTGTTTCTCTCGAAAGGGGTCATTAGTCCATTGTATGTTAACGTTAACGTTTGTGGTGCTCTGTAATTGGTCAGAATGACGCTTAGGCTGACTGCTCTGCTACATTGTGATTGGTCAATATCAATACTGAACGCCTGTTGGTGGCTCGTGACTTTATCGGGTCTAATTGACGGGTTTCTTATATGACAAGGTCAAATGAATATAACTAGGTAATGTGATCTTGGTATACGGTGTGTGTGCGTGAGGGTGCGCGCGTGCGTGTGGACATGTATACTAGCTAGGTTCATGTATACTAGGTTCACAATCAGGAAATGTGACCTATCAAACTTTTGTACTGAGAGGGCTAAGAAAGGTTCATGTGATTTGGTTGCTTGTAACCAGGGACATTCATATTACTAGGGGCCTATATGTATAGTTTGAGGTTTCCTTTGGGACGGGGGAGGGGGGGGGGGAGCTCTTGGAATATAAGATTGCGCTAATGTTCACAGCGTGGCAACTTTTGTTGTGGTGTGTGATACGATGTGTTTTGGGGTGTGTGTTTTGTATGCTTGTGTGTATGAATGTGGTGTGTGTGTTGGTGTTTGTGTTTGTGTGAGGGAGTGGGATCTGGGAGTACCAGTAAAATAACCTCCATTTTTTTTTTTTTTTTTTTTTTAAATATTATAAGTGAATAATATGTACAATTGACTTATAACTTATGCTTATGTACTTTAAGTTTACTTTCAATTTTTGCTCAGTTATATATATACTGCATATGAGTTTTTGTTTAATTATGTATTTGTTTATGTATAAGCAATCATTATTGAAAACGTTTAATTATTTTATTCAATTGTATGTTTGTATTACACTATTGGAGTAATAAAACAAATTATTATTTATTATTATTATTTGGTTGTACATGCATCCTGAAGCTTGTGGAAGATAAGATTCCTCGAGGTTTTTTTTAAAGGTCCACGAATAAAAATTAATATAAAATTAAAATTCAAGATTTTCATTCATTGTCTTTAGACGTACATGATTAATCTCAATTTCAAGTTATAAAAGTCAAGTTGTATTACAGTCAAATCATGCTGTCAAAGTACTTAATTCGTACAAGTTACAATTAAAAATATCGGATTTTGTACAAGAACTACATTATACATGTTCTATTTGATTCTAATAACTTTATGTAAATCAAACAGATGAAATTTCATAAGTTGATTTAAACTCCTTCAAATTGAAGTCATAAATAGCTATTAACATTAAAAAAAATAACAAGCAAACAAAAAGCAAACAAATAAACGACAACAACGTTCTGCTGGAAAATACTTCAACTATTGTCTTTCCTCAGGAGGTTTGAATAACAAGTGGCATGGAACAGTTGAAGCCTCCATTACCCTTGGATTTGGAAGCCAGGAATTTTTCTCACTTCTGAAAATTATAGAGGGAAGAGTTTGAGCTTTACAGTGACCTGTCTGTCACAGCAGATGAAAGGAATATGGTAACAATCCTATACCTGGTAAGAGCAAAGGGTAGAGAGTTGTTGAAGATACTAACGATAGACTCAACCCCTATTACTGAAGAGCCTCCAGAAGGACATGAAGTCATCTTAAAGGCAGTGTGTGAAGCTTCTGAGAAACACTGTGATCCACCCAAGAAAGAAACTGTTGATTCATATACATTTTCACGCGCCAGCAAGTTGGTGGTGAAACACTTGAAGCAGTACGTGGGAGATTTGAATTTGCTTGGAGCCAATTGTAATTCCAGTGATCTCCACGATTCTCTGCTGATTCGTGAGAGATTCATCTGTGGCAACACAATATTTGCAGTATTTTCCAGCAGAACGTTGTTGTCGTTTATTTGTTTGCTTTTTGTTTGCTTGTTATTTACTGGTGAAATTTCTCTACTCCATACACCAAAGCGGACAGTTTTTTCTTCTATTTGTGCATATCGTTTCTTACATTCAGCGAAGGCCTTGGATGCACATGCCGCCAGCTTCTAATTCTTAAGGAGATCTGCCCTTACGCCGTTCTGCGATGCATCTACACACCTACTACTACAGACACAAGCAGGTCATAGTATTGCAGTATGAGAGTTTCTGTTACCAGTTTCTGCAATTTCTCGAAAGCTCCGGTCTGCTCAGAGGTGCATTCACCTCGGACAAGTTAGGAATAAACTTGCCCGGGTAATTAATCTGGCGAGTGAAAACATGTTTATTTATCAACAGTTTCTTTCTTGAGTGGATCACAGTGTTTCTCAGAAGCTTCACACACTGCCTTTAAGATGACTTCATGTCCTTCTGGAGGCTCTTCAGTAATAGGGGTTGAGTCTATCGTTAGTATCTTCAACAACTCTCTACCCTTTGCTCCTACCAGGTATAGGATTGTTACCATATTCCTTTCATCTGCTGTGACAGACAGGTCACTGTAAAGCTCAAACTCTTCCCTCTATAATTTTCAGAAGTGAGAAAAATTCCTGGCTTCCAAATCCAAGGGTAATGGAGGTTTCAACTGTTCCATGCCACTTGTTATTCAAACCTCCTGAGGAAAGACAATAGTTGAAGTATTTTCCAGCAGAACGTTGTTGTCGTTTATTTGTTTGCTTTTTGTTTGCTTGTTATTTTGTTAATGTTAATAGCTATTTATGACTTCAATTTGAAGGAGTTTAAATCAACTTATGAAATTTCATCTGTTTGATTTACATAAAGTTATTAGAATCCGCTGGAGTGGATCATGAAAAGGCCTCTTGCAGATACTCCACCACGTCGACAAAGAATGCTGCGGAAACTGCAGAAACATGACTGTGTTTTGGAGTACCGGAAAGGCAGAGAGATGATCGCTGATGCTCTTATCAGAACCTTAATCCCAGAGAGTGAAGGAGATGAGGAGGGTCAAGACATAGCAGTATGCATGGTAGATTATCTTCCAATGTTTTCAGCTAGATTAGATGAGTTGCAGATCAACCTTAGCAGACCATGTGCTGTGTTTTAAAGCTGACGGAGAGAGTCAAAGCAGTCTGGCCAGACAGACGTCAAGCTATAGAAGCAGATATCCAGCAATACTGGCAGTTCAAGGATAAGATCACTACCGGCTTTGACATACTCTTCAAAATGCAGAAAGTGATCATAACTAGTAGGATGAGGAAGCTAATATTAGAAAAAAAAACTCCATCAGAGTCACCAAGCAGTAGAAAAGACCATGTCTCGGGCAATAGATGAAAGCTGAAATTAGAGAGAAAGTTGAAATATGTGAGACTTGCTGCACATATAGAGCCAGAAACCAGAGAGAATGCACGCATAGTCATGACCTACCTGAGAGGCCGTGGTAAATAGTCGGAAGTGATCTGTAAGAGATTGCCGGGTCTACATTTCTCATCCTGGTTGACCTCTATTCCAGCTACTTTAAAATCAACAAGCTGACAAGTACATCAAGTACAGCTGTGATATTAGTATACAAGCAGCAGTTCTGAGGCACATAACATCTTCTCTGAGATACGCACAGTCAAGTGGAAAAGCCGAACAAATTTGTGCAGATAGCTAAAAACCTCTTGAAGAAATCGGCAGAAGAAGTTGAAGATGTACATTTAGCTCTTCAAGCCTATATAAACACACAATGAGAAGGGCTGTCATCGCATGTACAGACGCTGAATGGCAGAAGGACCAACAACACGTTAACCACTTCAGGCAGACTACTTGGGCCACAATCTGTGGGTCAAGAACTCCTGGGGGGTGTTTCACAAAGATCCTAAGTTGAACTTATCTTTAAGTTGGACTTAAAATTATGGAAAGCCGTTAGCATCTATGAAAATAATTTGTAAAAGTTATTTTAAAAGGCATAACATTTTTCTTCAAATCTTTCATATTTTCTATTATCAAGGAGATTTCATGTTCTTGATGTGGAATTTATAAAAACGTCTATAATATTATAATTTTTGCTTTTGAATATATTTAATTTGAAGGCTACAAATGGCTCTCCATAATTTTTAAATCCAACTTAAAGTTAAGTTCAACTTGAGATCTTTGTGAAACAGCCCCTGCTCCTGCAGTTCTGTGACAGGGATTCAAGAGATCTGTCACCGTTGCAACCTGGTGAGTGAGTCTTCTACCAAAATGGTAAGGTGTGGACACCAGTGGTCGTCATCGAGAAAGCCTAATCATCCTGTGCTTACATCATCGAAGGTGAAGGAGGGAGTTGCTATCGACTAAACAGACGTCATCTTCAGAAGCGACCAAGACCGGAACAAAGCGTGTGCGTTGATGACTACGAAGACAGCAGTAGAATCCACAACCAACCAACCAGACATGACATCGCCAAGCAGCCCCAGTGAGAGTAGACCATCTCAGGGGCATGAACGTCGCTATCTTCTGAGAGTACGAAGACGAGCTGTAAATACATATAGTAAGCTGTACAAGTAAAGAGGGGCGGAGTAATCTCCTTTAGTACAGTTGGAGTGTTCGGTAGTCCACCTCTTCACTCATATTAGTTACATAGTTATACATAAATGTGCATGCATATAATTGTTATTTTAGTGTTTAAATAGGAAAACTGTACTATCCAAGAGCCAGAATAATCTTCTTGAACATTTATATATAGTAACTGATCTCCTTATCACATGTAACAAGGGTGTCATTATTTTAATTGCAAGATTGCCTTATCTCCTGAACCGAAATGGACGACGGGTGTAGCTTTACAAAATGCTGTTCATGCCCATGTTTAAAGGTATTACAAAGTTTTGGTATGGGGTCATGAATTCGGTTCAAATTAAAATATTGGAAGCATATGCGTTCCTACAATATTCATTGATCGTTGTCGCGGTTGAAATCGAGTCTGAAATTATGAAATTATAAATAATAAACTCTTTATGCTGTATAGCTCCCTCTCAAGGTCAAGATATTAATTTAGCTTTAAAACAATGTTTCTTGACTAAAATCGACCGATTAGCTATTCCCGTTTGAAAATTATATATCACAACTAAATATTCTGAGATTTTCATGGTCGCAGCTACTATTGTACGGTCATAGGCGCTATTTGAAATTTATCAAAATTTACCGGGAGCACCGGTAAATTGTTATATTCATTTTTTCTCGAAAACAGAAGTGTTTTAGGGGCTAATTTTTTTAGTGCTTATAATACATTCACAGGGGCATCCAAATTTATCAAAATTGTAAAGATTCACTATCCACCCAATTTTCAAAATTTCCCAAAACTTTGTATTACCTTTAATTTGTTGACTTCTTGGTTATAGAGTCACTTTGTTTAATGAGGAAAACTGGATTTGTTGAAGTCGCATTTCATTGGTTGCACTTTTACCCTTTTACAAGCATAACGTAAACACTTCAAGTTTATTTAAAACTCAAGTGTTTCTAAATTAACACACTAAAAGCTTAATATAGGCACATGTCTGGATATCCAAGATATGATATGGTTTTTATCTGTAAACAAATACATACAATTATGCTATTCAAATATCATTCTAGACATTGCAAAGTTCATCATGAGCAACAAAAATCCTTAATAAAAGAATGAAACCAGGGCAGTACTTTGTTGTGCAAGGCTTACACATTGTGATCTTTAGGAATAGTTTGTATCTGTAAACAACAATTAAGCATGTCATGATGCTTTTGTAGACATTGCAAAGTTTATCATGTGCAAAAAGGACCCTTAAAACTATCACGTGGTGCACGTTGAACTTTGTAGCAATAGTTTATGTCTTTGTTTTCTTTTATTATTTTAATGTAAACAAATTGCATAAAGTGATGTGGGTTCTGTAAAATACATGAAAATGTTCTTATAATATGTAAAAGCGGTTCTACAAGGATAATTGGGGGAGGGGGAGGGGTGATTCTTTTTTATAATTTTCCTTTCGTGCAGATCGATTCTTTACGGGAAGGGGGTTGGTGGAGAAATTGGGGGTGCCCCATCCCACCCCCTAGAACTGATGATATATCAACGATTATAATTTACTTCAAAAATGAAAAGTATATTGCAGATTTAAATGGTAGAAATAACAAATTCACAAGAAAATGGTTTCAGTTCAAGAATTTGTTTACATAAAATGATATTTTTCTGTATTTTTTTTTTTCCATGAATATCCGAAATGAATTATTGAAGATTGTTTAGTTTTATGTTAACTCAACAGTTCAACAACACTGGTATCTTGAGAAGCCAATTTTGTTTATGTTATAAGTGTAAATTACCTTGAATATATATTTGTTTATTTGTTTCAAATGAAAATCAATAAAACCCTTGTGAAGGGAAAAATATGGAGAAACAAAATATATCAACGGCATCTCTCAAAATTAATGTAAACATAATCAGAGAAACTGATGGTGAGAGAAAAATCTGCATAACTACTTTTTTGTCATGCCTCCTTCCCTCCTTTTTCTTTCCGAATTGCTGTTTTCATACCACTTTTTTATTGCTTTGATACACCCTTTGCACAGGGTAATTGTAGTTACATTTTACTGAAATATAACCTGAAGGAATCGATCAATAAAACATTATGGTTGTATACACCATACATATCATTAACAAACGCGTAATGCCTTATTTATTGTACGTTAAGTTATAAAAACAAAAATATTCAAACTTTATGAGCAACACTGTATATATGCATGCAATGTTTTAAATTGTTAGTGTTTAAGTAGGAAAACTGTGCTATCCAAGAACTAATCTCCTTAACTGCAAAATTATTATTTCTGCAATGAACGACGCATGAAGCTTCGCAAAATTGTGTCCATGCCCATATTTAATTGTCTCTATGAGGAAAACCGAATTTGTTTAGGTCGCATTTGGCCGCACTTTTACACTTTAATAGGCGTAATGTAAACACTCCAAGTATATATTTAAAACTCAAGTGTTTCTAAATTAAGACACTAAAAGCTTAATATAGGCACATGTCTGAATATCCAAGATATAATATGGTTTTTATCTGAAAACAAATACCTATAATTTTGCTTGTCAAATATCATTCTGGACATTGCAAAGTTCATCATGAGCAACAAAAATCCTTAATAAAAGAATGAAACAGGGGCAGTACTTTGTTGTGCAAGGCTTACACATAGTAATCTGTAGGAATAGTTTGTATCTGTAAACAATAATTGACCTTGACCTACCTTGACCTAAGCCTTCCACACCATCTGGGAGATGTGTGATGGCTTCTGCTTCATGACCTCAAGCCAGATCTTCCTATCTTGTGATGATCTGGTCGCTTCTGTGAGGGATCCTAGACATCTACACAATCAAGCCATTTCCTGGCTGGTCTGCTCCGGGGTCTATCACCATGGATATTAGAAGTTAGGAGTATCTTTGGGTATCGTGATATGGTCTTATCCTGTTAACGTGGCCAAAGAATCGCAGCCGTTTTTTGGCTATTTTGTCCAGAATGGTTTCATCTAGTCCTAGAGTCTTTCGAATTGTTGTATTCCTTATTTTGTCTAGTCTGGTTACACCCAAGATTTTTCGGAGGCAGATCATTTCGAAGGTAAGGAGCCTGTTCTCATCTTCTTTTTTCAGTGTCCATGTTTCTGATCCATACACAAGGATGGATAGGATGAGTACCTTATATAGTTGAAGTTTTGTAACATCTCTAATGTCTTTGGCTATCAATATGCTGTGAAGACTTTGAACAGCACCCAGGGCTTTTCCAATCCTATTCTTTATGTCCTCTGTACATTTTCCTGATTGAGTGATGGTACCTCCCAGGTAAACAAACTTTTCCACCTATAGTAGTTTGGCTCAAACTATGCTGATGTTAATGTCTTCCTGCTGTTTACTGATGACCTGGACCTCTGTCTTGGCAATATTGATTTTGAGGCCAAAGTTTGAGCTCCACTGGTGTACACAATCTACAATGGACTGGAGATCTATTCCGTTGCATGCATGTCGTCTGCGAAGCGGAGGTTGTTTATCAGATGGCCTTGGATGTTTATTCCAATAGGGGTGTCATAGGTGGCATGTAACATAACCATTTCTAGGATGATGTTGAATTTAATTAAGCATGTCATAATGCTTTTGTAGACATTGCAAAGTTTATCATGTGCAAAAAGGACCCTAAAAACTATTATAAAAAGGTAAGGGCACTGTGTGGTACATGTTGAACTTTGAAGCAATAGTTTATTTCTTTGTTTTCCTGTATTATTTTTATGTAAACAAATTGCATAAAGTGATGTGGGTTCTGTAAAATACATGAAAATGTCCTAATAATATATAAAAACGGTTCTAAGTCTAAATTGGGTGTTTGATGATTATTTCACTCAGATATAGACTTTTGTACGGTTCGCCGAAATTGGTAATTCACAATTATAATGAAACATTTAAAGAAATCAAAAGTCAATTAACATCGTGGTTAAAGCGATACTTAACTGTTCTTGAAAGAGTCGTTGTCGTCAAATCATTGTTTGTATCCAAATTAAACTACCTCACTTTGTCCCTCCCTAATTTTATACGGGGAAAAACTTGATAAAATAGGTAGAAATAAAATGTCACAAAGTTATTCTGACAGAGGGGGCAAAATGGTAAATATATATTTCTTCTTCTTCTCTACGTGCCATATCCTGAGACGTTGGCGACCATGGAGTGCCACAACTCTCTGTCCTATATTCTATGAATTAAATATATACACATATTGCTAATCATTAAAAATGTCCTGGATTAAGAGATTGGTAAATTGCTCAATATATAAATTGCAATATCCTCTGTCTTTTGCAATCTTTCTTGCCTGAACCGCAATATTTAAAATCATATATAGGAAAAAAACTATTTTCGGAAACTGGCAGGTAAAACAAAAAAACCTTTTTGGAAGGAAAGTTCTTGGTTTATAATACACTCTTGTCAATGCATTATGATCACATTTCTTGTCAACCCTAATGGAATAATGATTACATTGAAATAGCCAATAGCCCAATATATAGTAAAGAATTGTGTAAAACTGGAGTTAGTTGTGTCAATGATATTTTTGAGACAAATGGTGTTTCCTTTCTCTCTGGAAAATTTCCAAGAAATGTATTATAGTCAAATCATTTTTCGTTTTTATTGTGGATTATGCGATACAATTAGACTAGGGTTGTACTCCTGAGATAGAATTTCAATACGTTTGATTTGAAGTCCAATGCGACAGGCATGGCATGCTGGCATTAGTAAGTCAACAACATTTATTCCTCCATCTAACATCATATTGAACAACGGCATTACGGGAGTTATATGTTTACATAGCCTTGTTTAAACAACTGCAACTAAATTTGGGGAAATACTTAAGAATCATATCTGAAAAAATGATATATTTTTACAGAAAAGGTCTCTAAGAAATAGAACAAATTCACAAATCAAAAGTCCATGTATACCAATCTTTAAATAGATGCAGATATTGCCTTTATACGATTTGATTACATTCAAAACTCTAATTTGTATGCATTCTGTATTTTGCTGTAAAGTGTAGTTATATATTTATTCAAAATTCAAATATCAATTCTTACTCGTCAAAAAGACCATTTTCATGAACCCAAGGTAAGACTATTGCTGGCTTGAAGAAATGAAACTAATTACCTATTTCTATAAAATTAAGTTTAAATTTATCCTGATTTAAAAAGCTTTGCCGCAAATACCTGTTTGAAAATGTGTATGCGGTATTTAGTATATGCTTGCGTACGTGTATGCGTGTGTGTGTGCGTTATTGGTAATGGTGACTGAATCATATTTAATTTGATTTGTTTTATGTGGGGGCCTTATTTATAAATAATTTGCTTCTTGTGGAACTGACCATATATTTGCTTTGTAAGTTGTATATTTTGTGTATTTTATTTTCAATCGTATGTTTTGATTTTATATGAATATGGTTTAATAAATTAAACTAAATTAAATTTAATACAATACATAACATTGACAAGATTTACTCGCCTTTTGCTTATGATTATATGAATCGATGACCAAAAGCATGTTTTAATTCCTTCTATCTGAATTTGGGGCATATTAATTTTAGGCCCTATTAAAAAATATCCAATATTGCCCCTCTCGGGGGGGGGGGGGGTTGGAATAGGGGAGCTTTTATGTATCTAAGCCAATATCATATGCCCCCTGAATTTTTAGAAGTAAGGTGTATAGGCCATTTTTTTCAACGACACGTTATGACTGTTATGAAATACAATATGCGACTCTCCAGTTATTATCATTTTTTTGTCATCTATGATCCCCTCAAAGAGCATTCATCATCCTTTTTCTTTCTCCCTGTCTTTCTTTCTTTTTTGGGTGAACGGGACACGCTAGTAATAATTACCTCTTCCTCCATGCCCTTTTCTCACTGTCTCTCTCTCTCTCTCTCTCTCACACACATATACATACACAAACACACGCACGCACACACACATATATACTCCCACTATTTCCTCTTCCCCTTTCTCTCTCCTTTAATTCCTAAAAACCCTGCTCATTTCTCTCTCTCTATGTGTGTGTATGTGTGTGTCTCTCTCTTTCTCTCCCTCCCCTCTCTTTATGACCCCTGAGATCTCTATAAAATAAATGATTCTGAAACAAACATCGTTCTTGATTTCGTCCTCATAAGGTTAAAGATAAAGGTGAGTTCTGGTAATGCGATTGCATTGTGAAGGAAATGGTGTGGAATGGACCAGAAAAGGTTGATCATGTAGCATATACGTATTGGTGTGTACTGCAAGGTTCTGGAGTCATCAAAATCATAATAAATTTGGCCCAGTCTTGGTAAATTAACAAGCACTGTACACAGAAAGATTTATATGGGACTACACAAATGGTGTCGGGGCTACTACACCTTGATTTCCTTATCTTTTTATGTTCATTACTCAGCCTGTATACATTTTCTTCCAAAATTGTTTGGCATATGACATTTATTCGTAATCTTGAACATTCAGTGTAAGTTTCGTTTGATTCTGTGAGAATTTTTTTTTTTTTAAACCAGAACTCAAGTTTATCTTTAAACACTAAGATGAAAGATGAAGATGAACTGACTAGAGGGGCAGCAGAACAACTAAAAGAAAGGAAGGAGAAAGATAGGGAGACCCATGCAGAGGTGGGTAGATTGTTTTAAGGGATTGACTTGGAAGTGACTACATACAAAAGGAGAGCCATAACGAGGTACCCCTCCCCCCCCCCACACACACACACACAAACCCATATCCCATTGAGGGGACCCACGAGATGATGAGGATGGTGATGAGGTTACATTCTAAAGCCTAACGTAGATTATGAAAGAGTTTGGTTGTAATTATGATTTTAGAGTTCTTTATATATGACATCGAAAAAGAAATCTTAATTCGCGTCTGAGGAAGATGTCTGCACTTTAGACATCAAAACGGTTCATTTTCCTTTTGGATGTGATAAAAGAACTCTAAAATCTAAAGCATAACAGTTTGTATGGAAGTAAATTGGATATTTCATTTCTTAGATAGTTTTAACTGAATGCATTTAATGCTTATCACTTGGGCACAAAATAAATGTTTCATTATAATGGGCTTGTATATTTAATACATGTAAATTCTATTTTGGATAAGTGAGTAGCCTCGCATCACTCTGTTTCGATTTGTTAATTGGGGCACGTGAAAAACAAAGCTAATTGATGGACACAATGTAGGACGTGATTTCGATAGAGGTTACCGATAAAAGCCAAAAATTAACTCTCATATCCCTGATCAAACTAAAGGTCCGTTGATATTTTGCTTAAAATTTGAGATCATCATTGTGTCAACAAGGCACTGGGGGTCAACAAATCATTATTGTGTTTAAGACAAGTGGAAACCATGAAAATATATTTTAGAGATAATAGTAAATTTATCTTGATAACGGCCTTTCTGTGACATTGCGTTTTTGTGAACTGTAAACAACCCTTATCAGATTGATTAAAAGATAGCTCATTTGCATCAATTTGCATAAAGTAAGGTTATGGTCAGGGTTGTGGTTCTTGCTATGTTTAGAAACAGGGGCCAGTTTCTCGAAACATGTAACAAGTCTAAAATCATGGACATCCCATAGAAATGCGTGTTCATTCTATAACACATGTTTCAATAGGATGTCTAAGAAGTTAGACTTATGACGGTTTCGAGAAACGGCCCCCCAGGCGTCTACAACTGTTTAAATAATGCCAACCGAAAGGGGGTGGGGGGGGGGTATCCGAGAGTTAAGGCAATGTTTGAAAGTCATGGGGTTAGTGGGTATACATAACTCGATTACAACCACTATTAAATATCAAATATGGACAATAATAATAATAATAATAATAATAATAATAATAATACGTCTTGTTTACCAAGGGTAGCCTCATCAGCATTCATACTGTTCTCCCTGAGGGCCCTGCAATCATATTATTACCCCGGTCATCGGATTCAGGCTTACCCGCACACAATGTATGCACATTTTCCACTCCCTGGGGAGCATTCCAGCCAGTGCATCATTTTTACAAGCGCACACTTGCTAATCTAAGCACATTAGCTTTCGCATCCTACCGGGTACCCATTTAACACCTGGGTGGAGAGTGGCAAATGTAGATCAATGTCTTGCCAAAGGACATTTAAGTATCAATAAGTATATCACATATAAATCGTGTTTGGATGACGGTTGTATGTGTGCACGTTCATAAGCAAGTGATGGACAAAGCTATTGAAATTGCTCAAAGTTGATTGGCGGGAAAGAACCTACCCAACAATGTAATGAATGTAACAATAGTCATGTTTTATGTAAATGACCATTGTCCAAAAACGTGAATCGTTCTAACGAACAATGTACTGTTAATTTATGGTTGTGGTAAAAACCAAGATTTATGTATGTGTATAGGTCTGTATGTGTGTAAATGGCATGGGCAAACGAATAAAACAGCATACCCCCCCCCCCCCACCCCCAAACAAAATAAATAATAATAAAATAATAATAATAATAATAATAATAATTCCTCTCCTTTCTTTTTCTCCCATTCACCTTGTATTCATCATTCAATGCCCGTCCTTACCTCCCCCCTTATATCTACGCCATTAGCCCCTTCCCATTTGTAAAGGTCCATACCAAACGGTTCTAGGACACCTACCCCTGGACATCCACCCCCGGATAACCACCCCAAGTCAACAACCCCTAGGACAACTACCCCCCCCCCCTCCCCCCCCCCCCCTCGGGCAACCACACTGTAACACTACTTTCCCCCGGACATCTACCCCAGACAACTACCCGCTAGGACAACTACCCCTAGGACAACTACCCCCGGACAAATACCCCTTGGACAACTACCCCCTAGGACAACTTGCCCCCGGACACCTGCCGGGCGAGAACATTAGCCTGCTTAACCAATCAACGGGCCGCTGGCTCGGTGCGAGCCGGTTGGACGAGGAGTGTCTTTTTTCTTTATTTCTAAATCTAAAATGTCAAAATCACTTGTCTCAATCGAGGCAAACAAACAATCAAGAAATATCAAATAATAGGTTTAATTGTAAGGAATAGCCTACATGAGCAAAATCGACGGACCTCATTCAAATAGACATAACCGAAATAATCAAAACCATTCCGGCATGACTAACAAACAAACGAACTAACAAAACCAAATTACTATACAAATTTACCCCCCCCCCCCCCCACCACTATTTTTTTTTTTTTTTTTTTTTTTTTTTGGGGGGGGGGGGTCATCCCCCCCGACAAATTTGAAAAAGTGCACACACAAAAATGTATAGCAAATACTGACGAAAGATTGCAACAAACTTTTTGGTTCTGGATGGCCCAAGAATGCAGCATTTAGACTAATACAAATGCAAAAAATCTTCTCGCTAGGTCGCTACGCTCCCTCACATAACATCCTTCAAAATGTACAAGTAAATATTGAACGGAATACAGATTTCCCCTTACATTTCGTCCCCCGGTCATAAAAGGAAATCGCCGCCCCTGAATGGCTCTAGCTGGGTGTAGGGAGAGTGTTTATTGTTTCATCTTTACATCAAACAAGACTAAGGTCTCATCACAACAATATGATACCCCCAAAATACAAGACAAGCAACGCAACATGAAGCCTCAATCAGATAATTCACGAAGTGGTGAACTGCGGCGGTTTTTATTTGTGATAACGTAACGTGTTTTATACTTCACAATTCTGTATTTTATAATAGATCAGAGCTTCGAGAATAAGCGTATTACCTTTGTAGCACGTAGTTTCCATTAATTTTATTTACACGTAAAAAGGAAACCACAGCGGTTATTTATTATTACCGCGTCATATCTCAAGAGCAATGAAAATCTCACATGACTATACACGTGAATGCTACACGTTGATGTATGAATAGAAGTAAATTTTTGTTTTAACACAAAGGAAAAATACTGATAACATGTGACTGCTGATGCAATTAATGTTAGTGAAACGTGAAAGTACTTACAAAAGTCAAACAAGTACATCTCTATCACATGTGGTTAATCGTTTACAAACATTCTATCCCAGTCCTTTACTTTCTCAAATGACGTAATTCCATGAAATAAATGAGTTCTTAATTAAATCGCTTACTAATAATAAGACCAAACAAAATTGAAGGCAATTGTCAAAATGTATCAATGTATAACAAGCAAATATTACGCTCTTTCGGTGCCCATAGGCTTTCTTCCTACCATATGCCCATTTACTTAGTGGATGCTGCTAAATGTGGATCAATATGTTTCCAAAGGATATTATGATGAAGAACAATAGGAAAATAAGATAGTAAACAAACGAAACACACACAAATTAGCTGGCTGCAAAGCTAAGAACATGAAGTTGGTGATATTTGACGTTTTAGATTTAAACGATGAATAAAACGTGTGGTAGAAAATAAAAACTAATCACACTACTGATAGTTCACAAAATGTATTACACAATTTCGAGCAATGATTTCCTTTTTGATCCGAAATTACTACAAACATTAAAGTTTTGCATGTGCTGATTTTATGAGCCTAACTTATGTAACAAACGAGAAGAGTAAGGTTAGAACAACTTATTAATTATATAGAGATTAGTTTTACAATAGCATTAATACGATAAGGTAATTTTTATTTAGTAATTTAGTGCTGCCTGTAAAGCAAATATTTAGCTACTGATACATGTACACATTCAGCTTATATACTACGAAAAAAAAAACATAGGGATGAATACCAGTGGTGAGTTTATGTCACTAAGCGTTGCAACGGTTAAGAAAGGAGTAAAGTAGCTTTTATAAATCACAACGTGTTTTATGCCATTTCATTAGCCTTCGAATGTACAATGGTATAACTGGTCAGTCAAACCAAAAATAGCGGTAGTCTGGTTCAATATTGCCTATCAAAGAAATAAAAAACAGTCCTTGAAGAATTGGAGATTGAGCAAAAGTTTTTAGAGTCGGTGAGAACTGCAGGCTTTTCGGACACGTCATCAGAGGCCAGAGTCTCCGTACTCACATCCTTGAGGGTGAACAGATGAAATCGAACAACGGACAGGGAGATCCCTTACAGAATGCACAGAAACATTGGGAGAGAGAGAGAGAGAGAAGAGACAATGGAGAGGATGATCGAACCCGGACCCTCAGTCGTACGGATGGGAGAAGAACGACCGCACGATCTACTTCTTGAAGATGGCCCGCTTGACTTGTCTGAATATCTCTTTACAATCCTGACGAAAACCTCTGTTCAATTGCCAGTAGACGAATAGGTTGATGGTTGAGTTGATTTCATAGAGGTTAAAGAGGACGGAGTAAATGGTATGATGCGCATCGGACCGGTTCATGAAAGCTCGTCGGGTCTCGATGGGTATATATCGACCGATTAGTAGCGGAGTCATGCTGATAAGGTAAATACCAGTGATGGTGCCGAGCATTAAAGTCAGTTTCTTTTCTGACAGTCGAATGTTGGCATTCTGATCATATTTTGTTTCCGTTTGAGATGAGGCTACGACGATGACCGGTGCTGCATCTGTCGCGTCGGGAAGAGCGGTCGTCTTACGATGTTTGCCAGAGACTTCAACATTTCCAGAGTGCGGGGAATCATGATTTGTGAGAACTGGTGAACCGTTTGCCTGAGATTCGTCGAGGCCTTCGGAGTGCATGCTGCCTAAGGCGGTGTGAACAACAGATTGATCTGTTTGGTCTTTTGTCTGTCCAACACCATCCTCGTTCAGTGTCTTTAGACCAGCTGTCTGTCCACCTTCGTTGCAAATGCTAGATGATGTCGTCGTTTTCGGTCCTTTGATACTTGGAGGTGCCGTTGTGCTAGTTATGTTGGTGACTAGCCTTGCGTGAACCTTCGACAGGCGACGAAGGACGAAGATGACCCGACAATATAACAAGAACGGAGTAAAGACACAGGTCATGACATACCCCTGTCCGAAGTATTTGTCCCACTGAGTGAACCAATTGATATCCGACCTATACATGCAGTCTTTGATGAAGTCGTCATAGTGTATCGCCACAATACTAGGTGCATTGAACAGAAACCCCAGCAGATAAGTGATCATGACAATGATGACGGCTCGACGCACTGTCGGTCGGCGGTGGACGGGGAGGTTCCATGACACATGCTCCGCCGACGATTGCTCCTCCGATATTTACTCCGCAAAACGCGACAATTGCTCCGCGACATTTGCTCCGCGACATTTGCTCCGACGTCAAATGCTCCGCCGACAGGTGCTCCGCCGACAGTTGCTCCGCCGACAGTTGCTCCGCCGACAATTGCTCCGCCGACAGATGCTCCGCCGACAATTGCTCCGCCGACAATTGCTCCGCCGACAATTGCTCCGCCGTCAATTGCTCCGCAAAACGCGACAATTGCTCCGCCGACATTTGCTCCGCCGACATTTGCTCCGCTTGAAGCGACATTTGCTCCGCCGACATTTGCTCCGCCGACAATTGCTCCGCCGACAATTGCTCCGCCTGAAGCGACAATTGCTCCGGTGACATTTGCTCCGCCGATAATTGCTCCGCCGATAATTGCTACGCCGACAATTGCTCCGCCGACAATTGCTCCGCCGACATTTGCTCCGCTCAAAAATTGCCCCGTAAAATACAAAGGCTACTACGACAATTGTTGCTCCTCCCCAAAAGTACCCCTTGAAAGACAATGCTCCGCCAACAATAAAATTGCTCTCCGATCCAAAAGTGCGGCCTCTTGGAAGATATGAATGCTCCTCTGGTAATTAGTACAATAAATGCTCAGCCGTTTTTTTGCTATTCCCCATGTTTGATTAAAAAGAGAAAATCAAGTTATAGCTCCTTATGCAAGTTCTCCGGCGAAAGATAATTACTCCGCTCAAACTCTGTTTCATGTATTACTCATTAGCTGATCCAAAGCTCAAGGCTATCTCTCTCTCTTTCTCTCTTGCTCCTCCTTTTCCTTTTTACACCCTTTTCTTGTCTTCTTGGCTCTTTTCTTTCCTCTCATGCTATTAGTCTTTTTTCAATTTCATCACTTCTTCTCTTCTCCCCCTCTCGAGTTCTATTTCTCTCGTGAAATTGTAACGTAATGTAGTACATTCTTGTTTAGAATAGTATTTTCAATAATATCCAGTCCGTTTTCTATAGGTTTCTTTCCTTCAGTTAAGTGTATGTAACTTTACTATAATTATATATATATATATATATATATATATATATATATATATATATTAGTGTGTACAACACCCCGTCTCATTCGAGTACTTTGTTTTCACTGACTTTAAGGGACTCACGGAGCCACCGGAAGAAGAGCAATTGGCTTATTATGAAGAACTAACATCAAACTGCAACAGAATGATTTATATAAATGGGAATAAGCAGAAAGGCTACCATCTAATTTTCCCGTCTGAATGGGTTCTCTTCTCTACGTATAAGTGCCCTTCAAAGCTTATTTTGATCCCTCCCCTGTTGTTTTCTAGAACTTCCACGATGAACTAGTACATTGTAGTAAGATGCATGTGCTTGCTTGCATTGAGGTTATTTCACGTCTTACATATTGACGAGCTGTTTGAAATTAACTAGGAGGTATGCGCGTATTGGGGAATGTGGCTTGCTGCTCTACTTTTTTTTAAAAACTTCCCACGACATGTAATGAGTGTTTAGTGTACATTATATGGGACGTACAGTGATAGATGGAAAGTTATTTCAGTATATTCGAAATGACTTTTAGGTAACTCCTTTTTCCTCCCACTTCATCAACATTCATTCATTTCATTTCATCTACATTATTTCATGAAATGCATTCAGAAAATGAAGAAGAAAAAAAAGAAACGAAAATAACCCGTGTAAAAAAAATATTGTCGGCGAAGCATTTGTCGTAGTACTAGTAGCATTTGTAGTTTATGGGACACTTTTTGGGCGGAGCAAATGTCACCGGAGCAATTGTCGGCGGAGCAATTGTCGGCGGAGCAAATGTCTGCGGAGCAATTGTCGCTTCAGGCGGAGCAATTGTCGGCGGAGCAAATGTCGGCGGAGCAAATGTCGGCGGAGCAATTGTCGCTTCAGGCGGAGCAATTATTGTCGGCGGAGCAATTGTCGGCGGAGCAAATGTCGGCGGAGCAAATGTCGGCGGAGCAACTGTCGGCGGAGTAACTGTCGGCGGAGCAACTGTCGGCGGAGCATTTGACGTCGGAGCAAATGTCGCGGAGCAAATGTCGCGGAGCAATTGTCGCGTTCTGCGAAGTAAATGTCGGCGGAGTAATCGTCGGCGGAGCATGTGTCGGGTTACCGGACGGGGAAGCACACCGCTAGGTACCGGTCAATGCTAATAACCATCGTCATCATCATTTGACAACTAAAGAAACAAATGTTCAAGTACCATTTTGATTTGCAATACAAGTCACTTGCTACCCATACCTTAAATTTGAGGAGGCATATTACCGCGGACAGCAAATCGGCGATTGCTAGCCCCATAATGAAGATATCCGTCCCAATTTTCTTTTTCTTTTTCGAGTAGCCGGCCAAAATAACAATATTGCTCGGCAATCCGATAGTGAATACGATTGCGTATAGAGCAAAGAAGACGCTGCGAATGATAGCCATACTTTGACAAATGGATCCGTTGGTCGGTGATCGGTTCAAAACGCAATGTGTTTCAAAGTAGAAGTCCGAGAATACTATAAGAGCATCATTCTGTGTCTTCATTTATAGGCTGAAAACCATTGACGTAGATGTTTTCAATCAATAGGGATTTTTCCTCCTTAGGGGATTAATTTCACATTCAAATCTGACAAATCAATAGAAAGTTAAGCTTGCACGAATAACACAAAAGGTAACTACTACATCAAATTTAACTTACACATGTCAGTCCAATTTTCAAGTATGCTTCAAAAATCCCTTTTTAAGTCTTCATTTCATTTTGTTTGTAAGCTTCCCTTTCTACTTGATTTATTTTATCAAAGCGGAATCCCTTCTTTTAATGCACTCGTCGTCTTAAAGTTAAAATAAAATTATGTCCACTCCAGAATAATATGATTAGCGGAGTGTTTGACAAAGACTAAGATCAACTTTAAGTTGGGCTTAAAGTAGATATTAATTGATTTTAAAAACTAAATTTATTTTCATTTTTGCAAAGATTATTATAAATTACAAAACGCTTAAATACAGCCCCGGCATAGAACCTGAAGAGCTCTCCGAAAGCTGCTGAGATGTGTGAGATCACAAGATGGACATGATTTGCACAAGCAGACGATGTCCCATGACATCTCATATGTTTTCACTGCCTGTTTTTCATCTTCTCTTGAGTCCTTTCTCTTACTTCACCACCGTCAGGCTAAATGTACAATCTATTGTCTCACTCTAAACCCCGCGTATGGTTTTATTTTGATGCCAAATGCAGCGATACAAAAATTAAGGAATCTGTCGCTTGTAAACAAAATAAGACGCCATTGTATATTCAGCTGCACACACCGCGGCAGTGGCGTAATGAGCAAAAACGTTTGGGGGGGCTGACAAAAAAAAAATCCGAATCACCCAACTCTAACATGCAGGCCCCGCTGAATTACGTTTCTCAAAGTGGGGTCTAGGGGCAAAGCCCCGGTGGGGTTCAAGGGCGAAGCCCCCCGAAGCTCAAGGGGTATGGGCATCAGTGGCGGATCCAGGAATTTCTTACGGGGGGGGGGGGGCACAAAATGGCATGGGGTGAAATATATGTAAAACGATGAAGCAACAGAACGAGGCTTTAACGGCGAGGGAGCGGAGCGAACAAGCAGGGGGTGGGTCTGGGAGGGGGTTCTGGCCCCCTCCAAGTGTAAGAAGCATTTGCAATTTTAGAACCAAATTAGACGCATTTTTCAGGCATATATGACGTAAAATTGCTTTCTCCTACCCCTTCCAAGAGTAGGAATCTTTTGCAATTTGAGAACCACATTTGGCGCAATAATGTCCACCGACACTTCATGGAAAAAAAAGAGGCCCTCTGATTAGTTAGAAGTTAGAGAAAAGTGATCTGTCACGTCGTGAGACGTTGTTTAAATTATGCTTTGATGCCGCACAATGCACAAAGACGGTGGTCCGGTACTTCACCAGTAGTACTTGCAAAAATTATCTCGAGTGTATAAACTGTGTCGTTATCAGGGGAGTCGCTAGATCTTTTTCAGTGGGGGAGGGGGGGGGGGAGGGTGTAGAGGCCGCCGATTAACGACAAAACGAGCCACCAATATTATTACCGACAAATATAAAAATGATAATGTCTAACTTGTCTACAAATTTAAGCATTTAAACCCGGGGCCAGGAACCAAGTTATTTTTCAGTTTTCCCCTCCCGCGCGAAGCGCGGAAGCTTTGACACTTCATTAAATTATTAGAGAAAGAAGACGATCCGTTGTACTGTTCTCGACTCTTAAAGCTTGTTTCGCCCCTCCCGCGCAAAGCGCGGAAGCTATGACGTTTAATTTAATTATTAGAGAAAGAAGACGATTCATTGTACCGGTCCCGAGTCTTCATCCTTGTCTGAATTCATTTCCCCCGCCCTCCCGCGCTAAGCGCGGAAGCTTTGACGTTTCAATTCATTATTACTCTTAATCCTTGTCTGAATTCATTTTCGCTCGTCCCGCGCGAAGCGCTGAAGCTTTCACGTTTTATTAAATTATTAGAGGGGGAAGACGATTCGTTGTATCGTGTTCTTGTCTGAATTCAGTTTCCCCCCTCCCGCGCAAAGCGCGGAAGCCTTGACACTTCATTAAACTATTAGAGAAAGAAGACGATCCGTTGTAATGTTCTCGATTCTAAATTCTTGTTTCGCCACTCCCGCGCGAAGCGCGGAAGCTATGACGTTTTATTTAATTATCAGAGAAAGAAGACGATTCATTGTACCGGTCCCGACTCTTAATCCTTGTCTGAATTCAGTCCCCTCCCCCCTCCCGCGCTAAGCGCGGAAGCCTTGACTTTTCAATACATTATTACTCTTAATCCTTGTCTGAATTCATTTTCGCTCATCCCGCGCGAAACGCGGAAGCCTTCAAGTTTCATTAAATTATTAGAGAAAGAAGACGAATCGTTTTATTTGTCTAAATTCAGTTTCCCCCCTCCCACGCGAAAGCTTTGTCGTTTCATTTAATTATTACTCTTAATCCTTGTCTGAAATCATTTTCACGTTTCATTAATTATTGGAGAAAGATTAAGACGATTCGTTGTACCGTTCTCGACTCTTAATCCTAGTCTGAAATTAGTTTCCTCCCCCCCCCCCCCCCCCCTACCGCGCAAAGCGCGGAAGCTTTGCCGTTTCATTAAATTATTAGAGAAAGAAGACGATTCGTTGTACCGTTCTCTACTCTTAATCTTGTCTGAATTCAATTTCCCCCACTGGGCCCCTTAACGGTATATGTGCAGTGTTACATGATGTAAGTATGGAACGCTCGTTCGCAAATCTGTGCATGCTCAGCCCGAGTGGTGGGTAGCATGTTATCTCCCGACAGTGCTTTGCACAGTAGCTTCTGGAAAGGAATTAGTGTTACTGTTAGTGGCCACTATAAGGCCCTTAGTGACTATAAAAAACATATGCTCTTCCTGGCTATTTGGGAATGGGTCAGTTTGCAAGAAATAATGGGGAAACTATAGCATTTTGTTGAAAATCATGTGATATCACGAACATTTATACATTACTTGTGAAAATAAGTCATGGTTCAATTTTATTTGGGGGGGCTGGCGCACCCCCTAGCCCCCCCACCAGTACGCCAGTGCACCGCGGTATGTTAAGAACCATTTCGGGTTATACAAGCTACATCATATTATATGAATATGACACAAAATATTCAAAGCAATCTACAAATAGTATTTCCAAAATTAACTCACTTAATGTTGTTTTAAAAGAAATTTGTTCAAGTGAAGTCTAAATGAATACAATTATCTTACTAAAAAGCAAAGAAAACTACAAAGTTAATGGCCATTTTAGAAGTAAAAACAATTATATTCTTACCAACTTATACAAATCATGTGTTGTTACATTAGGCTCAAACAAAGACAAATTAATACCTCTCCTGTTTCTTCTATTTTTATCAAGAGTAACAAAAAAAAAAGTAAAAACGTTACTATATCCTTCTTAAAGTGACTTGTTACACTGTTAAAACAAGTATTAAAAAACTGCGGGTTAAAAAATTGTTGATTAAAAAACGCTCAACGTTGGTTAAAAATGTAGTGTTGATTAAAATTTACTTTTAATCTTACGTTGGTTAAAAACAGTGTTGATCAAAATTATTCCTTTTAACCTATGTTGGTTAAGTCTAAGTCGTTTGCAAAAATTGTAACCCAGCATGGATTAAAAACAAAATTCCGACAGTAATGAAAGCCCCCTTCCGGTTAAAGTTTAATCAATGTTGATTAAAGTACTGGTCACGTGACCCAACGGAACGATATCGAAGCGCGTAGCTAGCGATCGCTCGACATACAAATAAAGTACATGCAAAGTACACGCAGTTTACGCGTGCGACAAAATTAACAATGGAGGTTGTCGCGAGGACCTGAGAAATGGGGGTTTGGACGGTCTTATCTCCGTGTTTTCAGGTAAGAAATTATTTTAATATTATCATCATCAATTCTAAAATTGTAAGGAAGAAGTGAAATAAGGTTCTTGCTCAAATCAAAAACGATTTGTGTCCCCTAGGCTGTACGTAGCTCAACCAACAAGTAGCATTTTTCTTGCACCGTGCACCTGGCTAACGTAAGCACACACACACTCATCAGTCTGCAAGAATCTTCAACCGTGAAGGATGCAGACCCAATTAAAGAAGGAGAAGTGTAGGCCTATTACGGATCACCTACCCAAATTGCATGCATGAATAATAATCTTATTTTTTAAATCTAATTGTATCTAATTGTTTGAAACAATTAAATATAAAATAAGATGTCATCATGAAGTGAAACGTCTTCATGCATGCTATTAGGGTAGGTCATCCGTTACACTTACTGGCTGAGCTACAACCTACGGGCCGGGACACAAAGCGTTTTTAATTTGAGCAAGAACCTTATTTCACTTCTTCCTTCCAATCTTAGCATTGATGATAATCATATTAAACCATTTCTTATCTGCAAACACGAGGATAAGACCTCCAAACCCCCGTAAGTTTAACCAACAGTGGTTATAACTGTAACCAACAACCCACTAAAGTTTAACCAACATCGTGTGAATCAAAAAATAATTAACCTACAATGGTTACAATTTTAACCAACGACCCATGTAAGTTTAACCAACAACATGTGAATCAGCCCCGAACAAAGCATAAATAACCAACAAAAGATTAAAGTTTTAATCAACAAATGGTTAAAGTTTAATCAACACCATTTTAACCAACATTGAGCAATTTTTTTAAACCAATAATTGATTAAATTTTTTAATCAACCACAGGTTAAAGTTTTAATCAACAGGCTGTTGGTTAAAGTTTAACCAACGATTGTGTGATTCACCTGGTAATCCGTGGTTGATTAAAATTTTAACCAACTTGATTAAAAATTGTAATACTTGTTCTAACAGTGTAACATTGTTGAAGGTTGATGAAAAAATTGCTTAATTTTTGTATAAAATGTTACTTACTATATTCCTTCTACTGATAACCCTCTGACATGCAAGAAAACCTGAAAAAATTCTCAAACCGAAAAGATATCTATGGTTTTCTTTGAAGGAGTCGATGTATGACACCCTTTTAACAGTGATTAACAGTAAATTCTCGCAACCATTTTTGAATTTTCCCAACCGTTTTTTCCATGAAAAAAAGACATAAAACAGGCTATAAAAAAATCTGTCAACACTTAAATGTCTGGAATGGAATGTAGAGCCACTTTATTGCTTTGTGACGATTTCCATTCACCTAAAATGTAATTAAATTGTAAGAATAGAGAAGAACAATGACCATTCAAATACAAATTTTAAAAGAAAAGGATTAGTATTTTGTATAACCTGGCCTATTGAAAGACTCAATGAAGAAAATGCATTAGTATTATGGCATTTTGAGGGGTATTGTTTGTTTGTAATAATAAGCTTTGTCAAGTGCATGATGCGATTTTACTGTAATCGTAGATTTAAACACTGCGACTTAGAGATTCTTTATTCAAAATGCACTTTAAAAGTTTTGACCATTAACTATGAAAACCTGGATATAGAAAAGAATACTGTCGCTGTAAATTGATAACGTGTCGAAATCACTTTAAATCTTTGTCAATGTACACGTTATAACCTTATTTTATATTTTCTTGTATTTTCCTGTTAATATGACTATGTTAGTTCACGGAGTTTTGCCACTTGTTTTCAGTTGGTTAAAACATGGAGTGTATTCTGTTGTTTCGTCCTTGCCCAACGAAGCCGCATTCGTCTTAAGCCTCAGTCACGAATACTATTACGAACTGCTACGAACGCCGAACAAACGATTTCCAGACCATTTCTCTTCTTAAGAAGGCCGTACGAAATTTCGCAGACTGGTCGATGGTCTTGTCCAAGGATTTTGTCAACCTCGTAAGGTGCTCGTAAGGTGTACGTACACAGATTTGCAATTCATACAACGCTTTTTTTTTGCAACCCGACAAAATAAACAAACAACTCGTAAGATCTTCTTACGAATGACTTGAGAATGCCGCCAGTAACACGTAGGATCATCTTGCGAGAATTGTACGGCATTAAGTCTCTCTTAAGAAGAACTCAAGGCATTCTTACGAGAAAAAAAAATTAACGGCGTTCGTACGAACTCCGAAAGAAGGACGTACGAAATTATGCTCCATCTACGAATCTCTACGAACTCTGGAGTTTGTACGAACCTTTGTGACCTTAGCTTTACTTTGCCTAGCTCGAACCGAGCAGGCCAAACTCTCCTAATAAACGCTGCTTACACATCTGAAGTTGAAGTGGCCTCATCGTATGTGATGTTTGAAATGATTAATTAAAGACGGGTGTTAGATACGTAGTGAAGTATGCCTGTTCAGTTTTACATCCAATTCGAATCTTCCTATGGTAAAATGCGGACACAATTAGGACATTGTGTTAGTCGTTAACCAAAAATAGATAAACAAATAAATGAATGAATAAATAAACCACCAAAAAATAAATACAATATAAGGGCTCAATAAAAAAAAAACGAAAGATCTCAAAGAGAAGAAAATAATGATAAATATTAATAAAGAGTATGAGTGGTTAGATAGAATTCATGAGGTAATGAAGACTATAATAATATAAGTTTGAAAATTGTGACGTTTAGAAGATTTGTACATGTTATTAGACATGAACATAACTACCATAAAAATTTATCATGAGGTTATAATTTCAGTAATAATGACTGTCGGAAAAAACCTCCTGCTAACACTGTGAAATTTAAACTGTGAAGTTGAAATGAAAACAACTAACACACAATACATTGCTTTAACCGAATCATGAAGTAATGATTACTTTAAGGATAAAAAGAACTGTCTAAAAACTGACAATAAATTCCTGCTGACACTCTGGAAATTGAAGTGTGTAATTTAACAAGACTTTGACATGTTATTACACATGGACATAATTACAAGATACATGTTATCGTGAATTAAAAATCGCAGGAACAATAACAGTCTTTTATCACCCTGAAACACTGCTGAAAAAGTACTTATAATTCACAGTTCATATAAACCCATATAAACAGTTATTCACCATCAGCATCGTCTTGTGTGCTGTGGTCAGACTGGCGTAGGGTAGCGTACTATTGCGTAGGCATGACGTACAGTAGCGTAGCGTTGCGTAGACTTACGTACAAATTGCGTACTTTCTGCGTATAATGTCTACGCCGAAGGTACGCGAATGCGTCTATCTCGCGTACCCATTTACGTCCCCCAGTGTACAGTTACGTAGGCCGGCGTAGGGTTGCGTATCCTCGGCGTAGTCGGTACGCAACACTACGCAACTCTACGTAAGGCCCGGTTTGAAAGCTCCTTTACGGACAATTGGTTTTATCGAAAAGAAAAGATCCACATTTCATTGATATTGAAGATCAATGGCTCCTAACCATCGCTAGTGTACGGACGCCGTCTCCCGACATTGAAGTTATCAGTTAGGATATTTGAGAAAAACTTTCAGCTTTTTTTTTTCTTCATTGATTTATTTCGGCCTTTCTGCCTTCCTTCGTTCATTCCCCCCTCTCTTTTTTTTCTTTCACTTTGCTGGGTTCCTTTTTCAGAAATACGGGATTTCTATGAATAAGGCCTAGCAATCTTCGGAATGTATAAATACTACAAAATACAATGTTCAGCTCAAGTTTGTATCATGCTGATATTCTCAAAACAACGACCACCACGAAAACAATAGGCCTAATGATGAATAAATAAATGTCAACATTTTATTCTAAAATAAGAGGACTGTACCCCTACCTAAATGTTGTCTTCTGACAGCTGACAGCCTTGTATAAGTAAAGTGGAAATTATTGTTTTGGATTGACCAAAGCAAGACCAACTTAAAGAGAAGGTTGAGTTCTGGGAAGAGGTGAAAAATAATTTGTGAGCATTACTCATTCTTATTATGCAAGTGTGGAAGAACATCAGTTAAGACATGTTCCCTGAAAAGCATGGCTCTTCAAACGCCTTCATATTCTAAATATGCATGTAACATCGTAAAAATCGGGGGCCGGCTTTTTACGCCACGTGTTCGTGTAGTCCCATATACATCTTTCTGTGCAAGTGTTTGTAACTTTACCAAGGCTTGGCCAAATTTCTTATCATTTTGATGATTCCAGAACCTTGCAATACACACAAATTCTTATATGCTAGATGATCAACCTTTTCTGGTCGGTTCCACACCGTTTCTTTCACAATGCAATCGCATGACCAGAACTCAACTTCATCTTTAAGGTGTTTGTACACAAACAATGAATTCATTATATAAGTACACGGCAGCAATGAAACAGATGATTCATTTTTGTTTCTTCGTCGACTTCTTCTTTCTTGTTTCGGAACTTCCCTTTTGTCTCGTTTTTTTGTTTACAGCAGGTATCGAGTTGTCTTTTTACCAGACCAATGTGTATAAACTAGCGTAATTCTGTGCAAACATTTGTTTGATCACAAGATAGTTTTCTTTAAAAACCGCTGGCCTATAATTAAGACTATCATTCACTTTCCAGCTATCAAAAGAGATCGAGGGAGCAGACGGCCGGTGGGTTTCAGTATATAAATATTGACTGCTCATGAGGATGATGGTGGAGATCATCATTCCCAAGGGGTGGTGTCCTAACCGGCCCACAGTGGGCCAGGGAGGAACCAAAGTGCGCCAAAACCATTTTTGTGATATTTTTTTTCTTTCTTTTCTTGCCCAGTTGAAAGATAAAACATTGAAGAATACCTCATTAAAATATTTAATTCCGGTATGCACGATAAGGGTATAAATTTACTCCTTCAAACAACAAAATCTTACATATTCACAGTTTTAGTGCAAAGGTGACTTATTTTATAAATCTTTCAATTTAACATGAAGTTTCAAAGTTATTGATATGAAATATTTCTCACATACTCCTGATAGTCATATTCATTTCACTACATTAGTGGGTTAAAAATGGATAGAAACACAATATTCATAATCTCTCACCAGTGAATCATGGAAATAATGCCCCCTCCCTTCGCCCCCCCCCCCCCCTCCCCCCTCCCTCTCAAGATGAATTTTAAAATGTATAGGGTATACAAATACAAAGTCTGTCTACGAAATAAGTTTAATGTATCCTGGGCAAAGGAAAGCTTTTTTTTGGGGGGGGGCATGTACCATAATCGTGATAAGAAAAAATAGATTTGCAGTCTTTAACACTGTAATATTTTCCTCTGGCGTTTTTCCCTCTGGTATTTTTAACACTGGCATTTTTTCCTCTGGCATTTTTTCCACTGGCATTTTTTCCACTGGCATTTTTACCTCTGGCATTATTTCCTCTGGCATTTTTACCCGACGCCTGTATGTATGCATAGGCCTATGTGCGTGTGCATTCGTGTGTGTCCACGTTCGTGTCTTTCTGTGTTTGACTTCACATAGTTATTTTGTGTGAAACAGTTTCAATAATAAAAAATAGTTCAAGCAACCTAAAAGTACGATAAACGGATAGTTCTGCTTCTCCATCCTTTTGTTTAACACACACTTTCGGCAAAAACGGGGGGGGGGGGGGTGGGGGGGGGGAGGGGGCTTTGGACGAATTATGGTCGCGTTTCAAGTCAACGAGACGCTACCCACCCTTTCGGCATAAGCCATAATTTCAAAACGGGAATAGCTAATCGGTTGATTTTAGTCAAGAAACATTGTTTTATAGCTTAATTCACATTTTGACCTTGTGAGGGAGCTATACAACATAAAGAGTTTATTATTTTACAATTTCTTAACTTTACCCTCGATTTCAACCGCGACAACGACACTGAATATTGTAGGATCGCATATGCTTCCAATATGTTCATTTGAACCACCCCATACCAAAACTTTGTATTACCTTTAATCTGTGACATGGCGGTTTTGTTAACTGTAATCAATTACCCCTCGCTCTTGCCCACTGTTCATCAGCTTTTATTGTTTTAAAAGATTGCTCATTTGCGTCAATTTGCCTACAATACCGTGTACATAAGGTAGGGTTGTCGTTAGGATTAAAGACCTTGTCGGAAGTGAAAAAAATGAAATAGATGAATTATAATTATATCAAAGGAAAGCTTACACGCCATAGACTACATCATTATATGCTACTTGAGTGCCTGTCAGACGAGTAACAGCACTCCAAAACTCGAAATTCAAAGCGTTGAAAATCGGGAGTTGTCAACCTAAAAATTAGCTATCGAAACGATGACATCATCTTATGTGGGTAAGCATATTCACAATAGCTTTGCATTTAATAATTAAGGACGGCTCATCGCCTCAGCTATATAGGCGAGCCGATCATGAGGCGCTCATATTATGTCGTCACTGTTACTTCGGCAAATTTGACCCTCAGTGACCTGTAATTTTGATTACGGAAAATAATTTTTTTGTGCAATACTGAGAGGGAGGGAGAAGGAGAGAGAGAGAGAGCGATAGACCGATGGAGAGAGAGAGATAGAGATAGAAGGAGAGAGAGGTGGAGAGAGTGCCATTATGCTAGCAATGGTTCGATCCAATGACTTTCTTCTTGAAGTTCTTCTCGATGAATGTCTGTTACCAGGGACGATGAGGAAGTAGGGAAATAGAAGGAAGGAGAAAAAAAAAAGGGGGGGGGGGTAAGGTTTTCTCATGAATCCTAAACCACTGAACTGGAATATAGTGATCCTAACCCATTTACACTAGAAATCCTTTAACATATTCTAATACATAGGATCTTTACACCAGCAACGGTTCCTATCAATTGAACTTCAATTCATGTACATTGGTGTGTTAATGACATTTCGATATTGAACTTTCTTCTCGATAGTTCATTATCTGTCTGTTTGCAGGAAAGTTTGCAGGAAAGTAAGGTATTTAGGGCTCGCTCGATCTTTCTGCCCGCCAAAGCATTATCTTTCTCTCTCTCTTTTTCTTTACGTCTATTCCTCTCTTTTACTCTTTATTCCTATTTATCATTATTTTCTTGTTTTTAACACTCTTTCGTTTTTCTATTCAGCCCTTATCTTTTCTTTTCTTTCTGTTTTGTTTATTTACTATTCATTTATTTATGTATCTATTTGTGGTTAACGACTAACATAATGTCCTAATCATTCTGCATTTTACCATAGGAAGATTCGCATTGGATGTAGGCCTATAGCTGAACTGCCATACTTCACTACGTATTTAACACCCGTCTATAATTGATCATTTCAAACATCACATACAATGAGGCAGGTTCGTACGCATGTGTGCGGGCTCAATTTGTGTGTGTGTGTGTTTTGGAGACCCCCCCCCCCCCTCAAACCCCCCCCCCCCCACACCTGCGTACGAACCTGCCTATGAGGCCACCTCAATTTCAGATGTGTAAGCGGTGTTTATTAGGAGAGTTTGGTCTACTCGATTCGAGATGGGCAAAGTAAAATGAATGCTGCTTTGTTATGCACGGACAAAACATAAGAATACTGATACTCCATGATTGTGATACGGCACCAAGTGGGCAATACTACGCGAACAAACATTGTCATATTTACAGTAAAGTACAAGAGAACATGAAATAAGGTTATAAAATGAACATTGACTAAGATTTAAAGTGACTTCGACACGATAAACATGTTTATCGATATACAGCGACAATTTTCTTTTCTATATCCAGGCTTTCATAGTTAATGGTCGAAACTTTTTAAGTGCATTTTGAATAAAGATTCTCTACGTCGCAGTGTTTAAATCTACTATTATAGTAGAATCGCATCATGCACATGACAAAGCTTAATAGTAAAACAAGATAGAATGATACTAATGCATTTTCTTTATGGATTATTTCAAAAGGCCAGGCTATAACTAATACTAATCCTTTTCTTTTTGGCATTTTACGTTTCTTTACGGGAATGGCTAAAATCAGGACTCCAATTTCGACCAATCAGATGGCTGGATTTCTAAAGTGAGGTTTATGATTTGTGATAATCTCTCTTCCATTTAAAACAAATATATCTTTCTCTTTTCATTTCCTCTCCTATTTATTTCTCCCTATCTATCTCTTTTTACAACTATAATCTGAGTTGGACTCCTTTTTTTCTCAAACTGCACACCATCCTCATATTGCTTCCTCCCTCATTATCTCCTCCTCTCTCTCTTTCTTTCGTCACTCTTTCTTGTATATTTGTAAGTTGTTTATTTATGGGACCTTTGTTTATACAGTGTGAGTCAAAAAGAGTTTACATATAGAAAATTGCTAATCATTTTAAAAATCATCTATGAACTGTACATTATTATATATCTTATGAAAAAGTGTTCTATCCCAAATCGTTTGATATCATTTTTGTGTGGAATGTGCTCACGCTTGGATGAATGTAGGAGGTATTGTTTGCGAGAGTGCACAAATCAACTTGCGTTCTGATAATACCCCTTTTTATGTTTTACTTTGACACGCGTCGATCCCTTATACTTTCCAACAAGTGCCCTTTTATCTTTTGAAATGTGCCCCTTTCCCTTTTTAATCAGAGCCCCTTCCCTTTCTCATAAACGCCCCTTTGACACATGCTTCCTTTTCCTTTCTTGTAAGTAGGCCTATCCTTTTCCTCCTTATTGGTGCCCCTTTTCCTTTCTTTTTTATATCAGCCCCCTCCCCTTTTCATAAATGCTCCTTTTTCCATTATCATTAGTGCCTTTTTTTTAAACCTCTGGTGAGTGCCACTTTTCAGGAGCGAGAAGTGCCCCATTTTTACCACTGATTACTGCCCTTTTTACTTTGACACATGCATGTTCCTTTTCTTATTTAATAAATGTCCTTTTCCCTTCTGATAAGTGCTCCCTTTTCAATTCTCCATAACATGTGCCCTTATTTTGAAGCGACTAAGAACCAATATTTTTTCTTTACCCCCCCCCCCCCCCCCCCCACCCCCTTCTCCCTCCCAAGCTTGTGGCTATCATCGTTTATACTTGATATAATTATGTTAATTATCAAATATATTTTCAGTCTTTCATGATTAGAACGTGCTTAAAATCCCATCAGGATTGGGGCAATTCTTTTTTATAAGCTGTAATTTTTCGCACTGCGACCACACAAATCTTGAAACTTTTGCTTCCATGCAAGTGAATTTTCAGACTATCACATTGAACTGCAAAGTAAAACTATGCTTAAACAGTAGCTAATTGGAACATGCATGTTAAAGAGAGAAAAAAAGATTGAAATCATCCCTCATTATTGTGATCACAATGTAAAACCTGTATATTTTCGCTTTTAAATTTCCCTTTGCATGTGCCCTTTTTTTGTTGTAGCCCCCCCCCCCCCCCCTGAATATATTGATTAGTAATATAAATTCGCCGAAACATTGCTGCTGCTGCCAGCTAGTTAGCTCGAGGGAGCAGCTTAAACGTATAGCTAGATGTATTATGCCAAGGCGCTGGCTGGCGCTGTGCGCAACGCCTAATTTTTCAGGAGTTTAGGCACCGTGTTACAATTTAAAGGCAAACTGTCCTACTTGTAGCTACTTGCTCCCTCTATATAGAAAACTTCCCCAATCGGTGCCTGTTGGTCCCCCATGATCCTCTTTTTCTTATGTTAAATGAGAGCTGAGTTAATGAGATAGCCACCTGTCACACTGACCTCGCTGGCTCGCTGGGTGGTCTAATCCCTTCTAGCTGAAGTAGTAAAGCCTACCTTTAAGACCATGTTACACTTTAAGATCTCAAAATACGGCACTGTTTCTGACGTTTTCCCTCAATTCAATTCAATTCAATATCGACTTTATTGTAAATAAAAAAAGGAACATGGCAAAACTCCGTGAACTACTAAAATACAAGAAAACATAAAATAAGGTGTAATATATACATTGACTAAGATTCACAGTGATTTCGACACATGAGACTTGTTTATCGATATACAGCGACAATCTTCATTTCTATATCCAGGCTTTCATAGTAAATGGTCAACACTTTTAAAGTGCATTTTGAATAAAGATCCTCTAAGTCGCAGTGTTTAAACGTACGATTACAGTGAAATCGCATCATGCACATGACAAAGCTTAATAGTAAAACAAGATAGAATGATACTAATGCATTTTCTTTATGGAGTCTTTCAAACGGCCAGGCTGTAACAAATACTAATCCTTTTCTTTTAAAATCTGTATTTGAATGGTCATTGTTCTTCTCTAGTATGCACCCCGAAAATATATGGATGATGGCGTGATTCATTATTTCGCTGAAATTAATTTTGTCAATAAAACGGTGATACGATAGAAGTACTTGGAACGGCTGGTGCACTTATTGAGAAAGTACATATATGACCAACAATAAACAAAAAAGTTATCATCGAACTTTGATATTTTGAGAATACGAAGAAATGGAAAAGTACAGTAATAGCTTTCATTGTTTTATGTAACTTTATCTTTAAGAAGGATATAGTAACTTTTGTTTAGGTACTTCTGATAGAAAAGTTAGGGGAGGTATTAATTTGGCTTTGTTTGAGCTTAATGTAACATCACATGATCGATAAGACTAAAATGTCTACTTATAAAATGGTCATTAACTTTGTAATTTCCTTTGCTTGAAAAAGAGAATTGTATTCATTTAGACTTCACTTGAACAATTTTCTTTTCAAACAATATCAAGTGAGTTGATTTTGGAAATGGTATTTGTATATTGCTTTGAGTATTCTTTGTGATAATATGATGTTGCTTGTATAACCCGAAATGGATTTCATTGCTGTAATAGTTTGAGATTATCTATCTTTCCCTTTTTTACTATATCTTTCTCTCTTCGTTTCCTCTCCTATTTGTTTCTCCCTATCTATCTCTTTTTACGACTATAATCTGAGTTGGACACCATCCTCATCTCGCTTCCTCCCTCATTCTCTCCTCCTCTCTCCTTTTCTCTCTCTCTTTCTTTCGTCACTATTTCTTGTATATTTGTAAGTTATTTATTTATGGGGACCTATAGTAGTACAAGCTTCGCTTCTTTAATATGGATCGATCCCCCACACTCTCTCTCTCTTCAGCTTGAAACAAACAAGAATATTTCTTTCTCTTTCATCATTTGATGATAGAGGCTATATGTGTAATAGTTATTAACATGTTATAATATGTGACATTTATACTTGTGTCTCCAATTGTATAAGGCCCATGTTTCACACGTATTGTGTTAAAATTGCTTGAGATGTGTGGAAATAGATCAATAAACTTGAAAAACTTCAGGGAAAAAAAAAAGGAAAATGATAACGTTATTGCATCTTTAACACTCTGTTTCTCTTCTCATTCTCAGCTGAACAGTAATACTAAATTAGATAAGCGTAAATAAATAGTGTTCGCATGCATGACTCAGGATGCTTGGGGTCCGGGCTTGAGGTGCTCCAGAATGTCGTTGCAAACCATTTAGGGACTGTTTCACAATGACTAAGAGTTGGACTTAAAAATGTTAGGCCGTTCATCCCACTGTTTGCTCTCACCATTATGATCTTTAGATAATATGTTTTCCTTCGATAATGAATTATCAAAAAATGTTAACTCTGTAGATTTGTGACCATCATGTGTACGTCCCTTGAGAGACAAATGCCTGTAAATGGTGAGAGCAATTGAACAGCCTGCCATATTTAAGTCCAACTTAAAATTGATCTTAGTCGTTGCCAAACACTCCCCTGATCATATTATTCCGGAGTGAACATAACTTTATTTTGAAACTCAACAAAAGTGGACAAGTATATTTATTTTAAAAAAAGAGATTCCGCATGGAAACACATGTTTGAAGAAATGAGGAGAAACAAATATCGTTGCGAACGGGAGACAACCTCCCTCTTTATCGAAAACATCTACGTCATAGGTTTCTGCACTTTTGTTACCACATGCTATTATATTTATTTCTTTAGATTAATCGTGTAACATAAGTAAAGCGCATAGAAAATTAATTATTGTGCGCTATTAAAAAGTGACTTTATAATTATTACTGATTTTAGCCTATAAATAAGACACAGAAAGATTCTCTTAAAGTATTCTCGGACTTATACCGTGCAAAATATTGCGGTTGGAACCGATCACCGACCAACGGATCCATTTGTCAAAGTATGGCTATCATTCGCAGCGTCTTCTTTGCTTTCTACGCAATCGTGTTCACTATCGGATTGCCAGGCAATATTGTTATTTTGGCCGGCTATTCGAAAAAGAAAAAGAAAATTGGGACGGATATCTTCATTATGGGGCTAGCAATCGCCGATTTGCTGTCCTCGGTAATATGCCTCCTTAAATTTAAGGTATGGGTAGCAAGTGACTTGTATTGCAAATCAAAATGGTACTTGGACGTATGTTTCGTAGGTTCTCAAATAATGATGACGATGGTTATTAGCTTTGACCGGTACTTAGCGGTGTGTTTCCCCATCCATCGCCGACCAACAGTGCGTCGAGCCGTCATCATTGTCATGTTCAGCTATCTGCTGGTGTTTATAATAATGGCACCTAATATTGTCGTGGTACACTATGACGACTTCATCAAAGACTGCATGTATAGGTCGGATATTAATTGGTTCACTCAGTGGGACAAGTACTTCGGACAGGGGTATGTCATGACTTGTGTCTTTACTCCGTTCTTGTTATATTGTCGAGTCATCTTCGTCCTTCGTCGCCAGTCGAAGGTTCACGCAAGGCTTGTCACCAATAAAACTAGCAGAATAGCACCTCAAAGTACCAGCATGGCTGTAAGTCAACTTGAGTATATCAAAGGACCGAAAACGACGACATCATCTAGCATTTGCAACGAAGGTGGACAGACAGCTGGTTCAAAGACACTGAACGAGGATGGGGTTGGACAGACAAAAGACCAAACAGATCAATCTGTTGTTCACACCGCTTTAGGCAGCATGCACTCGGAAAGCCTCGATGAATCTCAGGCAAACGGTTTACCAGTTCTCACAAATCATGGATCCCCGCACACTGGAAATGTTGAGGTCGTCTCTGGCAAACATCGTAAGACGACCGCTCTTCCCGACGCGACGGATGCAGCACCGGTCATCGTCGTAGCCTCATCCCAAACGGAAACAAAATGTGATCAGAATGCCAACATTCGACTGTCAGAAAAGAAACTGACGGTAATGCTCGGCACCATCACGGGTATTTACCTTATCAGCATGACTCCGCTGCTAATCGGTCGATATATACCCATCGAGACCCGACGAGCCTTCATGAACCGGTCCGATGTGCATCATACCATTTACGCCATCATATTTCGCCTCTATGAAATCAACTCGTGCATCAACGTATTCGTCTACTGGCAATTGAACAGAGGTTTTCGTCAAGATTGTAAAGATATGTTCAGACAAGTCAAGCGGGCCATCTTCGAGAAGTAGATGATCGTCGTTCGTTCTTCTCCCATCCGTACGACTGAGGGTCGGGGTTCGATCATCCTCTCCACTATCTCTTCTCTCTCTCTCTCTCTCTCTCTCTCTCTCACTGTTACTGTGCATTCTGTACGGGATCTCCCTGGCCATTGTTTGATATCATCTGTTCATCTCTTTTTTCCCCTTCCTCTTGACCTTATCCCCTTGATCCCACCCTCAAGGATGTGAGTACGGTGACTCTGGCCTCTGATGACGTGTCCAAAATCCGTTTTCCCACCGACCCTAAAAAAAACTTTTGCTCAATCTTCAATTCCTAAAGCACTGTTTTAATCTTTCATAATATAGATATATAGTCAATATTAGACCAGACTAAAGCTATTTTTGACTGACCCGTCATACCATTGTGAAGTCGTAGGCCGATGAAATGTCTCCACAAACTTTGTGATTTGTAATAGCTGCTTTACTCCTTTCTTAACTATTGCATAACTTGGTGTCATACAACTCACCTCTGGTATCCCTATGTTGTATTCTTCGTATTATATAAGCTGAATGTGTACATTTATCGGTAGCTAAATATTTGCTCTACGGGCAGCACTAAATTACTAAATAAAAATTACCTTACCATATCGTATTAATGCTATTGTAAAACTAATCTCTAGAGAAATAATACGTTGTTCTAGCTTTACTTTTTACATATAAAACTCAGCACACGTATAATTTTAATGTTTGTGGTAATATCGTATCAAAAAGGAAATCATTGCTCTAAATTGTGTATCAAATTGTATAACCTATAAGTAGGCCTAGTGTGATTGTAGTTGTTATTTTCTATCACACGTTTTATACATTCACAGTAGGCTTGCGGGTGCACCATGTGAGAGAAAGGGAGGATTGAGGAGTCCTGAAAAGGAATCTCGGTAATCTTTCTTGAGGGTGTGTAGTCCTGAAAAGGACTGTTGGTGTAGTCTTGAAAAGGACCGTTGGTTATCTTTCTTAGCTTATAGTTCTATAGCGCTTGGAGAGGATGAGTGGCGGGAGTGGCTCGAAGTATCGAATAGGTTGACTATTCGTCGCACCCGCAAGCCTACTGCATATCTACATCACCATGCAAGCCGATACTTACAAGCAGTTTATACATTGTTTAAATCAACTAAAACGTCAAATACCACTAATTTCATGTTCATAGCTTTGCAGCCAGATCATTTGTTTAGTTAGTTAAATATCTGATTTACCTATTTTTCTTCATCATAATTTCCTTAACACACATATCTACACATCTACTCCCGGCATATGGTAGGAAGAAAGCCTATGGGCACCGAAAGAGCGTAATGTTTGCTTCTTATTATTGATACATTTTGACAATTGCCTTCAATTTTGTTTGGTCTTATTATTGGTAAACGATTTTAATCAAGAACTCACTTTTTTATGGAATTACGTCATTTGAGAAAGTAAAGTATGCGATGGGATGTTTGTAAAACAATTAACCACATGTGATAGAGATGTACTTGTTTGACTTTTGTAAGTACTTTCACTTTTCACTAACATTGCATCAGTAGTCACATGTATTCAGTAATTTTTCTCTGTGTTAAAAAAAAAATGACTTCTATTGATACATCAACGTGTAGCATTGACTTGTATAGTCATGTGTGATCTTCATGATATATGACGCGGTAAAGATAATAATAAAATAACCGCTGTGGTTTCCTTTTTACGTGTAAATAAAATTAATGGAAACTACGTGCAACAAAAGGTAATACGCTTATTCTCGAAGCTCTGATTTATTAAAAAAAATAGAAATGTGAAGCATAATATACGTTACGTCATCACAAATAAAAACCACCGCAGTTCACCACTTCATGAGTATCAGATTGAGGCTTCATGTTGCGTTGCTTGTCTTGTAAATTGTTGGTATCATATTGTTTTGATGAGACCTTAGTCTTGTTTGATGCAAAGATATCACAATAAACACTCTCTCTATATATACCAGATAGAGCCATTTATTCAAGAAGTACTTTGACTGATTTATTATAGTGATCCTTTTTTAATAGTCACTTGATTTTGTTAGTTTATTTGTTTGTTAGTCATGCCGGAATGGTTTTGATTATTTCGGTTATGTCTATTTGAATGAGGTGCGTCGATTTTGCTCATGTAGGTCTATTCCTTAGAATTAAACCTATTATTTAAAATTGTTGATTGTTTGTTTGTTTGCCTCGATTGAGACAAGTGATTTTGACATTTTAGATTTAAAAGAGGTAAAGAATTTAGTATCACGGATATCTCTGGGGAGAGAATTACATATTTTCGGGCCAGTGTGTCTAAAAGTAAAGAAGTAAATACAAAAATAAAGACACTCCCCGTCCAGCCGACCCGAACCCAGCCAGCGGCCCGTTGATTGGTTGAGCACCAGTGTGCTTCGGCCAATAGGTCTTCTCCGTTATGATAGAATTATTTGACCGACGGTCCGCCCCTAGAGCAGGGAGTTGGGAGGACACCATCTCCCCGGTGGCGTTATTTTTTCGGCGGCACAGATTGAGGTTAGGTGCGTGTTGAGCCTATGGGAAAGTTTAGGGTTAGGGTTAGAGTTAGGGTTAAATCAAGACCCCCTTTAAAAAAAAAAACCCAATCTGTGCCGCAGAAGAAAATTACGCTCCCCGGTGTGACAGATTGATCATTGCTAGCCTATTTCCAGCCATTTGATTAGTTCCAATCCAACGAAAGATACCCTCGGTTATCGTCAATTTGTCCTCCCACCTCCCTGCCATAGAGTACAAAACACGCTTGCTTATATTATATTTTATCACCTGATAAAGTGCTGCAGCGGCGCGTGAAATCATATACATCGCGAGACAAACGAATATCACTAGCGATATTATTTCCCATTACACTGAAATGGTTTTGATCATTCTAGCCACGCTTATACAATTTTGTTCTTCTGCTTTGTAATGCCAGAACGACTTTGGTCTTTCTATCTGTTGTTGCTGTTGTTGTTTTATAATGAATGTGACACTATAGACTGAGATATCTTTGTTCAATGACTGTATAATTATGCTTGTGCGTCATTTTTGAATGATTTAGGATAGCTTGTTTTCAGTCATGCCTCAGCAATGTTCAGGGGTGGCGGGTTGTCGATGAGACGCACTAAATCTATATATTTATTCAGTTTTATTTAAAAACAGGGTAGTCTTTTCAGTGCCAAAGGCCTGCTTTACAAAAGAGCCCTGTACATTACAAAGATATACAAGAAATAGAATACATTGTAGAAAACAAAGACAATATATAAACAACATACCATAGGAGATTTTTATTTATTTTTATTTTTATTGAATTATATTATTCAGGATAACAAAAATCAGATATACATTGTAGATACAAAATCTGTTTTACATCATGGCCCTGAACAGGATAAAAATCTAAACATGGAAATATAAATAATGAATATCACCAAAGCTCACAGGCAAATGTAAGAACAGTATAAAACTAACATAAGCATAATACGCATTAAAAGTAGTAAAAAGCACCAAAAAAAAAAAAAAAACGACAATGTAATAATTGAAATTAACAGCGGAAAAAATATCGAATCACTTTAATAAAAGGCATTAAAATATCACCAAAAAAATAGAAGAGGAGAAAAGATATAAGGAAACTGGTAAAAAGTAAAGGAGGAAAGAGGGAAAGAAAGAAAGAGGGGAGAGGGAAATGGAGAGAGAGAAAGAGAGAGAGAGAGAGAAATAAGCCATGTCAAAGCAGTAAATGAATCGGCATTGTATCACACGGGTTTAAAAAATTTGTCCTTGTACATACGTTTAAAAACATCGATATATTTAGCATTTTGAAAAGCAGAAGGTAAACTATTCCAGATTTTACCTCCAGCGTATCTAAAACAATTCTTAAAACATTCAAGATTAGGCTTGGGTAAAACAACATTCAGCGTATTGGAAAGTCTAGTGTTAAAACCATGTTTGTCGAAAACCATTTCCACTTCATTGCATTATCGTACTGGGGCTTTTCCATGAATACAGTTGTACATTATACATGATAAAAAATAGTCCCGTCTAGTATCAATGGATTGCCATTTTAATGAATTAATTATATACAAGCTATTTACATCATAATCAAAATTCCCTACGACAATACGTACAGCTCTTTTTTATAGTCTTAAAAGAATATTTCTGTTTTGTAAAGAACAGTTTCCCCATACGGAACAAGAATAATCTAAGATTGGCTGTATGGTACATTTGTATATTTTATTCAAAATGGAAGAGCTTAAACATTTACTGAGCTTTCTCAAAGTAAAAATCTTATAACTTAATGATTTGGTAAGAGATTTAATGTGGATATCCCAAGATAATCTATCATCAATTTCAATCCCTAAATATCTGATACTTCTTACTTGTTCTATTGTTTCAGTATCAATATGCACTTTCAGACTTAATTCATCGTTACCTCGTGTGTTACTACTCAACAGCATAACATTACTCTTATTAGTATTAATACGTAATCTATGTTTACAATACCATTCATTTATAGCATACAAATCTGCTTGGAGCTTAGATGTAATGACATTAATATCTATATCAGAAACATATAAGACAACATCATGATCAGCGTATATATTACATGTACTTAATCGTAAGCAATCAGTTATATCATTTATAAAAACAAGAAAGAGGGAGGGGCCTAAAATACTCCCCTGAGGATTTCCAATAGTTATGTCCTTTGTTTCGGACAGTTTACCATGACAATAAACTGCTTGTTTCCGACCAGATAAAAAACTAGAAAACCATTTAAGTTCACTATGTAAAATACCATACTTATTCAATTTGGACAACAACAGTTCATGGTCAATACAATCAAAACATTTAGAAATATCAAGAAAACATGCACCAACTTTTTCCTTTTCATTAAAAGATTCGTACCAATTATCAATTACTCTATGTAAACATGTATTAGTTGAATGATTTGGCAAAAAAGCATATTGGTCAACACTAATAAGATGATTAGTCTGCAAGTAAGATAAAAATTGAGACTGAACTTCCTTTTCAAGCAGTTTAGCAATATGACATACGACTGAGATGGGTCTATAATTTGAAATATTATTTTTGTCACCTTTACCTTTATAAACAGGCGTAGTTCTGGCCAGTTTCCAATCATTAAGTAAAAATCCACAATTTAAACTTTCATTAAAAAGACAATTAAGAGAATTATTAATATAAGGAGATGAGATTTGAAGTAATTTTCTATCAAATTCTAAAATATCAAGGCTACTCTCTTTCGACAATAGATCTTAGAGATCAGAAAACGAATTTCATCTATCTTCCCATGTAGACTTCGAACATTCAGATGACCAATTTGTAATCCCTTTACTTTGGAGAGTTTACTAGCACACTTATCATGCTTATTAGGAAATGAAAGTAAATCACTTTGCTTTAAAGAAACTTCGCTTTCAAAGGCACACTCTTCCTGGCCTGCAACCTAGTAATGGCACATTTTTTCTTTGTGTCCGTATTGTAAGCATCGTCGGCATTGAAGTAAGATTGAAAAAAATTGGGAAAAAATAAATAAATAAAAATAAAACAAATTAAAAACTAGATCAAAATGAACATAAGGCCTGAAATATTTAAGATATTATTCATACAATACAAAATACAATTACAAATACACATGCCATAAAGAATAGACATAAAATCAAACGGGTAAAAGGTAATAAATAAAACTACTACAGATTACACAACTACAAACAAACAAAAAAACTAACTGTATGGTAAAAAAACATTGAAGACTGCTTAAAAGGGTGTCTTTTGGGGTTAGATAGTTTGCATTAAGGACTAATCTTGCATATCTGTTCTGCGTCCTCTGTAATTTGAGTAAATCTTTCTTTTTGCCCCCAACAACTGAACAGTAATCTGTGGAAGAATGAGGGAATAATATAGATGTTTCAGTAAGCGTTGGTTCAAGTAACACTTAATCCTTCTAGAGCATGTAATATCCCGATTAATCTTATTAGTCACATTCAATATGTGTGGTGTCCAACTTAGACTTTGATCAAGGGTTACTTAATATTTGATCTCGGTAGTATTCTCAAGATAGTCTCGTCCATGACAGATTTTCAAAATTTGGTTCTTAGTTTTATGTTTCGTTCCAAAGACCATCAATTTAGTTTTCTTTGCATTTATTTCCATATTATTTATTTCAAACCATTTACGCAGTAAATCATAATGTTTTTGTAGTTTCTTCTGACCGCTTTGTAAATGATTGAAAAAGACAATTTCGCTGTCCAAAATGTAAGGTAACGGTCGGGGGGTAAGAGCACATTTTTAATTTTGTTTTTGTCCCGAAATTTGAAAATTTGACCGATCAACATTTCGTTACGTTGTGGGGGGGGGGGGGGGGGGGGGTAAGGTCACCTTTTTTAGGTTACCATTAGCATAATATTATTATTATTTTATTTATTTTTTTAATTAAAAATGAAAAATGAGGGGTGGGGGGGGGTTCCTCCAAAACACACCAAAACAAAATTAAGGGGGGAGGGTTGACCCCCCCCCCCCCCCCCCTCTGCGTACGCGTCTGGGGTAGCCTATCATATCATTGAAGGTTCTCTAACAGAAAACACCCTCCTGATGAGTCATACACTTTGAAATATTGAAATTTTAGAAATGTTGTGTTTTGGAACAAAAGAAAAAGTTGTCCGGGCACTTCATCACAATGACACAGCCGTTTCAGCTATCTTGACATTTTTGAAAGGTTCGATGTCCCTTTAACAAAGACAGAAAGATAAAAGCGTATTCCATTAGGCAAATGGCCCATCGATAGTGAGGTATATACAGAGAACGCGTGATGGCTCAGTGGTAGAATTAATGGTCAAGTAACCGTTAGGACCCGGGTTCGAAACCTATTCAGTTTGCTTGTGCCATTTGGTGAGACTTTTATTCTCATTACCAAGTCCTCCCCGGCTTTTTCTGTTGATTTCATTTGATTTATTTTTCCACTCAATATTCACATACTAAAATAACATTAATAATCCATACAGTATTACAATATATAATAGAACAAGTGAATTATACAAGTATCGCAATACTCATAAGTATGTCAGTAATAAAATAAGTTTACAGCATACATTTAAGTTTTTAGAATTAAACAAAATATTCTATATTGCTTGATTTAACTGATCTTCGCAGAAGACTTAAAGCCGTCAGTCTCATGGCTGCTGACTTACGAGCATACATTACATATGCTTTCTAAGCAGTCAGGTATAAAAGCAATCATCAAAGCTCATCATCACATAAATCATTAATTCTTATCATGCCACAGGGCTTATCCCCATTGTGCCAAGCCCCAAGCCCCCCCCCCCCCCCGTGCCAGGTTGTTTTGGAGATAATCTGATTAACGCGATGGTTCTATGAATAGCGAGTGCAAAATACACAGCGCAGCCCAATGAGCATGAACAATAACTGTTATTACGAATGATGCATTGCACGCACATGGCACTCGAGCGGTAGCTCTCTCGCATGGACAAAGCAGCATATAGCGAGAGCGTGCATGCAGCCTTATGGCAGGCTATGAGTTAAACAAGAGGCTAAACCCTCTCTCATGGATCGTGTGAAACGATGATGGCGTGATTCATTATTTCGTTAATATTAATTTTGTCAATAACATGGTGATACGGTAGAAGTACTTGGAACGGCTGCTGCACTTATTGAGAAAATACATCATATGACCAACAATAAACAAAAAAAATATTATCGAACTTTGATATTTTGAGAATACGAAGAAATGGAAAAGTACAGTAATAGCTTTCATTGTTTGATATAACTTTATCTTTAAGAAGGATATAGTAACTCTTTTCTTTTGTTCAGGTACTTCTGATAAAAATAGAAAAGATAGGGGGAGGTATTAATTTGGATTTGTTTGAGCTTAATGTAACATCACATGATCTATAAGACTAGAATGTTTACTTCTAAAATGGTCATTAACTTTATAATTTTCTTTGCTTGTAAAAGAGAATTGTATTCATTTAGACTTCACTTGAACAATTTTCTTTTCAAACAATATCAAGTGAGTTGATTTTGGAAATGGTATTTGTATATCGCTTTGAGTATTCTTTGTGATAATATGATGTAGCTTGTATAACCCGAAAGGATTTCATTGATTTAATATAGGATTTCTCGGTCACTTTCGTAAGCTTTTCATTCGTTTTGATACAAAGTTCATTCAAATTCGCTAAATAAAGCTGCCGGTGTGTAAATTTCATTCAAAATAACACTTGTTTCATTTGATATACTTATTCGGTCAAGTGATTTAGCACTTGTTTCATTCAATTTAACAACCGCTTACAAATGCGCAGTTTGCATTCATTTTCGTCAACGATGGCAAATCGGACGTCCGTACCATTCAATTTAACTTTGGGACATTCTAAATAACAAAGTTTTCATTCATATTCGCCTATCTTTACAAACCTATGGTAAACATGGTATATGCACATGTTTCTTATCTAAATTAAACAAATGAGTTATATACCATGTCATTCTTGGTCAATATCCGGTGATGTGTTTTTAGAAATAATTCCTTGCATACCAACTAAAGGTGATGGGTTTCAACAATGATGGAGATTAAGATTTTGATGTGATTTATGATTGAGATTGAACTGATAATCATAGATTGTTCTTAACATGTTCAATACAGACTAAATATAATTTACACAAATATATATAAATGGCTTCAAAGAGATTACGAACATCGAATAAATTATCAAAAACAAAACAAAACAAAACATAACAAATAAATCATGTATAGAGTATTGATACCCCCCCCCCCCCCCCACCATTATGGTACGCCACTCCAATAAATACAACCGTAGTCTGTAAACACACACTTTGCATGCACCTATATTATTGCATATTCATAAAAAGACACTCTTGCTTAGTTCCATGCTAATTCTATATTGATGTGGCTAGGTTTGATCTACTTAACACATGATCGTTCAGTTGCTAAATAGTGATGATTTAGTGGGTATACACAATTACACACCCATAGTGTGGACAAATAACATGTTTGTTGCTTACCAACTCATGCAATTTGAAATGGATTTAGCATGGAACTAAGCTTGCGGGTTTCTATATATACTGGGTAAGATTTACATGTTTAATTTGTCTGCAAAACGTGTGAAACTGTATGCAAAGAAACGAATTTGAATTCACGGAAGACGCTATTACGTAATCGCGAATCGTCTCGCTTTAAATTGAATGAAACTTTTACGAAAAAGAAACACGTTTTAATTCGAATGAAAATGAAATGTTTTTGAATGATCGTTTTTGGAATTTAAATGCTAAAAAACGAATTTGAACGAAAAATAACAGCCGCGGTGACAGAATCGGCGAAATTGAATGAACATTAAATGAATTTGTGTGGCCAACTTACGAAAGTGACCGAGAAATCCTATAATATAGTATTAATGACTGCTTTGAGAAACAACTATGTTTCGAAAATTAAAGCAGTCATTAATACTTTTATATACCGAAAATGTTCATAGAATACATGTATGACCTACCAATCATGGTGATCAAGTTTGTTTACGCTTGTTAATGTGATCGTTTATGAGAGTTATTTTATCTGACAAAAAGGAGTATTCTGACTTACGTCATGGGCTGAAATAGCGCCATCTACGCTTTCCTAATTCCGACATAGCAGTAGCAACGAATTGGATGTTCGCACCGAAATCTTATCCTAAATTACACCTGTTATTGATACGAAGCCAACCCGTTTGCAACAATAAGGAGGCAAGAAGGTTCGTTAATTCGATATATTAATGTATAACGAGTATAAATAGTATAAATAATGAGAAATGATGATATGAATGTAATCTAATATGCTTAAGTGATAATGAATGGTGTGTGTAGTATTAGTGTATGCACGGACACGTATGATACCGTATACGGCTGTAGTGGACGTTATATATATGCAAATTAGATGCACGTAAAACAGGTATACGATATATACGATATAGAGTGTAAGCTAGGGTGCTACGTAAGGCAATGTTAATTAAGGACGCAGTCATTGATATGCGTTATGCTAATAAGTCTTTGTGATTCAAACTATCTACCACGAATATTGGTCACGTGACTTGAGTGAAGGTATTGTTTATAGATAATTGCATATACACAAATGATAAGAGACAAAGAGAAGAAATTCATTTGTTATTAATCACTGCATTTAATAGGCGAACTGATGATATTATTTATACACATGTATTCGAAAATGCCTGTATGAACAATTACTTATAATCTGTTCTTTTTCTTTATCATGTTTTGTTCATACAGTTTTCACGGAGCAAGTGTGATGGAATTAGTTGACATAGAATAAATTAGCAAGTCAACCCTACTACGACTTTTCATTGACTGTTTCTTCAGTGAAAACTTCACTTCACTACGACTTGCAACCTGCGATGACGTCGTGATTCAGATTACGTGATTTGGTACAAGATGTCGGTGGACATGATGGGGGACAAGGAGAAGGAAAACCCTGTTGCTGAAGCTGTGGACACAAGGTCAAAGCGAGAAGTCAAACTCACTGAGAAAGGTCTGCAGTATCAAGCTGAAACAAAAGGGAAGGAATTTAAGAGATCCATTAGTGCTTGGCGTAGAGCGTCGAATAAGTTAAGAGCTACCTTGAGCGACATCAGTGATGTCAAAGTTATTCGACAAGGTAGGGACGCTCTGCAGCAGGTGATGGACAACGCCATATCCGCTCAAGAAGACCTTCAGATTCTATTGGAGTTGGCAGGAATCGACGATGACAGCCATGAAAGGCTCGACAACATCGAACAAGAACACTCAGAGCTGATGAAAGGAGTACAAGAACACCTCCTCGAACAAGAATCGTCAAGAAAATCTAAAGTTTCATCGAAAAGACTATCATCCTGTCAAAAATGGGTGAATGAATGCTCGTTTGAAAGCCAGGATGATGTGCCGACTAAAGATGTGCCGACCAAAGATGTGCCAACTGAAGATGTTCCGACTACAGAATTGCCGACTAAAGAACCCTTGTTAAATTTGCTGACTCAGCTACAGATTAGTCGCTTGCCACTGCCAGAACCAGATATCTTTTCTGGGGATCCACTGCAATACCCTAGTTGGAAACAGGCCTACGACATCTTAATGGAACATCAAGGTATTCCTGCAAGGGATCGATTCTTCTACTTAAAGAAGTATCTACGTGGCCCACCTCTCGAACTCGTGCAAGGATTTTCTCTGATACACAATGATATGGCATACAATCGAGCTACGAGTGAACTAGAACAGAGATATGGTGATCCATTCATCATTTCGAATGCATTTCGTGACCGACTGGATAACTGGCCAAAGATACCTACAAAGGATTCCAGAGGACTGCGTAGATTCTCTGATTACCTACGACAATGCCAAACAGCAATAGAAAAGATCGGCAACCTCCGACAGTTAGATGACGAACGTGAGAATAGGAAACTCCTATCCAAACTTCCCGATTGGCTTGTTACTAAATGGAGCCGACGAGTCTATGAGCATAGGAGGTCACATGGTACATTTCCTTCATTCGGTACCTTCTCATCATTCATTGAGGAAGAGAGTAACATTGCATGTGACCCAATCACGTCCATTGGTAGCCTGAAGGAGGACAAACCGAAACAGGACAGAGGAAAATCCATGAGAGCGTTAACTATGAGAACCAGCTCCATCCAAGATGAGACAAAGAGGCCAGAACGGAAATCATTCTGTATATTCTGTAGAAATCATCATCACCTTGAGGATTGTCAACCCTTTGTCAATCAGCCTATGTCCGAGAGGAAGAAGTTCATAAGAGAAAAGGGCTTGTGTTACGGGTGTCTCAAGAGAGGTCATCTGACCAAAAAATGTCGAAGGAGAAGCACATGCAGAGAGTGCAACAAGCGTCATCCTACGCCACTACACTTTGACAGAAGACCTTCAGAAGAAAGGGAAAGGACATCGAACCAGGAAGAAATACAATCTTCAAATTCACATACACTTGTTAATTCTAACGCCACAAGTTATGTGAAAAGCGCGGCAATCGTGCCAGTCTGGCTGTCTCATGAGAATATGAAGGAAGAGAGGCTCGTATACGCACTATTAGATACTCAATCGGATACCACCTTCATATTGAATTCTACAAAGGATGCCTTAGGACTTCATGGACTGAGGGTCAACCTTCTTCTGTCTACAATGTCGACCAAGAACGAAAGGATTCCAAGTGAGAAGATTAAAGGACTCACAGCTCGAGCCTTTAACAGTGAAAAGGTGATACACCTTCCAGCTGCATACACTAGAGACATAATGCCAGCCAACAGAGAACACATCCCCACTCCTGAAGTAGCTCGCTCTTTCCCACATTTGGTTCCAATTGCTGACCAACTTCTGCCTCTGAAGCACTGTGAAATAGGATTGTTGATCGGCTATGATTGTGGAAGAGCTCTGACTCCTCGAGATGTGATTCCCTCCCAAGACGATGACGGTCCATTTGGAATGAAAACTGACTTGGGATGGAGCATAGTGGGTGTTACAAGTCAAGATGAACAGCACTACAACCCCGATGATCACGTTGGCCACAGTCATCGCTTGACAGCACGTGAAATACCCGCTGAACTAGCTGAAAGAGACATGTCCATCAAAAAGAGAGTAACGTTCACTCACAACGTTACAATCAAAGAAGAGATCAGCCCTTCGTCTGTGCTGAAGCTGATGGAAAGAGATTTCTCAGAGAGCAGAAGTGAGGTACCATTTTCGCAACATGATACAAGATTTATGAGAATCATGTCGGAGAATGTCCATATCACAGATGATGGTCATTACGAGACTCCTCTTCCCTTTAAAGAAGATGTCGTCAACCTTCCCAACAACAGATTCATGGCGGAAAGGAGATTGAGTCATCTAAAGAGAAAGTTTCAAAGAGACTCTGAGTATCATCAGAAATACTCGGAAAAGATGGATGCTCTCTTGGAGAAAGGATATGCTGAAAGTGTACCAGAATTTGACAAGCAGAACGGCCAAGCATGGTACATTCCCCATCATGGGGTAGTACAACCCAACAAGTTACGAGTTGTGTTTGATTGCAGTGCAGAATTTGGAAAGGAATCTCTCAACAAGCAGCTTCTTTCTGGACCAGATCTGACTAACACACTAGTGGGAGTACTTTGCAGGTTCAGACTGGAACCAATCGCATTTTGTTGCGATATACGTGAGATGTTCTACCAATTCAAGGTGAAGGAAGATCATAGGAAATACCTACGGTATTTGTGGTGGAAGGATGGAGACTTTCTGCAACAGCCCCATGAGCTAAGAATGACTGTCCATTTGTTTGGGGCGACGTCGTCTCCAGGATGCTCAAACTTTTGTTTGAAACAGATTGCCAGCGACCATGCTATTGAATTTGGAGAGGATGTAAAGAACTTTGTACATCATAACTTCTACGTGGACGATGGGCTAATATCTGTTCCTACCAAAGAAGAGGCCAAGAATCTGATCTCGAGAACCAGAGAGATGTGCAAGAAAGGAGGCCTCCACTTGCACAAATTCATCTCAAACACCCAAGAAGTGCTGGAAACAGTTCCGGAAGAGGATAGAGCAAAGGGCACTACCAAGACTAATCTCCTACAGGATAAGCTTCCTTTGCAGAAGGCACTTGGGGTGCAATGGTGTGTGGAATCTGACACGTTCCAATTCAGAGTCACACTCGATGACAGACCTCTAACCAGGCGCGGAATACTGTCAACCGTGATGTCGATCTATGACCCTATGGGATTACTAGCCCCGATTGTCTTACCTGGTAAGCAGATTATGCAAGAGCTGTGTAAGATGTCTGCTGATTGGGACGACCCCCTGCCAGATCATCTCAGAGAAAGATGGGAGAAATGGACAACTGATCTGCATAATCTTGACTCCCTATCAATACAGAGATGCTACAAACCTGCAGACTTCGGTGAGGTTACGACCATGCAGATGCACCACTTCTCCGATGCTAGTTCCGAGGGATACGGCCAATGCTCATACATGAGAATTAAGAATGGAGAGGGAAGAGTCCACTGTATCCTGGTGATGGCAAAGTCCAGGATTGCCCCGCTCAAGGCAGTAACAATACCCCGTTTGGAACTATCAGCTGCCGTTGTTTCCATTAGGGTGAGCACATTTCTTCAGCGAGAGTTAGCCTTGGAGGACATTGAGCATATCTACTGGACAGACAGCAATGTGGTACTTGGATACATAAACAATGAATCGAAGCGGTTCCATGTGTTCGTAGCAAATAGGATCTGTGAGATCAGACAACACTCAGAATCATCGCAGTGGAAGCACGTTCGAACACAGGACAATCCAGCAGATGGAGCTTCCAGAGGGTTTACCGTTGACCAACTCATCACTTCGAACTGGTTCACTGGCCCAGATTTTCTATGGGAAGAGACGGTTCCTCGCGCTGATGATCAGGAGGAATTCGAGGTTTCACCAGGTGACCCCGAGGTGAAGAAGTCTATGGTGAACGCGACTGTAATGGGTGACTCCAAGTTTGATCTGAGTCGCCTAGACCGATTCCCGACATGGTATAGAGCAAAGAGGGCGATGGCTTATTGTCTGCTGTTCATCACAAGACTGAAACAACGTTGTCAAAGAAAACGTACAAGACAGGCAAATGATGACTCAACTTCCCAAGGCAAAGTCTCGGTGCAGAATCTACAACAGGCAGAAACTGAGATACTGAGACACGTCCAGAGTGAAGCCTTTGGGGAAGAAATAGAAATCCTGAAGTCAATCCAGAGGAAACAGGATCTGAATGACAGGCAGAGAAGACGTCAAATAAAGAAAGAAAGTCGTCTCCATGGACTTGACATTTTCCTGGATAAAAAGGGAATTCTAAGAGTTGGAGGAAGAATTCGAAGGGGAGACGACTCATATGACAGAAAGCATCCCCTGATTCTCCCACAAAGAAGCCACGTAACGGACCTTGTGATACGTCACTGTCATGAGTTGACTGCTCATCAAGGAAGAGGCATGACATTGAACCAGATAAGAGAGAATGGATTTTGGGTTCTTGGAAGCAGTAATCGAGTGGCCAATTTCATACGAAAATGTGTCATATGCAATAGGCTACGTAGTCCCGCACAAATACAGAAGATGTCTGATCTACCGTCTGACCGTGTGTTACCTGCAGCACCTTTCACTTACTGTGGCATCGACTGCTTTGGCCCATGGGTGATAAAGGAAGGTAGAAAGGAGATGAAGCGATATGGACTCCTCTTCACATGCATGCCTTCGAGAGCCGTGCATATTGAGACACTCAATAGTCTGACTACAGACTCATTCATTCAGGGATATCGTCGCTTTGCTGCTCTGAGGGGTCCAATACGTCAACTGAGATGCGACAGGGGAACGAACTTCGTTGGCGCAGAAGCAGAGTTAAGGAAAGCGTGGTCAGAAATGAATCACGAACATGTCAAAGGCACTCTAATGAAAGAAGGATGTGACTACGTACAGTTCACTTTCAACGTCCCCGCGGCAAGCCATATGGGTGGAGTATGGGAGCGCCAAATAAGATCTGCCAGGAGAGTGCTTGAAACTTTGCTGTATCAATCGAGTAGACAACTCAATGATGAATCACTGAGAACACTGATGTATGAAGCGGCTGCAATTGTCAATAGCAGGCCGCTGACTGTGACTGACCTGAACGACCCAACATATTTGGCTCCTCTTACGCCAAATCATCTCATAACCATGAAGTCGAAAGTCTTACTTCCTCCACCAGGCAATTTTCAGGACGCTGATTTGTACTCCAGAAAGCGTTGGAGGAGGGTACAACATCTGATCAACGAGTTCTGGGATCGTTGGAGAAAGGAGTTTCTCCAGAACTTACAGACACGCCAGAAATGGACTCGGCCCCGACGGGATGCTAAGATTGGGGATATCGTCATCATGAAAGACGAGAACTTGCCACGAAATCAATGGTCCCTAGCAAGGATAAGCGAGGTCTTTCCTTCTACCGATGGACTCATTCGTAAAGTGAAGCTCGTAAAGGGTGACTCCGAACTTGACGACATCGGTAAGCGTAAAGGACCTGTGAAAGAACTAGAGCGTCCGATACACAAACTGGTTTTGCTGCTTCCGCGTGAAGACCAGGACGGATTCCCGACCAAGGAGCCTTGAATATTGTAAGGTAATTAATATCCCTCACAAATAGGTTTTGATAGATTTAAGTAAATATAGAAGTCTGAACATAAGACTATCCAAAATTCGAATTACCCGCAAAATCTGAAAGTCTAGAATAAGACTAGTCAAATAATCTAATTGAAGTTTTAGAACCAAGAATATCTGTAATTGGTCTGTAACAAAGACTATGCTGGAACTGTAACTACAGACGCACATCAGCTGAAATGAAGTCTAATTGAACTGAGTAAACTCTTGAACTAATTGATCTGATTGAACAACAACAAGAACTCTTTTTGTGGATTGACGACATTTCCGAATGAGCTGTAATGACCTTTATTGCTGTTTGTTTTTTGTTCTCTGTTTGAAAAAATGTAATCTTATCAAATTGGAAGATCGAGCATATGACAACTATATTTGTAGAAAACGGAAATTAAGTTGATATACCTCATTTTATCGCATTAATTACCTTGCAAAAAATTACAATGTGATTGCACTTATAAGAATGTATTTAAAGGGTATTTCAGTTCAATTTCATCATTATGCTTGTATGTATTGTATACATGAATGAGCATTAGATGTGAACCTGAATTGAAACCCCCCTTTTGCAACGTAAATTCATGCAGAGTATTTGAACTGAGAGTTGATCCAGGTTATTTTCTCGATTTCTAAATCCAGTACTTGCAAATACAGCTAATTGCTAGTCATAAATGGTGAGTTGCAAGGTCTGAGTGTTTGAGACTCGCGGTTAAATTTAATTTAACTCAGATGCTGTAATAAGATACTTGGTACAAGCTCTGTACTAGAGATGAAGTAATCTCACGATACAATTTGAACTGTAAATCTTGAATAAAGATTTGTTTTCCTGCATGCGCAATTGATCATGTACGTTTCAAGATAAGTAGAAATTGAAATTTTGAGATGTAGATCTATATGTATACATATATTGATATATTTTGAACTATTAATGTTGATAAGGAACAAATAATCCAAGTCATTTCTATGAAGCTAAAAAGGGGTAAATTAATTATTAATTTAAAGGAGCCATGTTAATGTGATCGTTTATGAGAGTTATTTTATCTGACAAAAAGGAGTATTCTGACTTACGTCATGGGCTGAAATAGCGCCATCTACGCTTTCCTAATTCCGACATAGCAGTAGCAACGAATTGGATGTTCGCACCGAAATCTTATCCTAAATTACACCTGTTATTGATACGAAGCCAACCCGTTTGCAACAATAAGGAGGCAAGAAGGTTCGTTAATTCGATATATTAATGTATAACGAGTATAAATAGTATAAATAATGAGAAATGATGATATGAATGTAATCTAATATGCTTAAGTGATAATGAATGGTGTGTGTAGTATTAGTGTATGCACGGACACGTATGATACCGTATACGGCTGTAGTGGACGTTATATATATGCAAATTAGATGCACGTAAAACAGGTATACGATATATACGATATAGAGTGTAAGCTAGGGTGCTACGTAAGGCAATGTTAATTAAGGACGCAGTCATTGATATGCGTTATGCTAATAAGTCTTTGTGATTCAAACTATCTACCACGAATATTGGTCACGTGACTTGAGTGAAGGTATTGTTTATAGATAATTGCATATACACAAATGATAAGAGACAAAGAGAAGAAATTCATTTGTTATTAATCACTGCATTTAATAGGCGAACTGATGATATTATTTATACACATGTATTCGAAAATGCCTGTATGAACAATTACTTATAATCTGTTCTTTTTCTTTATCATGTTTTGTTCATACAGTTTTCACGGAGCAAGTGTGATGGAATTAGTTGACATAGAATAAATTAGCAAGTCAACCCTACTACGACTTTTCATTGACTGTTTCTTCAACGCTATCGAGACAGCAGACAGTGTAAGGGCACAAGGTACGTACAAATGCGTGTGTGGGACTATGAACGGGCTGGACTTTTTGTGTCACTGAAATGTGCTCAGAATTCAAGTATTTCATCTATCAAATGACTATATCAGACAAGAAACAGGTCAAATGTAAGGACAAGAATCAGTGCTTATCAATATAACAGAAATTTTGCATGAAATACCATCAGGAAAGCTATCTTAATTTGTCAGAAATTAGCGACAAACACACCAAATTCAGCGCTGCAATGACGCACAAAACGGCGTAAAATTCAACTTTTCATCCACCAAATGAATTCAAACACTTGCATTATACAATCTTCAATACCTGTATCACCGTTATCGCAAGCAATAAAATCACAATCTATCTAGACCTAGATCTACGGCTAATAATAAAACGTAGGGCCTACCCTTTTGGTGTTCTCGTGATCTAGCGAGCAATTCTTCGCACACACACAATGTATGGTATCCGCGATCGCTCAAACCAGTTTTTAAGCAAGACTGAACTATTCCCGGTAACTTGAATTTTACCCTCGAACTATTACATGGGCGTGGCATTTTGCGTTTATTTACGGGAATGGCTAAAACCATGACTGCAATTTCGACCAATCAGATGGCTGGATTTCTTAAGTGAGGTATATAATTTGAGATAATCTATATTTCCCTTTTTTACTATATCTTTCTCTCTTCGTATCCCCTCCTATTTGTTTCTCCCTATCTATCTCTTTTTACGACTATAATCTGAGTTGGACTCCTTTTTTCTCGAGCTGCACATCATCTTCATCTCGCTTCCTCTCTCATAATCTCCTTCTCTCTCTCTCTCTCTGTTTCTTTCGTCACTATTTCTTGTATATTTGTAAGTTATTTATTTATGGGGACCTATAGTATATATAGGATTTTCCGGCCAAATTCGCGAGTTTGTCATTCAAATTAATTTGTCTTGCGTTCAAATTCGACGGTTTTAGTGCAGTCCGGTATATCTTGGGTTTATATTCCCTTTTCTAGTTTCAAATCTATGGAATTTTTCGTTAGAATCTACGTATGTTTCATTCAAATTAATCAACAATGTGCTTCTTTCGCTATTTGGTCATTCAATTTGGCGCAACGCGATTTTCTGACAACGTGACGGTGTACTTCTAGCATTCTAATTCATTTGTAGCATTCAAATTAGCACTTTGTGCACTTAAATTGACTTAAATCGCAATATACATTTCTCGTTTATTACACACTTTTTATAGCGTATACTTTTTCTTTCAACATTGTTTTTTCCATGTGTATTTCATCATATTCTATTTTCTTGCATTTATACACTTTATATACTTTTAGATTTATCTGATATTCATCATCCTTTAAGTTTGATTGTTAAGAAGAAAAAAAAGACTTACATCTACGGACCTGATAGGCTCAGTATATTTGTATATGTTGATGTAAGGAAGTTGTTTGTCTTATGTTTCATCATAAATTTATCATAATTTCATTATGGATGAAGGGTACCAAAATCCTAAATTAAATACAAAAACTGGAAAATTGAATGATAATTGGTATGGCAAAGCCGATCTGCGCTAACTTAAATGCAAAGTAAATAAATTCGAATGACAAACTCGCGAATTTGGCCGGGAAATCCTATATTACAAGCTTCGCCGTTCGTATGGGTCCCCCACACTCTCTCTTCAGCTTGATACAAACAAGAATATTTCTTTCTCTTTCATCATTTGATGATACAGGCTATATGTGTAATAGTTATTAACATGTTATAATCTCTGACAGTTATACTTGTGTCTCCAATTGTATAAGGCCCATGTTTCGCACGTATTGTGTTAAAATTGCTTGAGATGTGTGGAAATAGATCAATAAACTTGAACAATTTGAGGGAAAAAAAATTGAAAATGATTACGTTACTGCATCTTTAACACTCTGTTTCTATTCTCATTCTCAGCTGAACAGTAATACTAAATTAGATAAGCGTAATCAGGCGCGTACGCAGGGGGGGGGGTTAACCCCCCCCCCTTGAGTTTTTGTTATATGTATGTTTTTTGTGAAAACCCTCCCCCCCCCCCCCCCTTTTGATTTTTTTTTTTTTTTTTTTTTTTTTTAATAACAAAAAAAAATAAAAAAAAGTTATTCCAATGGCTGACCTAAAAAAGGTGACCTTACCCTCCCCCCCAACGGAACAATTTTCGGGAGCAAATTTTGGGCCCGATTTTAAACCCCCCCCCCCCCCCCTTGAAAAAATCCTGCGTACGCCACTGAGCGTAATTATATAGTGTTCGCATTCATGCTGGGTCAGGATGCTCCGGGTGCTCCAGAGTCTCGTTGCAAACCATTTAGGGATTGTTTCACAATGACTAAGATCGACTTTAAGTTGGACTTAAATATGTTAGGCCGTTCATGCCACTGTTTGCTCTCACCATTATGATCTTTAGATAATATGTTTTCCTTCAATAATGAATTATCAAAAAATGTTAACTCTGTAGATTTGTGACCATGATGTGTACGTCCCTTGAGAGACAAAATTATGCCTGTAAATGGTAAGAGCAAACAGTGGCATGAACAGCATGCCATATTTAAGTCCAACTTAAAGTTGATCTTAGTCTTTGTCAAACACTCCCCTGATCATATTATTCCGGAGTGAACATAACTTTACTTTGAAACTCAACAAAAGTGGACAAGTATATTTATTTAAAAAAAGAGATTCCGCATGGAAACACATGTTTGATGAAATAAATGAAAAACAAATAGAAATACAATGATTAGAAGCAGAAAAGGAAGCATACAAGCAAAACTAAATAAAGACTTAAAAAGGAATTTTTCTAAAACTCTTATCCTGCCACAGGGCTAATCCCCATTGTGCCAGCCCACAAATCCCCCAGTGCCAAATTTATAACGAAATAATCGAATTAACGCGATGGTACTACCAATAGCGCGTGCAAAACACTAGGCACAGTCCAATGGGCATGAACAGTAACTGCTATTACGAATGCGTGCAATCATGCATGAAGCAGCTTAACAGTAGCTTGCTCGCATGTACAAAGCACTATAACAATAGCGTGCATGCAGCCTTAAGAGGCAGGCTATGAGTTAAAAAAAAGCGTATTAGATAATTTGACTGAAATGTGTAAGTTAAATTTGATGTTTTAGTTACCTTTTTGTGTTATTCGTTCAAGCCGAACTTATTATTGATTTGTCAGATTTTAACGTGAAATTAATCCTCTAAGGAGGAACAAATATCGTTGCGAACGGGAGACAGCCTCCCTCTTTACCGAAACATCTACGTCATAGGTTTCTGCACTTGTGTAACATATTGTATTATTGAGTGTTGTAAAGCGCATAGAGAATTTATTATTATGCGCTATTAAAAAGTGACTTTATAATTATTATTGTTTTTAAGCCTATAAATGAAGACACAGAATGATGCTCGGACTAACTGTGCAACACATTGCGGTAGGAACCGATCACCGACCAAGGGATCCATTTGTCAAAATATGGCTATCATTCGCAGCGTCTTCTTTGCTTTCTACGCAATCGTATTCACTATCGGATTGCCGAGCAATATTGTTATTTTGGCCGGTTACTCGAAAAAGAAAAAGAAAATTGGGACGGATATCTTCATCATGGGGCTAGCAATCGCCGATTTGCTGTCCTCGGTAATATGCCTCCTTAAAGTTAAGGTATGGGTAGCAAGTGACTTGTATTGCAAATCAACATGGTACTTGAACATTTGTTTCTTTTGTTGTCAAATGATGATGACGATGGTTATTAGCTTTGACCGGTACTTAGCGGTGTGTTTCCCCGTCCACCGCCGACCGACAGTGCGTCGAGCCGTCATCATTGTCGTGATCACTTATCTGCTGGGGTTTCTGGTCAATGCACCTAATATTGTGGCGATACACTATGACGACTTCATCAAAGACTGCATGTATAGGTCGGATATCAATTGGTTCACTCAGTGGGACAAATACGTCGGACAGACGTATGTCATGACCTGTGTCTTTACTCCGTTCTTGTTATATTGTCGGGTCATCTTCGTCCTTCGTCGCCTGTCGAAGGTTCACGCAAGGCTTGTCACCAATATAACTAGCATAACGGCACCTCCAAGTACCAGAATGACTGTAAGTCAACTTGAGCATACCAAAGGACCGAAAACGACGACGTCATCTAGCATTTGCAACGAAGGTGGACAGACAGCTGGTCCAAAGTCACTGAACGAGGATGAGGCTGGACAGACAAAAGACCAAACAGATCAATCTGTTGTTCACACCGCTTTAGGCAGCATGCACTCCGAAGGCCTCGATGAATCTCAGGCAAACGGTTTACCAGTTCTCACAAATCATGATTCCCCGCACACTGGAAATGTTGAAGTCGTCTCTGGCAAACATCGTAAGACGACCGCTCTTCCCGACGCGACAGATGCAGCACCGGTCATCGTCGTAGCCTCATCCCAAACGGAAACAAAATGTGATCAGAATGCCAACATTCGACTGTCAGAAAAGAAACTGACGTTAATGCTCGGAACCATCACTGGTATTTACCTTATCAGCATGATTCCGCTGCTAATCGGTCGATATATACCCATCGAGACCCGACGAGCCTTCATGAACCGGTCCGATGTGCATCATACCATTTACGCCATCATATTTCGCCTCTATGAAATCAACTCGTGCATCAACGTATTCGTCTACTGGCAATTGAACAGAGGTTTTCGTCAAGATTGTAAAGAGATGTTCAAACAAGTCAAGCGGGCCATCTTCAAGAATTAGATGATCGTCGTTCGTTCTTCTCCCATCCGTACGACTGAGGGTCGGGGTTCGATCATCCTCTCCACTATCTCTTCTCTCTCTCTCTCTCTCTCTCACTGTTACTGTGCATTCTGTACGGGATCTCCCTGGCCATTGTTTGATAATTATCACTCTGTCTATCTCTTTCTTCCCCTTCCTCTTGACCTTATCCCCTTGATCCCACCCTCAAGGATGTGAGTACGGTGACTCTGGCCTCTGATGACGTGTCCAAAATCCGGAAGTTTTCATTTTCACACCGACTCTAAAAAAAACTTTTGCTCAATCTCCAATTCCTCAAGGACTTTTTTTAATCTTTCATGGATAGTCAATATTCGACCAGAGTAAAGCTATTTTTGACTGACCCGTTATACCATTGTAGAGTCGTAGGCCAATGAAATGGCACACGGAAACGTTTGTGATTTGCAATATATAGCTACTATAATCATTTCTTAACCATTACATAACTTGGTGACATACCCACCACTGGTATTCCTTTGTTGTATTTTTCGTAGTATATAAGTTGAATATGCACATGACATTGTATCAGTAGCTAAATAATTGTTTTCCGGGCAATTTCAAACCAGCACTAAATTACTAAATACAAATTACCTTATCGTATTAATGCTATTGTAAAACTAAACTGCAAAGAAATAATGAGTACTAAAATTAATAACCTTACTTTTTACGTATATTATATAAATTATGCTCATAAAACTTAGCACATGGAAAAGTTTAAAGCTTGTAGTAATTTTGTGTCAAAAAGGAAATCATTGCTCGAGATTGTGTAATACATTTTGTAAACTATCAGTAGTGTGATTAGTTTTTATTTTCTATCACTCGTTTTATACATCGTTTAAATCAACTAAAATCATCATAAACCACTAATTTCATGTTCTTAGTTTTGTGTGTGTTTCGTTAAGTTTACTATCTCATTTTCCTATTGTTCTTTATCATAATTAGTACTGAAGAATTCACATTTTGATGTCATAACACTCAATGAGGCTCTGTGTGACAGTACCGTAATGGATTCCGAAGTATGTATGGATGATTTCATATTACTTCGAAAAGATAGAAATAGGAATGGTGGAGGAGTTGCAGTTTTGATTTCCAAACGATTTGACTATAAGAGGCGAGATGATTTAAATCATGAAGATTTGGAATGTCTGTGGGTTGAACTATACTATCCACATAAACCACCTAAATAAATTCTGATCGGAGCTTTTTATAGGCCTCCTAATGCGACAATCGATTTCTTTGAAAAACTCGATTCCAATCTAGAGTTGGCCAGCTCTGTGAACAAAAGTTGCATCTTTCTAGGTGACTTTGACTGCAATTATATGCCGAATCAACCTTGCTATAATGCTAATGTTAATAAGCTAGACTACTACACAAATCTATATGGTCTTAGTCAACTGATAAATAGTCCAACTCGAGTAACTAACAGCACGAGTATAATAATTGATCTCATATTAATTTTGTTTCCGATCCTGAACTTTACTACGAAGCACGGGTTTGTCAAACAAGTATTAGCGATCATTTTTTCGTGTATGCCGTAAAATCCTTCAATTTCCGTAAAAAATTTTAAAAAATCCACCTACGTTCAATTTCGTTCATTCAAGAATTTTGATCAAGAGAGTTTTCTTAATGATTTAAAAACTATGCCATGGCATCTTTTCAAAGATATTAGAAATGTTGTTCTTGCCTGGGAAACCTGGGAGTTCTTCTCAGTCGTAAACAAGCATATTCCGTTGTGCCACAAACGAATTCGTAAAAATGCTTGTCCATGGATAACAGACGATATTGTTCATTTAATGAAACAGCGTGACTCTGTTCACAGAGCTGCTATACTTACAAAAGACGATGAATAATGTGGAATAGTTACAGAGCCCTTAAAAATAAAGATACACATCTTATTAAAAAAGGGAAGAAAGAGTATCACTGTAACTTTATTATTAATGAAAATCGTGGACATTCTCGGAACATAAAATTATGGAAGTGTCTGAAACATGTAATTCCTAGGTCCAACAAGATCTCTCCGCATAGTTTGGAAATAGATTGTGTTCGTATATCAGATGCGACTACTACAGCTAATGCATTCAATAACTTTTTCACTACATGTGCTTTAAATATAACAAAAGAACTGAAAAGTACTAAAACTGAATTTCCGATTGGTAATGATATTCCGGTTAATCCAATAGCAAAATTTGATTTGGACGATGTTTCTGAGGACTTTGTCATGAAGGAAAAAGTCACTGGCGATGACCAGATTTCTTTTCGTCTTCTAAAAATGACGAAATATGTGATATCAGAATCGTTAACCGATATCATAAACAAATCTTTGACCACGGGATGTGTACCCAAATGGCTGGAAAGCAGCTCGAGTAATTCCTATTTTTAAAGCTGGTGATATGTCTAATCTAAGCAAATACCGCTTTGTCTGTTGTTAGAAAAATCATAGAGAGAGAGCTGTACATCACCAACTTTCTGAGGTCACTGATGATGATAATATCTTGAACACTTGAACTCTTCTAACCAGTCTGGGTTTCGAGCAAAGCATTCTACACAACAGCTCTCATGAAATTTGTAAATAATTTATCATGGAACATTGAAAACAGAAAGATCTCTGGTGTCGCTTCTATCGACCATCGTAAGGCATTTGACACCGTCGATCGCAATATCTTATTAAAGGTAAAGACCAGTTATGGTCATGCGATTGCATTTATCTCTCACAGACCATGTAGATAAACTAATTTACCAAATATATCAATTAGTAGGCGGTTTCCCGGCAATTTTTGTTTCATCATGTATAGTCAAAATATATACTTTCACATGATTGGTAATAAGAGCTTCCATTTCATTTTTTAAAATTGGGGCGTTTCCAATACTGGTCTTTACCTTTAACAAAATTAACTGCTATTGGATGTTCTCATGAATGTGTAAAATGGTTTAGATCTTATTTAACCGGTCGTAAACAGACTGTTCACTTTAAAAGTGCTAAGTCTAATCAATTAACAGTATTGATGGGCGTACCACAGGGATCTATATTTGGTCCTTTATTATTTTCCATCTATATGAATACTTTACCAAATAGTATATCTGATGGTGATGTGGATATGTATGCAGACGATACCACTTTAATCGTAAGTAGGTAGCGTAGCTGAGGTTGAACAAAAACTTTCTTTCGCATTGCAAGAATTAATGGTATGGATTTATCAGAACCGCCTTGTACTAAACACAGAAAAAACTTGCGTCATGGTCATAGCATCGCGTGCAAATTTGAATAAAACAACAACCTTCAACGTTTCTATAAATTGAAAGGCATGGAAAAGAATTAACGTCGTCAAATGTCTTGGTATATTGATGAATATTATTGAATTGGTCCAAGCACGTTGATAAGGTAACAAAAGTAACGCAAAGAAATATCAGTGTAATAAAAGGAGCTGAGGACTATTTACGGATAACATCTTTAAATTTGCTGTATAATGCACTCGTATTGCCTCACTTCGGTTATTGTTCCTCTGTGTGGTCAAATCGGTATTAATAATGCTAGAATAATTTCAAACAAAGTTTACGAGACTCCATCCAGTGTATTGATTAGCAATCTGAAATGGATGCCAATTGAGAAACGTTTTGAATTTCAGCGTGTTTGTATGAGGTACAAATGCACACATCATTTGGCGTCATCTTATTTACAAGAAAGTTTAATTAAAGTAAGTGTCATTCATCAGCATAATACGAGGCAGGCAGTTGAAGGTTTACTTTCTGTGCCAAAGTATAAAAACAGAATGCTTTAAACATAGCCCCTCGTTTCTTCAATTATAGCATGGAATCAGTTGGACAGATCATTGAGAATGGCAAGCTCTGTGAACACCTTTAAATACATGTTCAAACAATCTTGCATTATCGATTCCCAATGAGGTAAAATGACGAGAGGAATTTCGTTTAGTGTATGTTTTCTTAGCACTGAATGTAAGACGATATAATGCTTTTCAAACTTAAAGAACGAGTTCATATAATGTATTATCAGCTATAAATAAATTTGTTATTTAAGAGTGTACATTCAATTGCTATACTAGATTACATGCATTAATTTTTCATATTATCCAGTAATTTACTATCCTGTAATATATTTTTGTTGTTGTAAATATGTATATAACAAATGAACTCGCAAAGTATAATGTTGCCTTTTTCTAATACTTACCGAAATATGCTAATAGTTACTTTTCATCGGATATAAAATCTAATTACTGTCTATGCTATAATATTATGTTAAAATATTATAATTATGCAACAACATTTTCTTGAACGAAAAGCAAAGCAAAATAAAACACACAAACCATTCTTTTATTACGAGGATACCAAATACTTTGTAGATATGTTTATACATGTTATTATTATTTTATCTTTATTGCTGTTATGAATTTATGTTCAAGATTTTGTTATTAATATTATTATCATATATTTGTTAAACTATAATGTACCTCATTAAGTTCAACAGGGCCTCATGGAAGACCACCATTATTTGTGATAATGAGTCACCCTGTCTAAATATCAGAAATAAATAAATAAATAAATAAATAATTTCCTTTGGAAACACATTAATCTACATTTAGCAGCCTTGATACATTTTGACAATTGCCTTCAAATAAATTTGTCTTATTATTGGTAAACGATTTTAATCAATAACTCACTTATTCATGGATTACGTCATTTGAGAAAGTAAAGGATGTGGATGAATGTTTGTAAACAATAAACCACATGTGATAGAGATGTAGGCTACATGTTTGACTTTTGTAAGTACTTTCACTTTTCACCAATACTGCATCACACTATGAATATGACTGACAAAGAAAGCGGACAAAATATACAGTTCCTCAGGTAGACAAAGGAACATCCCTTCAGCTATTATGTAAAAAGTCAATAAGCATGTGACACCAGTCTTGTTCTACACATTTTTACATTATAGCAGTGAAGGGATGTTCCTTTGTCTACCTGACGAACTGTATATTTTGTTCGCTTTCTTTGTCAGTCATGTTCATAGTGTCAGCAAACACATGTATTCAGTATTTTTTCTCTGTGTTAAAAATGAATAGACTTCTATTCATACATCAACGTGTAGCATTGACATGTATAATCATTAAAAACAAAAAAAAACAAAAACAAAAAAAACAATCTTAAAGGCTCGTTGAGATAATACGCGGTAAAAATAATAATTAAAAAAGCCCGTCGCGAAATGCTGATAAGTATGTACGTAATAAAATAAGTTTACAGAGTACATTCAAGTTTGAGAATAAGACAATTTTTTTTATATTGCTTGATTTAACTCTTCACAGAAGATGTAAAGCCGTCAGTCCCCTGGCCATATACATGCTTGCTTAGCAGACAGGTAAAGCAATCCTCAAAGATGATCATCACATAAATCATTAAACAAGGGGCTGAATCCCTCGTGTGAAATGTTACAGTCCCGCCGGATGAAGATACGTTATTGCCCATATTTTATTTGTAATAGTGGTTGTAATCAGCCTATACCTAGCACCATGAATGCTAGCACTAACCCCGTGACTCCAAACCTTGCTACTACTACGGGATACCCCCCCCTCTCTTTCTTCCACTCTCTCTCTCTTTCTTTCTGTCTCACATACACTCTCTCTCTTTATCTCTAACACTCTCTCTCGTTTTCTCTCTCTCACACACACACACACTCTCTCTCTTTATCTCTCACATCCTCTCTCTCTCTCTCTCTCTCTTTCTATAGGAGCCAACAGACAATAGGTTGTAGGCCTATCGAAAAGAAATCCACATGTCATTGATATTGAAGATCAATAGCTTCTAACCATCGCTAGTATAAGGACGCCCTCTCTCGACATCGAAGTTATCATTTAGGATATTTGAGAAAAACTTTGTTCGTTTCTTTAATAATTTATTTCGTCCTTCCTTCCTTCCTTTCTTCCTCTCATTCTTTCTCCCTTCTTTTTTTTTCTGTCACTTTGCTGGGTTTTATTTTCAGAAAATATAGGACTTCTTTAAATAAGGCCATTAAAAAAATATACATGTTTAGCTTCCCCGCCCGCTTCCTTTTTGGGGGCCGCCTCCTATTTTTTTTTTGATTTTTTTTTTTTGAAAGAAAAAAAACATGAAAAACACTGCTAAAATGGATCTTTTTCTGATTTAAAAAAAAAAAAAAAAATTGTCGGCGGCCATCTTGAAAAATAGCCCGAATGTCAGGGAAAATGTACAGAGTGGCCATTTTGAGCGGCCATTAAAAAAGAAAAGAAAAAAAAAGGGCCTTTTTATTTGGGCAAAGGCCTAGCAATGCAATCTTCGGCTGATTTCAATACTACAAATACAATGTGGAGCATAGGTTTGATTCATGTTGATATTCTCAAAACAACGACCACCAAGAAAACAATATGCCTATAATTATAATGATGAATAAATAAAAGGCAAAATTTTGTTCGGAAATAAGAGGACTCTACCCTTTAGTCCAATCTACCTAGCAAAAACAATGACAAAGAGAATTACGAAGGAAGAACCCAACGAACTCAAACCTTACTTTGATTTCGATGGGAGAACCCCTATCTATGACGTCTTCTGATGACAGAAGTGGAGATTTCTTTTTTGGATTGGCTTTAGCTAGACACAACTAGAGGTTTTTGTATAAAAACAAACTCGTTTTCTCCCAATTTATTATATTGACCTAAATTACAACAATGAAACAGGTTTCAGTTTCATTTATTTCTCCTCAAGAGATCAACAGATAAAAATACATATAAAACAGATTATTGTATGCCAATAGTCTATGAGATGAACTATATAAGTGAGGAAGACAGTGACCAAAAAGGAAACAAACCTTGTAAGAGGCCAACCCTTTAAGAAAACTAGGTTAGGAATATTTCTTTTTCTTCTTCTTCGATTTGTTCTTCCTTCCTTCCTTCCTTCTTCTTCCTCCCTTCTTCTTCCTCTTCTTCTTTATTGTCTCAGAACTTCCTTTCGGTCTCGTGTCATGTTTATTTGTTTGTTGTTGTTGTTTTAATTTATAGGCGTTTTTCATTCAGAAGTGAATATTTATGTTGTTGTTGTTTTAATTTATAGGCGTTTTTCATTCAGAAGTGAATATTTACGCCTCTTCTCTCAGGATTTTTATTCCTTTAAAATTAGATTTACTTTTTTTGATATATAGATTTGGATAAATTGGATTTTTAAAAGCTAATTTTTATTTAATGATGAAGAATTCAGTGGCTGGCGAGCAGAAGGCTTATCGGCTATATAGGACGCCCAAGGACCAACTCGGACACGGTACGTTGTGTCAAGCTTCTCAACTCAGCCTAATGCTGAGCCTAGGCCCTCCGACGTCCACCAATATGTCTAGTCGTCTCCACCGCGTTTCTTCAAAATTTTGACCGAAAACCAAATAAAAAACAGATCATGATACATGAAGATTTTAAACGTTAATATAGACAGTTCTCTCTTCTAATTTCTTTTTTTCTTCTTTTTTTTCTTCTTTCTCACTCTTCTTCTTCATGTACATGTATACTCACTATAAAAAGCGAAACATATTGGGCTCAAATAATTATGTGCGGTGCAAGGTGGTTAGTAGGGGTACAGGTGTACCCTTTTAGATCTAACTACGAAGTTAACCAAAGCCTGTTGGTGATTAATATCTGTTGATTTCAGGAGTATTGGGATTACTTCTTCGTTTTCTATTCCAGATTCTGTTATAAGCATGGCTCGCTCTATAAGAAAGAGGGGGCACTTACATAAAAAATGTTTAACTGTTTCTTTTTGGTGCTCACAGTTTGGACAATGACCGGTCTCATGTTGATTCAACTCAAAAAGATTTTCATTTAGACCTAAGTTTCCCATTCTTAGGCGATGAAGAATAGTTTCATGATATCTGTTGTTCAGGTAACACACAAATGTTTTTGATACTAGAGTTTGCGTTTCCCGTAGGGGGGATAATGTTTCATTCCATCTTTTTTGCCATATCTCTGTGTAGTATTTCTTTATAACATAATTTGATTCTGCTCTGGTAAGAGCGTTGTTAATTTCTATATTTTTATTTAGTCCTGCTTTAGCAAACTTATCTGTTATCTCATTGTGTTGTAGACCACAATGACTGGGAATCCATTCGAAATAAACCTGGGTGCCCTTGTATTTTAGTTGACTACACAGGGTTAAAATTTCAAGAATGAAAGATTCGTCTTTACGAGATTCTATGGCCTGGAGTGAACTCAAAGAATCAGAAAAGATGACTGCCCCGGTGTAGAGTCCTGGGAGTTGTAATAGCCATGCCAGGGCAAGTACAATTGCGGCCATCTCTGCTCTATAAGAAGATGTGTAATTAGCCAGTCTCTTGGATTGAGAAACATCATAATAAGGTACATGAAATGCAGCAGCAGCAGAGTCTTTATCTGGCGATCTTGATCCATCTGTATATATGTGTAAATAATTTGTCCATTTCGAATTTATCAATTCTAGGGCTGCTTGTTTTTGGGCAAAACAGATATCTGTTTTCGTTATTACCTCTTTTAGCTCAGATGACACATGGGGAGAGAGTATTTTCCAAAAGGGTGTGTTGAAAAAATACTTCATTGGATCTTCTAGTATGTAACTGAAGTTTAATGTACAATCCTTGGTTCTACGTCCAAAAGCTAATCTAGAGTTAGTACCTCCAAGAATATTAAATTGCCAACAATCTTTCACATCTTCGTTCAGAGGGTGTTTGCGCATACTCTCGATTCGTTTTCTTAGTTTAATTGATAACATTTCTCGCCTTAAATCAAAAGGCATTTCGCCTAGTTCGACTTGCAGCGTTTTAAGGGATGTACCTTTCCGAGCGCCTGCACAAACAAATAACGATTGGTACTGAACTGAGTTCAACATATTTTTTGCGCTTGTCGTAGCCGAGTTGTATGCTTCGCAACCATAGTCGATAATTGATAGTATTAATGCTTTATATATCATCACTAGTTCTTTAGCATCTCCAGACCACTTGGCGTATGCTAGACTTTTGATAACATTAATCCTACCTTTACATCTTTTACTAATATCTAATAAATGAGGCCTCCAAGTCATCCGTTTGTCAAATGTGACGCCGAGATACTTGTGCTCTTTATGTGGTGTCAACTTTTGACCTCTTATATATAACTCGTAATTATCATCATTTGTATTGTTCGAAAATAAGATAGGTACAACAGGTATCCCGTTGTCTTTTTACCAGACCATTGTTTATATACTAGCGTAATTCTGTGAAAACATTGGGATGATCACAAGATAGTTTTCTGTAAAAACCGCTGGCTTATAAGACTAGCATTCACTTTCCAGCTGTCAACAAGAGATCGAGAGAGTGCACGGCCGGTGGGTTTCTGCGGCGCATATACTGTACGTATACACGCGATCGCGAAGCAAAGTTACAAACATGCAGCTTAGCTACTGAGGCAAGACTTCCGGGATTTATTTTCAGAAAATCTTTCATATTTTCTGTTTTCTCTGGGATTTAAGAAGGATATTCAGTCGCAATGGGCAAGGAGAACGACTTGTTGGAAGCTGCAAGAACTGGTAACGTTGTCACGATTGGAAAATTATTGTCTGGAGGACGTGGAAAAGGTGTTATTTCTGCCGCTTTGAGTTTGAGGTGAGTCTTTTTTCTTTCGCTCTTTGGGCAAAGTGGGGCAGACAGTGGTGTCGCCGTAGCCGACTGGGCTGCGGGTGCAGTCGGGCGAATCGTATCCTGTCTGCCGCTAGACGCTTGACGCTTGACGTGTACCAACTTTACACATTTTACCCGTCCATACATGACTTAAAGGTACTATGTCTATGTTTCATTTGCAGGCCAACAAAAATGAAAAGGTTAAATTCCAACGGCATTTGAAAGATAATACTAGATCTAGACTAATTTAGAACTTCCCTAAAAAAAAAAAAGGGGGGGGGGGGGGGGTCTTAAATTTGTTGAAAATGTCTTTAACTAAGCTAAGTGGGAAAATAACGAGACCTAGACTAGTCTAGAACCTAGATCTATTACTAGTTGTCCAATCAACTTAAGTCTTTAAGAGCTATAGAGCCAGTAAGTAATAGTCTGATTTTCAGACCATTGTACATTCGGTACTGATTGAATCTTTGCGCAGCACACAACGCACGACCATTCGGGTTGTACGTTTTATGCTGCGCAAAGATTCAATTAGTTTAATTTTGGCCATTACAAGAAGTGGGTTATTGATGTAGACAAATGGGCGCTTGTTCAGAAACCTACATGTATCCAAAATTGGACCCGTAACTCCGGGATGGAGATACCCTACTAAAACATACCCAAAATGAAGTAAATATTCATTAAATGTCCAAATAAAGATCATGAGTTAAAAGTTGTTACATGTATTACCTGTTTTGTGTCAATTTTCTTGTTATTTTTGGAGTATTTTTCGGAGAAAAGATGATATAGACCTATACAGTTTTATACACATTTTCTCAGGTTTCACGGCAAACCGCTGCAGAATACAAGTGCATACTGATGGTGGGTTGCGGGCGCGTGCGCGCGTGCTGTGTGAAGTAATCTACCGTATTCTACTATGCTACTTATTCATACCTGAATTTATTCATGATGTGATTCAGAATTGTATTTAAAATTCTTGCTATGTACATGTACATGTACATGTACATGTACATGTACACAATGTACCTACGGTATGTACAGTACATGTATGTGTGCTGAAAGCCGGAGGACTGTAGCCTACCTGCTCATAGACTTTTTCTTTATAGAGTCTTGACGCTCTTCTGGCCTTCAGCACACGACACCATGTTTTTGTCTTATGTTTTATATACATGTTACACCAATGGAAAACAAATTTCTGTATTATAATATGGACAATAAAATCTTGAATCTTGAGTAATTGTAAAAATACTCTAAAAATAACAAGAAAATTGACACAAAACAGGTAATAAACATAACAACTTTTTCTCATCCATTCCACACATTTTCTTTCACAATGCAATCGGATGACCAGAATTCACCTTTATCTTTCAGACCACATTTTTCATTTCCCTTGAAAATTGGTTTCCTTTGAAAACCTGCACCAAAGGAACCTTTAGATAAAATACCACCTGCCTTTATAGGAGCAGTTCTATTGTCTACCTTGAGCGGTCTTTATATACAGGTTTCAATACTGTACATTGTTTACATGTACATCTGTAAATGGATGTTGATGTTGTCTTAGTTTCTAACTGGTTTGAAGGGCATATCAAGTTCATGCCACATGCAGTCCTACATGCTTGAAATGACGTGGGCAAAGAACAGCTGTGAATGCAGACATCAAACTGAGCTCTATATGAGTATCTTGTAATGAGATCACTAACCAACTGGTTGAGTTGAAATGTCAGGCGTTGCTACCTTACTTGACAAGCTCGTCACGCTATCACTGTAAAGGGCATCACTAAACTAGGCCTGGCCAGGCTTGTATCTACCTATGCACGGCCAGCAGGAAGGAAGTGTTATATGACATGGACTATGTGGTAGCCTTGTTCATACAAGATTACATAGGTTCAGGTTAGACCAACAAATCGGTCCGTTTCGTTCTGAGATATGTTTCGCTGAAACAAGATGTGTGATGGGGGTTTGGGTGTCCGGACAATTGACAAAGATTTAAGCCTTCTCTTTTGACTTCGGGTTTAACACAAGTTATTCATCAAAAAGCACTAACCATGATGAACAATTGTCCTTTATTATAACAATTACAATTATTGTTCAACAAAAGCCTTTGGTTACAATTTAAAAAAAATCAACTGTCTAAAAAAAAAAAATGCCAAAAAATACAACCTCTCCTGACACACAACTTCAGGGAATACGTCTGGCTTCATGGAATCCCTCTTCTTGGAGGAGATCAACAAAAGACAAAAATATGTTAAAGAAACTCCTCCAAGCAGTGGGAAAAAATACATGGGGGCTTGGGGCGAATTAGCCCCCAAAATGCCAAAAAGAGCCCCCAAAAGTTATGAAAGAGCCCCCAAAAATTTGCATAGAGTTCAATGCAAAACAAATTAAAGAGTGTTATTTTCATGCAAGCAAGCTTGAAAAGTAGCCCCCAAAATTGTTAAAGAATATTTTTCCCTGCCTCCAAGTAGGCCTACTGTACATGTAGATGGATTTCTCTACAACAAAAAACAATGTTTGTACTTTGTAGCTACCGGTACGCACATGTAGCATTTTTTAGGGCAATCCAGTATCTTATTTTCTACCCTTTCATACTAGTGTAATTCATGCGCAACAGGGTACAACATTGTGCAGTGAGATAAGTTGGTGGGAAAAATTAATTAAAATTTTAGCTCAGTTTGCTTGAGTGGTCATGCATTACACCACAAATCGAATCAACACTGAGTTCATAGTAGTGCTGTAGTCAAACGTTTAACCGTCCGGTATCCGACCGCCCATGGCGGATTCCGTTTTCAATTGGACGGTTTCGTTTACCCGTTTTTTTTTTTTTTTTTTTTTTTTTTTAATTTTTTTTTAATTTTTTTATTTTTTAATTTTTTTTTTTAAGTTTCGATTTATGCCCCTACACTGGCACTATGCCTGGCAATGTCTCCCAGCTCAGTAATCTGTGTGTTGACTCACCACTCTGAAACTAGAACAACACTCCAATTTGTCTGTCATCTTGGTTTGAAAGTAATCTTTGTAATAGATCTCAATATGTAATTTATATTAATAATTCATCCAACTTGAACACATGGCCTACCACAAGGTTCTATCCTAGGTCCTCTACTGTTTTTACTTTACATTAATGATCTTACACATTCCTCTAAAATTGACATTGTTACTATTATTTATGACAAGTTCACAAGCACAAATGAAATTCCTTCCCGCTTTTTCACACGGACCTGGCTTGCTGCCGACAGAGTCGGTGAAGAAAAAAAAAGTTTAAAAAAATTATTAAAAAAAAAAAAAAAAAAAAAAAAAAGAAAAAAAAATATTGTTTTTTTTTTTTTTTAATTTTTTTATAAATAAATCGTTTAACCGAAAACCGTCCGGTTTTGACTGGCGGTTAAACGGAATTGGAGATATCCGTGATGTTACAGCACTAGTTCATAGTAGTATTTGAACTGAACCTGTGGCTATGTGGAATGCAGACAGGCCACTCCTATTCAGACTACATGTAGATACAACAAAACAAAATAAATGCAAATTCATTGTTTATATGACTGTACAGGAGGCTGCACATGAACATGATGAATGTGTAGAGATACATGTAACATGGAAGATAATTTGAGCAACATACTTGTACATGTATGTTTGAGCAACAGTTGGTTCAAATAAATACAAAAATTGATGGAGAATCAGGATCCGGTTCTTTTCTCAGTGTTGTACAACATAAAACTGTTAAAGTGCACTGTGCTTATCATGAACGCTCACTGATAACTGGCAAGCGCAAGCTGACTATTAAAGACATACATGTATATTATCAATACATGTTCATGTACAACAAAATGTTGACTCAAATGAGAGAAAGACATTTGAGTGTCTCTTCACATGAAAACTCAATAAAGAATACAGGTCCAGTTCTTGTCCGTATGTTTTATCGTAAAGTATTAAAGACCCTTCAAAACAAGTTTCTTTAACGATAGAATGTTTCTAGGCATTTTGATTTTTGTTCAGTTCCAATGCAGGCTAGCGACAGGAGTAATATGGGTATGGGTACATCCACGTCACACTTGGACTTGATGATTAAATGATTATTAGAGTACCATATGAATAGTAGACAAAATGGGCACTGGACCAGCTGGGAATTAGATTAAAACTGTACATGTAGCTGGAAATTACACTAAATGAGCAATCGATCAAATCATAAAATGGGTGGTAGACTTAGGTTGCGTTTATCTAGCAAATTTTTGGCTAGAATCAGGTTTCTCAAACGTCTTTCAGGCAAATTTAGAAGTAGATAAATGCAAAGCCTTTTTCAAACGTCTTTAGATATGGGCATATCAAAAGACGCAAAAAGGTGCGTTTTGAATGTGACATACAGCCAGAATCACGTTTCTGAGAGATCGATAAACGCAAAGCTGTTTTGAACCTCACATACAAATAGGACCGCCCAGGTGTTGTGTACAAGCATACGTGTGAAGTTGACCTCCGAGAAACTGTCTGCTTCCCGGGTCAAAACAGCTGGGCAGACACAAGGCCTTTATTTTGAATCGTGAAGGGTCGATAAACGCGACATCCCGCAAATCACGCAAATCGTATAGTGGGGTACGATAGTGGGGTTCGATAGTGGGGTACGATATGTACATATCTAGTGGCAAGCCTAGATAAACGCGCTCTTACATGTACATGTATTGGAGATTAGACCAACTGGAATATAAACCAAATGATGATTGTAGTCTAAATGGTTAATACTTTAAAGGTAGGCGTTACTACTGCAGCTAGTAGGGATTAGACCACACAACGAGCCATCGAGGTCACTGTGACAGGTGGCTATCTCATTAACTCAGCTCTCATTTAACATAAGAAAAAGAGGATCATGGGGGACCAACAGGCACTGATTTGGGAAGTTTTCTATATAGAGGGAGCAAGTAGCTACAAGTAGGACAGTGTGCCTTTAACAAACTTGTTGTAGACCAAACGGCTATTATAAACCCGTCATCTATTAAAGTCATACTTGTACAAACTACAACTGTACATACATGTAGGGATTAGTTTTTCACATAGTTATCCAACTGAGGAGGAAATTTGTTTTGTCATGTGAAAATAGGAAGGGGAAGAAGGAAAAAAAAAGTGAACAGAAAGCCCGGAAGTGGGAAGTTTCTGTGAATTCCGTTTGTTGACATACATTGCAGAAAACTGTACAGTACAAGACATTTTTGGCAAACAATCTAGGCCTACAGGTACATGTACAACAATGTATAGTGTATGTGCAATACATGTACATTAATAGGCCTGTATAGACACAAATAAAACACAGCCGGAGTTTTCTTTTGTTCATCTATTATGTTAATCACGGAAGAGTTTACGGTACACCATGTGTAAAGTCCTCGAGGGACTGAGGAAAGTAGATAGAGAATAGAGGTGAGGTGAAAGGCGAGAAAGTGGAGGTTAGAAGGAAGAGTATCTTTCGGAAGTGAGTTTTTGTCCTGAAAAGGACTGTAACCCAGAAAGTTTGGGCAGGATGAGAGGTTTGAGTAGAAGACTGGATTGAGTTGGAGAGTTGAGTAGGCGAGTAGAATTGCAGAGCAGGAGCAGGAGAGTAGACTCGACGTTTCGGACAGGTTGACTGTCCGTCTTCAGGAGTGAGTGTTCGCTAGGTGTGCGGCGGTTCTTATGGCGTGGATGCGGACTTGGGGGAAAGCAATGAGCCGGCGGGCTCGGCAGGTTGGCAGGCAGCTGTCGGTGGTGGCGCGCGGTTGCGAGAATTGGCGGGAAACGAGTGGGCGGCGGTTATGCGGACGTCGTGTGGTAGGTGTCGGCGGGGTAGCGGGGGGGGGGGGGGGGGTGGGGGGTTGTGTGGTTCGTTGAGTGGGTGTATCGATCGGCGGTGAGGATAGATATTAGTGGTGTCGGTCTGTGTGTGTTGGTCGGCGGTTTCGGCGTTGGCGTAGGTTGTAGCGAGGTGTGGGCGTGGGCGGTGCTTGTGTGGGTGAAGAGGCTAGTTGAGTGGGTGTGGTTGGGTGGTTGTAGGTGGTGTCCGGGCTAACAGATGGCTGGATTGGTGAAGTGTTGGTGGTTGGCGTGTTGGTTGTGAAGTTGGTTGAAGATTGGTCGGAAGTAGGATGGTGAGGGAGGATTGGGTGCCAGATACTGTTGATGTGAAGGCCTGGGTCTTGGGGTACGGTGTTGTGTTGGTGGATCTCGATGGCTTCTCGGATCCTTCGGGTGTGCCAATGTCGGATGGGGGTGATGAGGTGACTTTTATCCCAGTGAATTTGGTGGAGCTCTTGTTGTGCGTGCTTGACGATGGCTGACTTGTCCAACCCATTCGCTGCGTCGGTGCTGACTTGTCCCACCGCCACCGTCGTACTTCCCTACATCGGCAAGACATCACACCGACTACAACGCATCCTCCGCTCAGCTAACATCCTCGTCAGACACCAATCCAACCACAAGCTCTACTCCACTCTTCACTCTCACAAGGACAAGCACCCATCCAACAAACAACCAGGCGTCTACAAGATTCCCTGCGATTGCGGCAAAGTCTACATTGGAGAAACCGGCCGCGATTTCGACACCCGACTAAAAGAACACAAGACCCACCACCGACGCAGCGAATGGGACAAGTCAGCCATCGTCAAGCACGCACAACAAGAGCTCCACCAAATTCACTGGGATAAAAGTCACCTCATCACCCCCATCCGACATTGGCACACCCGAAGGATCCGAGAAGCCATCGAGATCCACCAACACAACACCGTACCCCAAGACCCAGGCCTTCACATCAACAGTATCTGGCACCCAATCCTCCCTCACCATCCTACTTCCGACCAATCTTCAACCAACTTCACAACCAACACGCCAACCACCAACACTTCACCAATCCAGCCATCTGTTAGCCCGGACACCACCTACAACCACCCAACCACACCCACTCAACTAGCCTCTTCACCCACACAAGCACCGCCCACGCCCACACCTCGCTACAACCTACGCCAACGCCGAAACCGCCGACCAACACACACAGACCGACACCACTAATATCTATCCTCACCGCCGATCGATACACCCACTCAACGAACCACACAACCCCCCACCCCCCCCCCCCCCGCTACCCCGCCGACACCTACCACACGACGTCCGCATAACCGCCGCCCACTCGTTTCCCGCCAATTCTCGCAACCGCGCGCCACCACCGACAGCTGCCTGCCAACCTGCCGAGCCCGCCGGCTCATTGCTTTCCCCCAAGTCCGCATCCACGCCATAAGAACCGCCGCACACCTAGCGAACACTCACTCCTGAAGACGGACAGTCAACCTGTCCGAAACGTCGAGTCTACTCTCCTGCTCCTGCTCTGCAATTCTACTCGCCTACTCAACTCTCCAACTCAATCCAGTCTTCTACTCAAACCTCTCATCCTGCCCAAACTTTCTGGGTTACAGTCCTTTTCAGGACAAAAACTCACTTCCGAAAGATACTCTTCCTTCTAACCTCCACTTTCTCGCCTTTCACCTCACCTCTATTCTCTATCTACTTTCCTCAGTCCCTCGAGGACTTTACACATGGTGTACCGTAAACTCTTCCGTGATTATTCATACCACCATGCAAACCTTCAAACATCATCTATTATGTTGTCATCCATTGTTGGAACAGTGCAATGATAACAAACAATGAAAAGTGAATTGACCTACATGTGCATGTATAGTACAGTACATACATGTGCAGGTGTATATTGGGCATGCACATGCATACATTTAAATACAAGCCCGTACCTACTGGGTTCACAAGATGTCCAGCAAGATTTTACCGATTTGTTGTGATGTTGATGATTCCAAACCTTGTTCCTGTGTAATTCTTTACAATTTATGTCATAAATTGCCGAGATTACCAATGTCACCAATGCCACATATGATTTTAGATTTTGCCATTTGGTTTTTGTTAGTTTTACCAATCAGTGTCCTAATAGTTGTACTTTAATCCCTAATCCATGATTCATTCCCTGTTGAGTGGGTATCCACGTTAAAGCACTTTGATTCATGGAGTGATAAAATGGAAACCTCTTTGTTGCGGGTCAGACAAAGCACGTTGAATGATTCATCACTGTGCAAACATCCCAACTTGACATTGACAATGAGGGAATGGAAGGGGATCCCCCTATCTGATCGGGAGACAAAGGCTCCCCCCTCCCGCTTCTCCTCCTCCTCCTTTCTTTAAGGTGTAATCCCTCTCCATCCTCTCTCACTATGAACCATAAGACCTACAGTAATGCTAATCTGCTCTCTCTCTTCCTGTCTCTGTGACTGTCTCTCTCCTCTCCTTTGCTAAATTTTGCTACCCTTCCCCTTCCTCATATTTGTATTTAGTTCTCTGTTCCCTTCTTGCTTTCCAGCCACGTCTCTCTCCCCCATCTCTCTCCCCCGTATCCCCCTCCCTTCTCTCTCCCTTCTTCTCTTCCTCCCTCCCCCTCCCACCTCCTCTTCCTCCCTTCTTCCTCCTTCTCTTCCTCCTCCTCCCCTCTCTCCTTCTCTTTCTCTACCCTTTCTTCTCGTCCTCTTCCTCTTCCTCCCTCCTTTTTCTCTTCCTCCCTCCTTTTTCTCTTCCTACACGTACATTGTATCTCCTTCCTTCTCTTCCGCCAATTCCTACCTTGAGTTCCTTCCCTCTTGCTCGTCCTTATCTTTCTCCCCCCCCCCCGCCCATCTCCTTCTTTTCCTCTTCCCCTCCTTCCTTTCTCTCTTCCTACTCACTCCCTCCATGTACACACTCTAAAATCATACTGTAGAGGAAGAGCAGGAGGAGGGGGATTGTATGCTGATTAAGGAGTAGAAATATGATGTACATGTAGGATGGAAAAAGACCTTCATTTTATAAATCAGAGACACTTGTGCATTTGTCTGTAGAAATGCTGAACAGTTATACATGTAGGCTTGATTACATAAAACAGACTTGCTGGTAGCAAACTCCAATCTCTGAGTGAAGTGTGATTTATTGGATTTTTGAAATAATAAAACCACTGGTATCAAATGATATTGAATTACACAAGTAATACAAGCAGCAAAATGTGTTGTACATTTTATACAGCTTTAAATAACTCTCATTTTAGAAAATACATTCATATTTGCCATTGAATTTGTAGTTATAATAAACAGAATTTCTTCACAAAATTAATATCCTCTACATGAATGCTACATAATTATATTCACACAATATGAAACTCGACAGTATCTATCATTTTTTCTACTATCCTCAATTGGGTAGTAGACGGACCGGTTGTGGACCAAATGGCAATTCAGTATTCACCGTAATGTACAATGGCCAGATCTGGCAGATGGTTGATTTCATGCACATTAGTCTGTTGCGACATGCATCTTTGAGCACAACAATTCTACGCAGCGCTGAATATCAGTGTGGTGAGCATTAGACCATGTCCAGAGTCAATGGCAAGTGCATGCAGTTCACTGATCAAAGTCATGAAATCAATCAAACAAAATCAGAAGCCTTTAATATCATGCTGTGTTGTGTTTACACTCAAACAAAAAGCTCTCTTAAAGTGAAGGACTATCCTGAGTGGCATTCAGGTGACGTGATTTATTTGAAACCTAAATAAATGCATATTGCAGAACCAAATTGTGTTGAGAAAGGGGTATTGCACTAGAGAACAACATTGTATTCGAAAGAGAAATTGTGAGTCGAGTGGTTAAAGCTCTTGAAATGCGGAGGTCGTGGGTTTGATCCCTAACACAGGACTAATGTTGTTTGCCAAGGCATTAATCAACAGTTGCCACTCCATATCCAGGAGATAATGGGGGCCTGGTAGGATGACGAAAGCCTTTGTGTTTAGTAATTACCATACCTGGTATGCCCTCACGGTGACCATATGGTAGGAATATTTCCTACGGAGTGGATATACCGGGAGTGCACATTGTGCGTGAATGAATCTGATGACCGGGTTAATATTATCTGTAAAGCGCTAACTTCGCTATTAATGCGAGTGTATTTCTTATTAATAATAATAATAACATTGGATTCTTATATATAGCGCACGTATCGACCTTGCAAAGGTCCTCAAGGCGCTCCAACATTACCCGGCTATGCTAGGCTGCCGATTTCGACGCTCTCAGCATTTTAAGGAATACCTTCCTACCGCCACCCATTTAACACCTGGGTGGAGAGTGGCAAATGTAGATCAATGTCTAGCCAAAGGACATTAGTGCTGCGGCGGGACTCGAACCGCGGACCTTGTGATCGACAGTCCGGCGACGTATCCACTCATCCACGAACCTCTACAAGCGCTATTTAAATCCAAATTATTATTAGTATAATTAAGAAGATGTCAGTTGACATGACAGCGGACCAAGTATCGGTGCACACTCATGAAAAGCTCTGCCCAGTTATACTGTTTTTGTATTATACAACGTTCCGATGAGAAAGGCATCCTCATTATTTACTCGGTTCCTGTTCGAAGTAATGCCATCGTGTTCTTTGTGAACAAACTAAATTCTAACTGTTTTTGAGCTCATGAATTCATGAAAAGGATTAGAAGAGATTATCGATCTTAAAGTCTGTAAAGGGATTAAACTAAGTAGATTATCTCCTTGAATTGAATCAAGGGATTATTAAAGCTACATGTACATTTTCATGTACAATGTACATTATCCCCAGACCTGACCCAGAGTTGTTCCAAGGTCAAGTTCAGATGATTCTATGGCTTTCAAGTTTCAAGGCTTTGCTGTTTGTATTTGTATGATAATTGGTCAACTCTTGTATTTATACAGAGTATTTTCCATATAAAATGCACTGAAAATGTACATGTACAATGTACTACTGTACCTGTACATTGCTATTTAATAATATACCCAGTAAAAAAAAAATTAAATAATGTCTGCATCTTTACTACATGTATCTTGACATCTCTGTACACGACATGTACTGTACACACCTTCATATAGTAATTGTACATGTACATGTATGCTATGTTCTGCATAGCCAAAGTAGTAGTTTGGAATACTACATGTACCTGTAGCGTCATATACACTGTAATGTACATTTAGATATATCCAATTATCCATCTATTGGAAAACTCTTTAATTGGTAACTCTTTCATTTCATGCTTCATTGGAAACAAGAAATTCAGACTTATATAAACCTTTTTTTTAATGGATTAATGCCCTTCCATTCCATTCATCCATACAACATACAATTCAGTTGTTTGCATGCACAAACCATTGCCAGTTGTAATGCGTAACAGAGGGTCTGTACAGTAGCTGCTCCAGAGACGGAATTAGACTCCGCTCTAGATTTAATGGTCAAATGAGAGTCTCTGTCTGAAGTCTATTAACAACAATGTGCCATCCATGTGTCATGTAGCTATTTAAGCTACAAATGTTTGAAGTCTAAAGGCAAGCTTTAACCATGACGTAACTGTAAACTTTTCAAGCTGGAGGCTTGATTGCAGCAAGTGTGCGCAAGCTCTCTGAAAATGAATGGAAATTAGACCAAATGACTACAGTATTAGCCTCAATGGTTAATAGACCAAATGTTAAAGGCACACTGTCCTACTTGTAGCTACTTGCTCCCTCTATATAGAAAACTTCCCAAATCGGTGCCTGTTGGTCCCCCATGATCCTCTTTTTCTTATGTTAAATGAGAGCTGAGTTAATGAGATAGCCACCTGTCACAGTGACCTCGATGGCTCTCTGGGTGGTCTAATCCCTTCTAGCTGCAGTAGTAAAGCCTCCCTTTAAGAAGACAAAACGATTATTAGACCATGTGGATAGGAAACGTACTGGGTGTAGACCAGATGGGAATAGACCAATTGGTAGTAGATGAGCTAGTAGAAGTGAATAGGGACTTTTAGATTTGCACAACAACAACGTGGATTGCTATGATCGACGTCCTTTTAATGCACTGCCTTGAATGGACATCACAGGTATCAGTCCACGCAAATCTAAAAGTCCCTATTAAACCGCAATCTCGTACCAGTCCTTGAGTTCAGTCAGTCAGATGATGATTAAAGGTAATACAAAGTTTTGGGAAATTTTGAAAATTGGGTGGATAGTGAATCTTTACAATTTTGATATATTTGGATGGCCCTGTGGATGTATTATAAGCACTAAAAAAATTAGCCCCTAAAACACTTCTGTTTTCGAGAAAAATAAATTGAATATAAAAATTTACCGGTGCTCCCGGTAAATTTTGATGAATTTCAAATAGCGCCTATGGCCGTACAATGGTAGCTGCGAACATGAAAATCTCAGAATATGTAGTTGTGATATATAATTTCCAAATGGGAATAGCTAATCGGTCGATTTTAGTCAAGAAACATTGTTTCATAGCTAAATTAATATCTTGACCTTGAGAGGGAGCTATACAGCATAAGAAGTTTATTATTTACAATTTCATAACTTCAGACTCGATTTCGACCGCGACAACGATCAATGAATATTGTAAGAACGCATACGCTTCCAATATGTTAATTTGAACCAAATTCATGACCCCATACCAAAACTTTGTAATACCTTTAAGAGCTATGGTATACAAGATGCCTTGGTCGATCCTTTGTCATTAGGAGAAGAGTGGATCTTCATTAAGAATGATTGATGAGGTCTGAAACATGAGATGAGACAGGTTCCCAGGAAAGCTTGTTGGATGCCTATGCATGGTGATACGATTATCCTGCTTAGATCCAGAAAGGCATTATACTTCATGGCCCTGTTTTCATAAAACCAGTTATCATTATCAAGACTCGTGCATGTTGTATACTGTATACATGTAGATACAGGTAGGGATGCCTCAGGGAAAACATTAATATTTCTTTTCAGGGGCTACTTTTCAAGCTTGCCTGCATGAAAATAACATTCTAAAATTTGTTTTGCATTGAACTCTATGCAAATTTACAGGGCTCTTTTCTGATTTTCGGGGCTCTTTTGGGCATTTTGGGGGCTATTTCGCCCCGAGCCCCCGTGTATTTTTTTTCACTGGGATGCCTTTAATTCTTTGTCATTAGGATTAGAGACGATCGTCATCGAAAGAGATTGATGAGGTTTGAATTAGATGAAGACAGTTTTCCAGTGGTGTTGGATGCCTGCATCGATCTCCCATTTCTGCATGGAGATACAATTCTGTTTTACAGCCAGAAGGGCTGCATGGCTCCACAGTCCATAACGGTACTAACTTTTTGATAGAGGGTCTGGCTTTAGAGCCATAAGGCCTGTTTGAAGGACCCATAAAGCTGTACATGTACCTGATCTTGGATGAAGTGTTCACATGATTATTATTATTATTTGTGATGAAAAGATTATTAGAATAGAACACATGCATAGTAGACAAAATGGGCATTAGACCAAATGATAAGCAGACAAAATGATATTAGACCATGTGGATAGAAGCCAGTGGGCTGGAAAAAAAAAATCAGAATTAGACTCACTGAAAATTAGACTACATGAACAATAGACCAAATGGTACAGTGTAGGTGACTAATTGGAGATTAGACTAAATGACTATTATCCTAAATAGTCATTAGACTTAATGATAAGCAGACAAAATGAATATATATTAGACCAATGGAAAGTAGATGAGCTGGGTGTAGACCATATGGGAACAGAGGTATTGGGTAGTAGATGAACAGTTTGTAGACCAAATGGCAATAAAAACCATTTGAATGAGCCCATCTTGCTAAAAGATTTTGTCTTGATAAACTGTACAGGTACCGTACTCTGTAAGTTGATCTACAGACTCAGTTCTAAAGCTGATAGACATGAACTGCCACTTTTTGATGGATGATTCACAGGGCATGTAGAGTGTAGTCCAGGAGGACCAGTCATTGGATGAGGATGAGGATGGATTTTCATTTAGAGAGATTGATGAGGTCTGAGTGAGATGGAGACAGTTTCTCGGTACAAGGCCGGATGACGTCATCAATGTACATATTTTCTATGACAATGATCCAAACAAGTTCATTTAATACGATGTACAATTGTTTAGCGAATCCCAGTACAGATTTTTTTTTTGTACCAATCATTTTCATTTTTCACTCATGTACATCTTCATACTACATGTAGTGTAGTTTGAAGAAAATACAAATATATTACTATGTACGGTACATGTACAGTATGTAAACCAATATGAAGGAAAATTGCAAAATATAACAAATAAATCTCCAATTCGTTCACAAAAGTGGTGATTAGACTGTACTGTACATACTGTACATGTACATGTATATATTTTACACAGCATATCCCATGAAGAGACTAATAAAGGCCAAATCCACTCCCCCAAAAACTTACTTTCAATAGAAGCAGAAAAATCAGCCAAACCAATCAAAAATAAATTGAGTAAAATTGATTGGTTTGTCTGATCTTTCTGCTTCTATTGTACTAGAGTGGACTTGGCCTTTAATGATTTGTTACAAATTACATTTTAATTGCTCTTCTTTGTGACGACCAAACATACTGCATACCGGTACTCAATAAACCCAACATTTCTGTGATTTTGTTCTCCTTCTGCTCATGAATAATGTATATTTCTTAGCATTGTGGATCTATAAAAGGTAACCACATGTAAAAGGACACACTGAACTACTATGGGTTAACCCTACTAGATCAGATCATGGAGTAAAGTCCATGATCAGATCAAGTTTCTTGATTACAGATCTGTCTACATCTCCATGTATAAATTGATTGAGACTGATTACAAAGGATGGAGATAAATTCCACTTTAGTGACTCAGTCATTATCAAATTGACCTCAAGACTTCAACCTGTCTCGCTGTATTGTAGTTTTAATAGAATGGTTGGAGGAAAGGTTCATGAACTTGATTTTTGATAAAGAACATTTTTAGTTGAAATGGCGGTATTTCTACCACCGGTGACTAAGTTGCGTATTGTGCAAAAATAATGTTGTTATTTGCAGTTGTGATTTGTCCTCATTCAAATCTTGTGGCTAAAAGGCACACAACATAGGCCTGCACTGTACATTGTATAGTACCCTCTTACATACAGATACAACTAAATTATACACGTACATTGAACCCTAAACCAGGTTTTGTAATTTTTTAAGTATGTGAACATTTATGTTTTTTCAGAATATGACTTACTAAAGCTCACATCTCAAAATATTCAACAAAGGCCCCCCGGCCCTCCCCATTCACCCAGTTCACCTTTCATTCATGAGTTACAAAAAACATCAAATTTACAAGGGGTATGAAACTATGAATGATTTTATTTGTTTTTATTTAATTATAACCGTATATGATTTGAATGAATATCAAAGATTTTGAATGGTTTATGGCATAATATTAAATGAAAAAATTCAATATACAAATTATGAATTGTGTACACTAACAGTAGTTTGCTTTGATTTCAAGGAGTGAATATAGAACAAAGAATTGGTTTAAAGGTAAAGACCAGTATTGGAAACGCCCCAATTTCAAAAAATGAAATGGAAGCTCATATTACCAATCATGTGAAGGAATATATTTTGAATAATACATGATAATACAAATTTTGCCGGGAAACCGCCTACTAATTGATATATTTGGTAAATTAGTTTATCTATTGGTGTGTGAGAGATAAAAGCGCATGTGTCACGCACGTGTGCGTAGTTCCTTTTACATCTTTCTGTGTACAGTGCTTGTAACTTTATGAAGACTGGGCCAAATTTCTTATCATTTTTATGATTCAAAATGCAGTACATCTACAATGTACGTGTATGCTAGATGATCAACCTTTTCTAATCGATTTCATAACGTTTCTTTCACAATGCAATCGCATGACCATAACTGGTCTTTATCTTTAAATGTTGGTAATGTACAATTTACAACTGTACATGTATGGCATTATATGCTTTGCATAATTTTATGTTCGGGACACACTGTATGATGTTTGTTTCTCTTTTGTTTTACACAGTACATGTACAATAGCATTGAAGTGACAGAATATGATGCTGCTAGTCCTAGGAAGTATTATATGTATGCCCTTATCTTATAAATAAACCCTGGATATTCATGAATAGTTTTTTTTCCATTTTTGTTTCAGTTTCCGAAGAGCTCTTGGACCGAACTGTCAGGACACTTCAGGATACACCCCCCTTCACCATGCTGTACTTAATGGCCACAGGTAAAGCACTAGCAGCTGATTTACTTTTCAGTCTTTCTCATGGATGAATTAAAAAAACTTAAAGCCTCACTGTCCTACTTGTAGCTACGTTGTACTTGCTCCCTCTATATAGAAAACTTCCCCAATCGGTGCCTGTTGGTCCCCCATGATCCTCTACTTCTCATGTTATTTGAGTGCTGAGTTGATGAGATAGCCACCTGTCAGTGACCTCGCTGTGTGGTCTAATCCCTCCTAGCCACACCAGTGTTGATAAGCTTTAATGGAATCGACCAGTTTACTAACATCAAATTTATGGATGTTTCTTTCTATTAATGAACTACAATACTTGGAATCCAGTTTGCATACCTGTTGCTTTACAGAGAAAAATTACTCCAACAATTTCGGGGGCTACTTTTCAAGCTTGCTTGCATGAAAATAACACTCTTTAAATTGTTTTGCATTGAACTCTATGCAAAATTTGGGGGCTCTTTTAAGACTTTTGGGGGCTAATTCGTCCGAGCCCCTGTGTATTTTTTCCCTGTTGCTTTGTCAGTCAAGCCTTGGGCAAGCTTTCGGGTTGGCAAGAACAACCTTTGTTGGAATGGTATGCATACAATTTGAATATAAACCGGTCCATCAACTACAGTACAGAGCAAGCAGATTAATTGCTAAACCCTTGCTATCATTGTAATTTATGGACTATGCTCCGTGCAAGGAAATGAGAGGGAGTGTTTTCCTGCTCTTAAAGCTTAAATCTCCCATTTTTAATAAAGCTTAGATCTAATATTTGTTTGCATTTAACGGTATTTAAATCATGATGCACTTCACTTTTTGAATTGTATACATACTGTACATCAATTTGAGAAGCCTCTTGAAACAAATGCAGTATTACATGTATCAGATTTGTTTTTTTAAGTTTTAATTTATTTGCTCATTTATTTGTTTGATTTCGCTTTATTTGTTTGTGTTTGTTTATTTTTATTAATCTATTAATTTGTCAATTTTTTGAATAAAATAAAATCATTTAATTCTTGAAAAAAAGTTAGATTTGCAGCTTTGTTAAAGGCACTGATCACATTTAAAGGTACATTATAAACCTCCTTTTAAATGTAACTTTTTCTTTAGACTTGTAAGTTTACACTTTTGACTTAAATTGGTAGTTACCATCAATGTGTTTCTCTTTTTTGCTGTGCTTGTTTATAGAGATCCTACACTCACTGCTCAGGCTACAGTGTATTAATGCTCTTTGGCAATTCGGATAAAGAACTTTCCTTGCAGAGCCGGCAATATAATCTCCCTGTGTAAAACCAAAATAGCTGCGGTTGTGTGTAAATGTCAGTGCATAGGGGAATTACATGTATGACTCATTCTCACTAGGGAAAACAAACAGTATACATATTAACCCATATTAAGAAACATATACAAAATTAAGGCATGGTGAAAGGGGCATACAAAATTAAAAACACATGCAAGTATGATTTAAAGAAACATACTGTAGTACTGCATGGTACTAGTTTTAATGTGGTCAGTGGCTTGACATCTGACCACACTGACCAATTAACAGTCCGTCACTCAAGCCTTGCCCAGTTAATAATTTTTCGAAGGATATATAGAACGTTCACGCTCCAAACAGATCATTATTCTTTGTCAAGTGTTCGTTCAAAACAGTGAAAAAATGCACAGGGGCTCAGGGTGAAATAGGCCCAGAAATGCCCAAAAGAGCCCCCGAAAATCATAAAAGAGCCCTCTTAAATTTGCATAGAGTTCAATGCAAAACAAATTTTAGAATGTTATTTTCATGTAGGCAAGGTTAAAAAGTAGCCCCCCAATTTTTTTCTTCCCTGGTTCAAAAGGATGCTTAAACCTCCATTTTGCCATACATGTATGTTTCATTGTAGTCATTCAGACATTCAGACTAGAAATATTGGTTAGTTATTGTACACGTATGGCTGTATTACTCCTTGGTACATCTAAACAATTTTTATATTGCTCTGCGTTGAATTTCAGTAGTGTGAACAGGGGGGCTGGAAAGTTACTTGGACTGGTAGGAAGAAGCAGTATTAAGAATAGCGATTGTGGCAGCCTAACGTTTGAAAGGCATGGGATTAGGGGGGTAATATTGAGGGTGAAATTGGGGATTTCCTGAGCTTCCTTGCAAATCTGACAAGTCGACTAGAGACTGCTGACAAGGAAACGGCGAGTCTATGCGATGCATTCTCATGTGCATTCTGACTGTGTGGAAAATATCAGTGACTTCACTTCTAATAGCCAAATCATGTGATATTGTGTACATGTAGCCAGGCCAGGGCCCCAAGACAAAATGATTTATTTTCTCTTTGTTTTGAATATGGACTGTTTAAAGAAATGAAGGTTTTATGTGAACTTTTTGGTTGCAATGTGCAGAATTTTTGTCAAGCCAGAGTACAGCTCCTTTATTTGCAAGAATTTTTGCTTGTAAGAAACTTTCCTTTGAGGGAAATGTGCAGTAAGTTTATCCAGTATTTGGACACTAACATTTCCCTGGCAATCATTGCCTCCCCCATTCCACTTGTAGACCCCTCAAATTTCACAATTTTCACAATTTTAAAAGGAGAGGAGACCCAAATAGGACTCTTGTATGCAAACCTACAGTAGTTGTGTTGGGCCATGGATATATTTCACTTTTCGAATGACAAGTCATAAAGTTGTATTAACACTGCAATAAAAAAGCATGGAATTTTCTCAAGTTCCAGTGTTTTGTTGGTACATGTAGTTGCAACTACTGGCAAATATGACAAAAAACTGAAATATAAAAATCGACCTCTGCAGTGTTTTTTTGTGTTAAATCCTGCTGAAATTTCACCCATTTACAGAGTCACAGAGTAAAATGCCTACTCTTGAAACTTCAGTACGATTCCGGTTTTTGGTCATTTGACTCTCCTCGCTTCTGTGCGATCACATGCAGAGCAGCGACAAGTCTTGCATGCTCACTGCTCACCATAAAATCGGAATTAGCAGACAACAATGTTTTTTAAATGTGTTTTTCAAGTACTGGTAAGTCCGGTAGTATAAAATGGCAATACAAAAAATCTACAATTTTTTTCAAAATGGTGTTTGGGCTTCTGTATGGTATGGGTCTATTGTGCAGATGCAATGTTGCCATAATGACCTTCACCTTGGAGTTAATCCCTAGAAGTATTAATGAAGGAATGTGTGGCCCCTTGACCCTCAGGAGAGTAGAGTATTTGTTGACCAATGCATACAGAAACTGGGTCACTTGCTAGTGACCCTTTGCATTCTACCCTTTCTCAAGTCTCTGCATTACCAAAATACATGTGAAAGCCTATTTCCATTGAAGAGAAAAATACAATTTGAAAATCTATCTAAAAACTAAATACCACTCGTTTCATTTTTACACTAAAGGGAGACTCGTCATAAAAACCGTCAGTGATTGCTTTTTTTTTTTTTAGTGAGTTGTGCGGATGCGCAACTTGTCGCTGCTCTGCATGACGAACATGGAAGCGACCAAAACCGTGACCCATAACCGGTAGAGTTACTCGTGCATTAAAAAAAAAACACTGTAGGTTTTGTTGATTCATGTTTTTCACTTAATATTGGTACATAAATTTGTAATTGCCTATGTACATGTATATGTAGCAACTTTTGACAAAACTCTGGAATGTGAGAAGCACCACTGGTTTTTGCTTGCTCACAATTTATTGTTCACCTCTTCCCAGAAATCAACCTTATCTTTAAGTGTTGAGAACAGCATTAGACTAGGTTTAAGTAGGTCCATGGTTTAGTGCACTTATTCTCAGAAAAAGGAAGAAGTGGTGAAATAATATAAACAATTTGTCATGTGCAACATTCCAAATTCACTCACAAGCACTCTCAGAGTCTCATGTATCATGCACAACCCCCTCAGTACATTCCTTTGTGCAACCTTCTTTCAGCTTTTCCATTTTGTTATTGTCAAGGCGCTTGGCATATATGGTACTTTAAAAATTGGATCAATATTTCTAGGAACGCATGTATGATGTCATTGCCTTGTTATTGTCTGTAAAAACATTCAAACCCAAAGGGAAACTATAGTACATGAATACATTGTAGGCGGGTGTTTGGAAAACGAAGACCGAAGAACGAAGACTGGGGACCATGTGCGCGCACGTCCGTGCGCCGAGGAGTCAATCCCCGGTTTTCTGTCTTCGTTTTCCAAAATACCCCAGGGTGTTTTGGAAAACGAAGACAGAAGACGGGGACCCATGTACTATGCGTGCATGCACTTACGTGTAGTGCACCCACGTGGGGAGAGAGAGAGAGAGATAGGAAGAGACGATCCCATGCACTTGTACGTGTAGTGCACCCACGTGAGGAGAGAGAGAGAGAGAGAGATAGGAAGAGACGATCCCCAGTCTTCTGTCTTCGTTTTCCAAAATACCCTGTTTTGGAAAACGAAGACAGAAGACCGGGGACCCATGTATTATGTGTGTTCGGCGTTGATAATAATTACAATAATACTGAAACACTGTCAGAATGATTAAAAACGATGATGACAAAAACAACAACAACAATGATAATAATAATATTAGTATAATGATAATAATATTAGTATAATGATAATAATAATAATAATAATAATAATAAAAGTAATGATAATACATAATAATAATGATAAAAGATGATGATAATAATGATAAAAATAATAACATTAATAATAAGCATAACAACTTATGCAAAAGCAAACCAACAAAATAAATAGCCTTTATAGACAGGTGGCTGCTACAGACTGGTTCTTAACACCTAATCTATATCCATGGGAACTAATTTTTGGTGCAGGAAGGTGTCTACTAAAGAAAGATGGCCGCTAATTAAGACAGAGATGACTGTATTTTCATCATTAATAATCGCATATGTGCGCTCGGCCAAATCGAGGAGAGAGAGGAAGAGACGATCCCCGGTCTTCGATCTTCGTTTTCCAAATTACCCCAGGGTGTTTTGGAAAACGAAGACCGAAGACCGGGGACCCATGTACTATGCGTGTTCGGCGTTAATAATAATTACAATAATACTGGAAAACTGTCAGAATGATGAAAACGATGATGACAAAACAACAACAACACTGATAATAATAATAATAGTAATAATAGGCCTAATAATAACAATAATAATAATAATAATAATAATAATAATAATGATAATATAATAATAGTTATGATGATAATGATAATAATAATGATAACAATATTAATAATAAGCATAAGAACTTATGCAATGGAAATGACAGTAAAAAAATTCTACAATGGCTATAGCCAAGAAAAAACGTGAACTAAAATGACTTTGATAGACAGGTGGCTGCTACAGACAGGTTCTTAAACACCTAATTTATATCCATGGGAACCAATTTTTAGTGGCCACTATAAATAGGTGTCTACTAGTCTAAAGAGAGCTAAGACAGGTTTGGCTGTATTTTCATCATTAATAGTCGCATATGTGCACCAGGCCAAATCGAGGAGAGAGAGGAAGAGACGATCCCCGGTCTTCGATCTTCGTTTTCCAAAATACCCCGGGGTGTTTTGGAAAACGAAGACCGAAGACCGGGGATCTTACAACAAAGGTTGTAGTTTACTACCGGTACTCACAGATTGCATTTGCCTTTATCATGTATTTCCAGCCCGGAGTCGGGGTCTCAGATTTGGCTTGGAAGGGGGTGTGCCGCTCAAGCCTCGAAACCTTACCCATTTCTGAGGGTCATTTGGGGGGATTTTACTCGAAATAAAGGCCCATTTTTCACAATTTTCGGGTGGTTGCTATGCAACCACCCGAACATTTTTGAAATTTTGAAGAAAAAAACAGACCCATGTTTAGGGATTTTTTTGTTAAAAATGGGTCCAATAGAGCGGCACACCCCCGTATGTCTTAATATGTGAGACCCCCCTCCCACTGGATTTCCATATTCCAACTACCTATAATCGTATACTTCCAGACCCACTTTCTTAATCAGTTTAAGATATTAATATTTCTTGTTTAATCATTCTAATATAACTCCAGTTATCACTACTGTGTCAAGAATGTTAAACAAATTACTTGTATTGTGCATTACGTTCCAATGTGATCACATCCTTCCTCTCACATGACTGCACACAACCAGCAATAAGTAAACTCAATCACTTGCCTTGTAAAATGTAATAATGAACTCTTTTATTGCTTTGTTATGACTGCTAAATTAGACACACAACAACACTGTATATAAACAAGATAACAACTCAGGTCGGTTGTTCTTTCTCTGCTCAACAAGAAATAATTTGCAAAAGTTGTTATGCTTATTATTAATTTTATCATTTTTATCATCATCTTTTATCATTATTATTATGGATTATCATTACTATTATTATTATTATTATTATACTATTATTATTATTATCATTGTTGTTGTTGTTTTTGTCATCATCGTTTTCATCTTTCTGACAGTATTTCAGTAGTATTGTAATTATTATTAACGCCGAACACGTAAAGTACATGGGTCCCCGGTCTTCTGTCTTCGTTTTCCAAAACACCCCGGGGTATTTTGGAAAACGAAGATCGAAGACCGGGGATCGTCTCTTCCTCTCTCTCCTCGATTTGGCCTGGTGCACACATGCGATTATTAATGATGAAAATACAGTCATCTCTGTCTTAATTAGCGGCCATCTTTCTTTAGTAGACACCTATTTATAGTGGCCACTAAAAATTGGTTCCCATGGATAAAGATTAGGTGTTTAAAAACCAGTCTGCAGCAGCCACCTGTCTATGAAGGCCATTTTGGGGGGTTTCCCCTGGGAAGCCATTATAGACACTTTTTCACTGTATTTGGTTTTCGTTTGCAAAAGTTGTTATGCTTATTATTAATGTTATTATTTTTATCATCATTATTATCATCATCTTTTATCATCATCATTATGATTATTATCATTATTATTATTATTGTTATTATTATAATATTATTATACTATTATTATACTATTATTATACTATTATTATTATCATAATTGTTGTTTTTGTCATCATCGTTTTCATCATTCTGACAGTATTTCAGTAGTAACTAGTATTGTAATTATTATCAACGCCGAACACACGTAATACATGGGTCCCCGGTCTTCTGTCTTCGTTTTCCAAAACACCCCGGGGTATTTTGGAAAACGAAGATCGAAGACCGGGGATCGTCTCTTCCTCTCTCTCCTCAATTTGGCCGGGCGCACATATGCGATTATCAATGATGAAAATACAGTCATCTCTGTCTTAATTAGCGGCCATCTTTCTTTAGTAGACACCTTCCTATAAGTGGCCACTAAAAATTGGTTCCCATGGATATAGATTAGGTGTGAAGAACCTGTCTGTAGCAGCCACCTGTCTATAAAGGCTACTTTTTTGTTGGTTTTCCTTTGCATAAGTTGTTATGCTTATTATTAATGTTATCATTTTAATCATCATTATTATCATCGTCTTTTATACATTATCATTAGTGTTGTTGTTATTATTATTATTATTATTATTATACTATTATTATAATTATTATTGTTGTTGTTGTTGTTTTTGTCATAATACTTTTTTACATTCTGACAGTGTTTAAGTAGTATTGTAATTATTATTAACGCCGAACACACATAATACATGGGTCCCCGGTCTTCGGTCTTCGTTTTCCAAAACACCCTGGGTTATTTTGGAAAACGAAGATCGAAGACTGGGGATCATTGACGCACGTACGTGCGCGCACATGGTCCCCGGTCTTCGTTCTTCGATCTTCGTTTTCCAAACACCCCATTGTAGGCCTACTATTATACACCTGTACACCTGCACTGTACATCTATTATTTCAGTATTGGAACAAAAGTGGTCGCTGTAGGCCTTACAAATTCCAATACAATTACAATAGTGATTTATTAGATTAAAATAGCTAAACTGAATGCTAATTACAATGTAGACTTTAATCTATTATTCTTTCATCCCCCAACAAGGATGTAAATGTACATGTAGGAATGCACTGTAGGCTTGTAACTTGTGCAAATGTACATTTCCTTTGATACATTGTTTACCACATATTTGCCCTTACATGGCTTCTTGCCTTGTACTTTGTACAGTAGCTATGTTCACGTGGTTAAGTTTAAACCTTGGAGTTTAATATAAACAAAGATCCACTAATGACAAGGAGGGTTCACAGGGGACGGAAACAATGAGTAGCCTATTTAAAGTTAACTATAAGCTGGTGTAATCTCAAAGTTGATTGCGTCAACACAAATCTTTGAGTGAGGACCCCCCTCCCAACCCCCAGTTCTGAGTTATCACGCTCACCTTTAAATCGCTCATGGTTTATGACTTTGAGTAGGTTTGTAATCATTAATGTGTCTGGGCGGTTCCTAACTACAAGGTAGTAAAGGTACAGGTAAATTCATATTTTATTCATTAGTTTCAAACCATAATCTAAACTCAGAGTTATCAAACTACATGTACCATGTGAACCTAACTATTTTGAGTGTTGTTTTTCCTCTATGTTGAGGGTCAATGCTTCTAGGCTTGTTTACCAGACAGTATGTGTACCATTTTGTTTACAATACCAGTCAAGTACCATCTCTGATTTTGCATTTTACGTGTACACTGAACAAATATTTAAAGACACACCTTTTAATCTTCATTTATTAAACCCACATCCGGACTCTCCCCATTGAATTGAATTCATGTACAGCTGTACATGAATTCATGTACAAAGGTTTTGTGGCAGAACATGCCCTTTAATCTGTGAATTTTTTTTATCATCACGTATTTAAGTCACAACATATTTTTTCACATGATTGGTAATAAGAGCTTCCATTTCATTTTTTGAAATGGAGGCGTTTCCAAAACTCGGTCTTTACCTTTAAGCAGTGTTAGCAAAAGCATTGTCTCAAAATACATGTACATGTAAGTATTGTACGTTAAAAAAATTGTACATTGAAGTCTGTGATATAGACTAGTAGAGGAGAAGAGGATATGGACAGAGATTGTTTATTTATGTGTAAATCATTGAAGCATGACAACATAATAAACAGTTGCCTCACACATTCCTATTGGAGGTCACAAACTCAAGAATTTGAAGCTTTTTTGTGTGCGTTTGAGCATTTGAGCCTTGTACAAAGGATGTCTGGAGGGACATGGCAGAATGGTAAATAGAGAATCAAGGTCGCATAAATTCATCTACCATAGATTAAAGGTCTGATAATCAGTTGATGATTATTATTGTTTATGATTAAATGATTATTAGACCACATGGAAATTAGACAAAATGGGCATTAGACAAACTAGGAATGAGACCAACGGGAAATTAGACTAAATGAACTATAGACCAAATGGGTACAGTGTAGTAGACTTATTGGAGATGAGACCAAATACAAATTAGTCCAAATGACTATTAGTGACTATCTTGAAAAATAGCAAGACTGTCAAAGAAAGTGTACCAAGCGGCCATTTTGAAAAAAAAGGAAAAGGGCCTCCTCCTTCCTATTTTTCAAAAAAGCAGGACGCTAAACATGTTTTTTTTATTTATTTGGCCTAACACTGTTCCTCCAACTCTTCGATGTAGGCCCACATGTAGGCTGTCCTCCGCCCAAGCCTATTGTACATGTTTAATGCGGAAAGCTTTTGAATCTCTGAAGTTGATTGATTATGTCCCATTGAAGTTCCTTGTTGTAGTGTGGGTATTGAAACCAATCTTCCGATACCCAGATCAATTATCAAAATGAGAGGAAACTACTCCATAACAGGAAGGTACAAGTATATCACAGTCCTAGCTGCCAACTCTCTCTAAATAAGTGTACTTTGATCTATACAAGAACAACTCAACCAACTTATTATACACTGCACATTGGGAACAGGAAAGGAATTGAGTGCTATATTAGGAGAGGTAGAGCGATATAAAGTGAAAAAGTACAAATGTATCCTGTCACTTCAAGAGTTAAAACAACAAACTTGTTCATTAAAGTGACAAGGATATTAAGGCAATACATACGGTACATTTTTATTTCACATATTGAGTTCAATTGTATGGGAGAGGGAGGGGGGGGTGGGGGGTGGTACATCAAATAATATAATTACTTTCCATGCAGACTCATCTGCAACTACATGTACCTTTTATCAACAAAATGCATGGTGACCAAGTCAGATTTTTTTATATATATATTTTTTTTTTTTTTTTTGGGGGGGGGGGAATAGATAATTTAAACTGGGAGTGAAGACTTGTAGAATGTAAATGTAGGCCTATGCAGAGTACATGTATGTGACTTTAGAATTGCCATGGACTTATGGAGGTTATACTGTACATGTCAGGTTGACTGGCTGTGTTTGAAGGGTTCCTAAGGTCATTACTATCCCTAGAGCATCCAAGCAGGGAGGTAAAAATAGAGACAGGAATCGTCTGAGACCATGCTGAGGGAAGAGGAGGACGTCAAAAGCCAAAGGAAAGGAAGGGAGCTCGCCACTATTTTCACAGTTCAGAGAATAATTTAAAGGGACAGGAGTCACGCAAAATACGTCACCAAGTTGTTAATATGTGTTTGATTGATCGCAACTTCAACATTTCATAACTTTCTTATTTTTAATCGGATATTGCTCAAACTTTCATTGATTAGTTTCTCTGATTTTCTCAAATTGACATCAGCGTGGACTTCCCCTTTAAAGATAAAGACCAGTACTGGTCATGCGATTGCATTGTGAAAGAAAAGTTGTGGAATCGATCAGAAAAGGTTGATCATCTAGCAAATAAGTATTGGTGTGTACTGCAAGGTTCTGGAATCATCTAAATGATGAGAAATTTGGCCCAGTCTTCGTAAAGTTACAAGCACTGTACACAGAAAGATGTAAATGGGACTACACACACGTGTGCGACACATGCATTTATCTCTCACACACCAATAGATAAACTAATTTACCAAATATATCAATTAGTAGGCGGTTTCCCGGCAAAATTTGTATCATCATGTATATAGTCAAAACATACTCTTTCACATGATTGGTAATACAAGCTTCCATTTCATTTTTTGAAATTGGGGCGTTTCCAAAACTGGTCTATACCTTTAACTACATGAAGCTACTGGTACATGTACATGTACATGTAGTCTACTAGTATAGAAATAAAATGAAAACTTTCTCTTTTTTCTGTTTGACTTTGTTGATTAAGATTTCTAAATTTTCTACAAACAAGGCTTTAAAAGGTCAACTTTTAGAAACTGAATTTGTAAATTGGTTCAAGAGGGTTTGGGGGTCCCCTCACCTTTAGTGACAGCCCCATGTTAAATACTTGCCTTTTATTAAATCAAGGCGATACGAGAGAGATAGATAGAGAGAGAGAGAGAGAGAGAGAGAGAGAATGAAAAAGGTTGTTTAGAGGTTCTGATTTAAACACGTTCATGATCTAAGTATCTCCTTGGTCAGACGGAGAGAAAATAGCAAGGCAAAATTTTTGAAAGCTATCCAATCTAACTTTTATTCATTTTTTTCCCCCTCAAAATACCTTTGAAAGTATCACTTTCTATATCTTTCACCCCAAATATCTGATGCATTAATCTTTCTCAATTCTCTGTTTATCAGAGTGCATGACATTTCAAAGAATTTAGTTTCACCATGGTTTGTAGTAGGTCCATGCATGGTTTCCTTTCCTGCAATGCTTCTTGTATATCCCATAGCAAGCATTACAGCATTCCATTCAATCCAACAGTAAATGGCTGGAATTCCTGGCTTAAAGATAAAATGAGGTTCTGGTCAAGTGATGATATTGTGAAAGAAACTGGATATGAATTGTAAATGTAGATATATACATGTACATGTAGGAACTTGTGGAGGCCCTTTACGTTTTGGATTCATCAACTGATGAGAAATCGACACAATCTTGATGAAAAGCACACACACTGCATACAAAAAGGAATATATGGGACTACATACGCATGTGGGATGACTGTTTGGTCTAAACAATTCATCTATTTCTTGCCATGTTCTTAATATGAGGGCCTTCAAAGATAAATCCCTTTAGGGGATATTTCTATTGATATGAGTTGTTTCCAAAATATTACAAAAAGAACGAAAAAACTCAAGAGAAAGTTCTCAAATTATTTTGACCTTTGCCGGAACCCGACCTTCTCTTTAACTTTGTGCAAACCACCCCTGCACGCCGTTCACCAGCCAGGTTTCGGATTGAGTTCAACAGCAAGTGGAAGAGCGCACACCGGGCTCGGGGGAGGGTGTTTTCCTAAAATTGGAAGTGAACTTCAAGCACCTCAGCATGTACCCGGGGGTCAGGACTCTGTGCATGCTATGAAGGAAAAAGGTGTTCTGAATTAGGACGACTTCTTCCTTGCTGTTTACGTGCGAAAGCTCATGAAATCTTACACTGTATGTTTGCAGGCTTACCTTAGTGGGTGGGGAAAGAAAGAACCTTGATACGATTTAGAAGTTCATGACATAAACGTGTAGTCTTTGAATAGTTAACATTAAATTTGGCACAAGTTTACATGAGAAGTAGGTATTCTTTGAAAGAACAGGAGAGAACAGCTTACTGAGAGAACAAGACAGATTGCCACATCACGTTGTTCGACACTTGCTCCTGCGACAATCTCTCCACGACGCATTTCCTACACTAATTCAATTCTTAACTCAACCCTGGACCCCACAATACACCTAACCTTAATCCTAACTAGTGCTGTAGTCAAACGTTTAACCGTCCGGTATCCAACCGCCCATGGCGGATTCCGTTTTCAATTGGACGGTTTCGTTTTCCTGTTTTTTTTTTTTTTTTTTTATAATTTTTTTTTTTAATAATTTTTTTTTTTTTTTTTTTTTTAAAGTTTCGATTTATGCCTCTTCACCTGGCACTATGCCTGGCAATGTCTCCTAGCTCAGTAATCAGTGTGTTGACTCACCACTCGGAAACTACAACAACACTCCAATTTGTCTGTCATCTTGGTTTGAAAGTAATCTTTGTAATAGATCTCAATATGTACATGTAGTTTATAATAATAATTCATCCAATTTTTACACATGGTGTACCACAAGGATCTATCCTATGTCCTCTACTGTTTTTTATTTACATTAATGATCTTACACATTCTTCTAAAAACGACATTGTTACTATTATTTGTGACAAGTTCACATGCTCAAATCGGCGCCTACATGTATAACTGCACCTTGCAGTTAAATGAAAGTCCTTCCCGCTTTTTCAAACGGACCAAAAACCGTCCGGTTTTGACTGGCGGTTAAATGGAATTGGAGATATCCGTGATGTTACAGCACTAATCCTAACAATAAAAATTGTGTGTATGCAAAGATTAAGTTGCTGCTCTCATAATGCGACTGAAAGACAGTTACTATGAAGATCATATGAAGATGCACGATAAGGATGCAACCTTTCATAGAAAGTGTCGGATAAATTGGGATTTATTTCACAAACATCCCTGATATATTCATGAATAAAAGGGCATGTTTTCACAGAAGGAACGCGAATTAAATTTAATTAAGCCTGTATGTACATGTACCTACACTGTATACTGCTATAGCCATACATGTTCAAGGTAGCCCTACAACGAAAGTCTTCATATACTCTATCCCATGTATTGTAGGACTACATGTAGTCAAATGTAAATCATCCCTGATGGAAGTAGCAATGTTTTTAGAGCCCATTAAGCACCCCTGGTCAGTATTTTGTCTACCAATAAACATCAATTACTCCTGTCAAGGAAACATGCAATCATGCAATTAGTAGCTGATAACCTGGCACATTAACTGCAGAGTCCCTCGTTAATTCATCTACTAACTTGAGCCATATGATGGCTTGGTTCACATTGACAAGTTATACGTCTATGGTACTTCTATTAATTACTCTGCAGTCTATTATTATTTCATTGCTAGCTTGACCCAAGTGTATGTGTGTTCACATTCACTGTTTTAATGCAAAAGAGATGAAAACAAAGCCAACTTTAAATACAGTATTCATGACCATACCGATATCTTCATATAAACCTGGCATTTAAAGACTGTCAATACTACTGGGCCAGAAGGGATTAGACCACACAGCAAGGTCACTGACAGGTGGCTATCTCGTTAACTCAGCTCTCAACTAACATAAGAAAAAGAGGATCATGGGGGGACCAACAGGCAACGATTGGGGAAGTTTTCTATAATAATAATAATAATAATATTCAATTTTATATAGCGCTTAATACAAATGTCTCTAAGCGCTTTACAAATATACTATTACCCCGGTCATTGGATTCAGTGCTTGCCCGCACACACTGTGTGCACAATCTCCACTCCCTGGGGAGCATTTCAGCCGGGCGTTACTTGACGCTCACAAGCTGTTTGACCAACAATGACGGTCGCATCCTACCGGGTACCCATTTAACACCTGGGTGGAGAGTAGCAAGTGCAGGTTAATATCTTGCCAAAGGATATTAGTGCCGTGTCGGGATTCGAACCCTCGACCTTCGCATCTCCAGTCAAGCGCCTTAAACCACTCGACCACGACACTCCCTATATAGAGGGAGCATGTAGCTACAAGTAGGACAGTGGGGCTTTAACCTGTTCCTTATTACTAAACAGAGATGCGGGTAATTGCTGCTCAAGTTTTGAACATTAGTATCTGTTTTCTTTAGATTTGACCAACCAGGCAACCATGAATCTGAATTCCAGCAACTGGTTTCCTGTCATCATCTTTACAGAGATGCCTCACGGACAGTGCCTGACAACAGAGAGTAACCCCCTTCATTGTTCCGCCTGGACATTTTCAGTTCTCACTGTATACCAGGGTGTCCAGCTATAGACCATTTCCAGCAACCATGGTTCTAAATGATCTGACCTTTTTCTTTTGACTATTCCTACAGAGATGCTGTCCAAATGCTGCTCAACTTGCCTCACTGGTCACCAACAGTATCTTGTATCCTACATTCCTATTTTTTTATATAGCGCTTAATACATCAATGATGTCTCTAAGCGCTTTGCAGATATATTATTGCCCCAGTCATAGGATTCAGGCTTGTCCGCACAATGTATGCTCATTCTCCACTCCCTGTGGAGCATTCCAGTAACAAATATTCTGATTGTCAGTGTTTATCCAGTCTCTTAATCTTTATTTCCTTAAATACAGAGATGCCGTCCAAATGCTCTTCAATTTTGCCTCATCGCGGTCACCAACAGTATCTTGTATCCTACATTATTGATGTAGCCAACAACAAATATTCTGATTGTCGAGTGTTTATCCAGTCTCTTAATCTTTATCTCCTTTATACAGAGATGCCGTCCAAATGCTGCTCAAGTTTGAAGCCTCACCGACAGTGCCTGATAACCGAGGAAGCAACCCCCTTCATCTAGCTGCCTGGACCGGTAACCAGGAGATCGTTCAGACCCTTCTCACCGTAGGCGTCAGCAAAGATCAAGTCAATGAACAGGTATTGCAGCATGGGTCAGACCTCACGATAAGTAATAATAATAGTGGTTACTTGATTAATCCATTGAAGTGGTAGTGGTGGTCATTTTACCTGTCTGCTAAGAAAGCTAAATGCTTGTTAGTAAGCAACGAGAGGACCGACGGCTTTAGGTCCTCTCTGAGAGACCTGGTTTTTAAATGAGGATTAATGCCTTACCAAAGGGCACTAGCGCATCGCCTTGGTTTTGAAACCCAGGTCGCCAGATTACAAGACCACTGCTCTACCAACTGAGCCATCGTGTATGTAACAGGAACAAGCTGATCTGATATGTGCTCCGGCGATTTTACTGCAGGTGAAATTTGTCAACGATACAGGGTCTGGGTAGGGATTCGGCTTAGGGTAGCATAAATATTATTTGTTTGTCTATGGATTATGACATGTACCAACTGGCCTATTAACCAAACAACAGAGCAATTATCGCCAAAGCATACATGTGTCACAGAACCCTGCACACATGGTATTTCAGCCATACATGATAACCTTTAGCATTATCCAAACCATATTTCTATCATGAAAGTCTTTCAGTCCTCGAACGTATGATGGAAAATGCTGAATCTAATAAATGATGATGGTGATGATGATGATGATGATGGTGATGGTGATGATGATGGTGATGGTGATGGTGATGGTGATGGTGATGGTGATGGTGATGGTGATGGTGATGGTGATGGTGATGGTGATGGTGATGGTGATGGTGATGGTGATGGTGATGGTGATGGTGATGGTGATGACGATGGTGATGGTGATGGTGATGCTGATGACGATGACAATGATTATGGCAATGACGATGAAGATGATTACGATAACAATGATATTGATTATAATACTAACACATGGCAGCGGGATGTTATTCATCTTTCCCTGAGAGATAAAGGCATAAACACGAGTGCCGTATCCCCTGGCTTATGATGCCAAAACTGCACAATAAAACAGATTTGAACAATCTTTACTAGAATACAACATGTACTGTATGCAAAATCCAGTATGTACACTATAACCTTGATTCATACAGCATGCTACAATGTATACAGTGCTATGAGTCTGTATTCATCGATGTTGTAATAAATCATGGACTTGTCTTTGTCCTATTGAGTAGTCAGAAACACATGTTGATAAGTACACACGCTTTCACTTTCTAATTAGAAGGCTTAATTACTTGGCTCCATGTTATTTGTGTTTCCTGTGTGATTAATTGTACAGTATGTAGACATTCTCTTGTAAGGTAAACATGTACATAATGTACTTACCACGAATTACGCTGATTACTTGGCCAACAAATTTATTTTCTTGTCCCATTAGATTGTTTGGATATGAATTGACAAGTGGGTTGCTGTACAAGAGGCCTGTCCTCATCAGCTTGAGTTTGCCAAATAATCCCATATTTTAACTATCCTGATCGCAAATTAACCAGTTAATTTGCGTCCTCATCAGCCTGCAGTTGCAATTAGCGGGATATTTGGTCGAGAAAATATCCTGAGATAGCGGGCTAATTTATGCCCACCCGAGCTTGTTTGTGATTAGCGTATCAGTCTGGTGAAAACGTAATTTTGAGCTTTGGGATAATATCCCTAGTTTAAAAATTGTGGGTTATTTGTCAAACTCGAGCTGATGAGGACATGCCTATAGAGTGGTGAAGTGTGACGTCATCAAAAGTCTATTTTTAGAATTTCTCAATTTTTTCTTCATATTCCAAAATCTAAAAACACCAAAAATAATGTCCAATTGTCGAAAACCAATTGAATATGTTGAGTATTGGCTGATATATGACCATCTGAATGAATAATATGTCCTATGGGAACTCAGTGTTATATTGCTCTGGCTCCTAACCATTAGGAGCCAGAGCATATAACACTGAGCTCCTATAGGGAGTATATTTATTCCGATGGTCATATCTCAGCCAATACTTAACATATTCAATTGGTTTTCGACATTTGGACACAGCTTCGGTACTCTATTGAGTGGCTTGGGTGTGGGCCTACATGTGCTGTCAAATCAGATATTTGTCTAACATTGATTGGCAAACTGTTAAACCACCATATGCTCCCACTACTAAAAAAACTTTCATGTACCGTTGAGAAATGATTTGTAGAATGAAACATTTGCAGATGTCAACAATGGGTGAAGTTTGCTATTTAAAGTTTGTGGTTATCTAAAAATTAGTAATACTTCAGGAGGCTTGCTTGTTTGTAACACTATATCCAATTGAGAAGACATGTCTTCATTTACAGACTACGTAAAATGAAAACGTACCTGGTACATACAAGAATTCTATAGGTTGATGGCCAAATTGACTTCATACATTTGCAAGAAAGTTACCTCTGATGTTATTAAAGATAAAGATCAATATGGTCATGCCATTGCATTGTGAAAGAAAAGTTTGGAATCGATCAAAAAAGGTTGATAATCTAGCATACCGGTATGTGTGAACTGCAGGTTCTGGAATCATCAGAATGATAAGAAATTTGGCCGAGTCTTGATAAAGTTACAAGCACTGTACACAGAAAGATGGATATGGGACTACCCCCACACGTGCGGTGACACATGCGATATGTCTATCAGGTCCAAATAGATTTAATAATTTACCAAATATATCAATTAGTAGGCGGTTTCTCACCAAAATTTGCATGATCACGTATAGTCAAAACATATTCTTTCACATGATTGGTAATAAGAGCTTCCATTTTCATTTTTTGAGAGGGGGGTGTTTCCAATACTGGTCTTTACCTTTAACTGAACATTCAACAACATGTGTAAATGTACAGAAGAGTTGGTATCATCAGGTCCATGGTATCTGTTTTGAAGGATCAGATATCTTGTTTACAAGCTGTGGATATTTGAACCTGAACATGATATCAGGCTGACATCTTTATGTCTAGCCTTGATCATAGGTTGAATCAATATTCCCCATCTCAATTAAAAATGTAATGGCTTGATCGAGTCTGGAACTTCTAAAACCAGCCCTCTATATTTAGGCCTACAGTATATGTACCTCTAAATTGATCTTGCTCTCATCACAAACCTTTATTGTAAAATCCTAAACTTTTGCGACATGAATCTTTCCTGAAAGGCTGAATTGTGACGAACAACTATTTTCACAGCAAGAAACTGCCCCTAGTTGCGAGAATTGAGTATTATGTCAATCGTGAATCATTTATTCATGCCATGATGAAACCTCTGCAAATCTAGCCACCAGGGAAATTTGTTAACATTTCATGCACAAAAGTGTCCGCTTTGAAGTGGCCCCATGCTCTCGATCTAGAGGGCTAGTCTGTATGCTTCCAGACTCAAATCAAGTTATTATGTGAGAGGAGAAAATAACCCATTAAGCCTTGAATCTAAGCTACCTCCCTTGATATTATGCTATGGAAGGAAACCACTTTGGCTTGTTGATTCTCTCTGAAACTATGCCAAGGAGTCAAGAGGTCATGTTCATGTGCATTTCAGGTATTCAAAGAGATCTTGTTCTATGGGTCTATTTAGAGAATGGTGATGAGAGATAGGAAGACTGCATGGCAAGCTGATACCAATAAGATACCAGATACATACACGTCGCGGGATCTACAACCGTGACATTCCAGGTACATGTACTGTACTGTATAGAGGGGCCTCCATACCTGTAAGGGCAATCCAAACTTGCTTTAAACTTAAAGTTCATTATTTAAAAACGATAAGATTAATAAAACAAACGCAGAACAAATTAGAGAAGCAGATTTTCAAAAGTTTAAAAGCTATCTGTACCACTCCTAAACTTCACAAGATTCTTCAAAAATATGCATGCAACAGTTTCTGATGATACAGTACGAACATCTCTAGTTTGTTCTTGGGTATACAAGGTTTTTCATTACTTTTGTTTCACCTCCCTTCTCTTTAGGCACTGGTGATAAATCCTCAAGACATTTTTTCCTGTCCCTGATGCCTAGTTTGAAAGGACATTATTCTTCCAATCTCTCAGCATAATCACTGCTGTAAAGAGGGAGTACTGTTTATTTTAGTTGTCAAACTAAACCTTCCATCAGAGACTCCTGAAAGAAGAGGGTCCCTTGTGCTTCACTAAATGCCAGATATATTTATAGAGATCATCCAGATCAAGCCTAATATTTTCAAAAGCTGCATTTGCAGTCCAAAACAAAAACCCCATCAGTGATTGGGTCATGTAAATGGGCCAAATGTCTGTTATTTTTTCCTCCCCTCAAAAGATAAGGTTTGTAAAAGAATGGTCTCATCCCTGTTGATCCTTGAAACAATAGAAGGGCCAAAATGGAGAGCTAAGGTGTGTATGTGTGTGTGTGTATGGGGGGGGGGGGGGCATATGCCCCTCATTTATTCCAGGCTTGGCCTTATTGCAAAATGTAAACTGTGACCATTTTGGGGGCAATGAAGTTGAACTTTCACAAATTATTGCAAAAATGTTTTTGTAATGTCACTTATGATAATTATGCTAAAACACAATAAAACTTTCATTAAATGTGTACCACTCACAACATGTTATGAATATTTCATTCACACAAAAAGTACTGCTAAGTTGTGGTTTTATTCCTGTTTCCTCTTTTGTTACTCAGCCATTAATAGAACAGGTGTGAATAGGCCAGTTTCAGAACGCTCGATTGTGGTTGTGCGAATGCTTAGAATGGGTTTACCAATTGCTTACTTTAGATCTTGTGGTTTATCTTTGGAGACACCATAGTCGACTTGAGTCTTGCCTGAGTGATATTGATGGCTGTGTTCACATGTAGCATGTATGGTAGTGGTCCTCCTGAATACTGTCTTTCAGAAGATACAGGTGTACATGTGAAACAAGCACAGAAATATGATTGGAATATTATTACGTAGGACTAGTACATCCAAAACATTAAGGAATATATAATCATAATTTTAAAGCGCATTATATAAAGGTCTTGAATAACATTACTGTGATCGTTCAAAGTTTTTAGTTGGAAAAATAATTCCCTGTTATTATAAATATTACTCAATAAGAAGATTCTGGATATAAATACACTACCGGTACGTATACCTTATTTAATGGATCCCAAAGATTCCCAATAGAAAACTCTATATCAGATATGTACTTCAAATTTTTTTTTTGGAGGGCTCTTAACTAGCACTACTCTTAACTTGCTTTCCCACGTGAAATTGATCTACGGTCTTATCAAATTTTCATGTTGCAAACCAATAACAGTACTGCAGTGGTTTATACTTTATAGTGCGTTTAATATAGTAATTTAATACAGATAGCGAGAGTTGTTACAGTATGTATTCAGGTTTCAAGAAAGAAAAAAATATTGAATAGAAGCGTTGTCTTGAAGATATTTGATTTCCAATGTGGTGGGGTGGGATTTTCCAGTTGGCTTAGCGTAAACCCTGTGGTTGTCTGGGAAGACTGAAAGTCTGATTATTCCCTGTGTGACCCTGTTCTCACTACAAGGGTGGACTGTGGGTCACGCTTTTGAAGTGTGAACCTTGTGGTTGTCTGGAAAGACTGAAAGTCTGATCTCTGACCCTGTTCTCACTACAAGGGTGGACTGTGGGTCGTACTTTTGGGCAGACCAACATGAGTTTGCTGCGTTCTCACCTCACAGAAAGTGGGATTTAGTGCGCGTGCTGGATCGGGCTAGATCTCCTGTAGTGAGAACGGGTTCATTCATGTTTACAAGTGGTCTGCTTGAATGGAAGGAAACACTTGGTGGGTTTGTTTGCAGAAAGCACAAAGAGTCATGTCTGTCTTCCAAGAAAGAAACAGAGGATTGTATTCTAAGTCTTTTATGTTCTAATTCCTGCGGCGTATTGGGAAAGATCAATTGTGTCTTGCCAGGAAATGGGGTTGTCAACTGGTTAAGTACACATATTATTTTCATTTTTGCATACAGGCTACATACTCTCTAAACAAAATCAAGTGATCATGGACGTGACTCCTCTGGAGTGTGAAAATGTGAAAATTATAGTGAACATTCACTCTTTTCTTCTTAGAGAGCACTCGAAAAATCAATCGATATTCACTCCTAAACAAGTGATCACGGACGTCACTCCCAAGAAAGTTAAAATAGAGTGAAAATTAACTCTTTTTTTTTTAGAGAGTACATGGACAAAGTGGATTGGTTCATTTGGTTGTATGATACTTCCTAATTTTAATATTTAATTTGTAAGCTAATGACTATCACCCTGCTGAGCTTGTTCGCTACATTTTTGCTAATGACTTTTTAACGTGCATTATTAGGTCTATATCAAAATATACTTACATGTAATGACCATTAACAGAATTGGGCAAAGGGTGTACTCTGAATTTTTTATTCCATTTTATTTGCATTAAAGAGAAGGTTGAGTTCTGGGAAGAGGTGAAAAATAATTTGTGAGCGTTACTCATTCTTATTATGCAAGTGTGGAAGTACATCAGATAAGACATGTTCCCTGAAAAGCATGGCTCTTCAAATGCCTTCATATTCTAAAGATGCATGTAACATCGTAAAAATCGGGGGGCCGGCTTTTTACGCCACGTGTTCGTGTAGTCCCATATACATCTTTCTGTGTACAGTGTTTGTAACTTGGCCAAATTTCTTATCATTTTGATGATTCCAGAACCTTGCAATACACACAAATTCTTATATGCTAGATGATCAACCTTTTCTGGTCGGTTCCACACCGTTTCTTTCACAATGCAATCGCATGACCAGAACTCAACTTCATCTTTAATCAATAATTATGTGTTATTCTTGTTTGTTTTTCTCCATTCAGAACAATTACTGGGACACACCTCTTCACTTTGCTGCACAGTACGGGCACACGGATGTGGTCTCGTTATTACTAGAGGTAAGAAGATGAGATAGACGATGAAGAGAAGGTACATGTATATATGGAGACACATGACTTTGATAGTTGAAATGAAAAGATCTTGTGACTGAAGCTGTTTTATAGGAGAGGTTTTACCATTAATAAAATAAATAATGGAATGTTAATTTGAGCTACCATATAACTGTTTTGGATAAATGTAAAACTTTAAAGGATATGAAGGAGTATACATGTATGTAGGAAAAAGGGTAGAAGATGAAATAGGAACATGTACATGTAATAAGGAGGGAGGGGGGGGGGTGGAATATCTAAGGGGCAGAAAAAATGGGAGTAGGGGAAAGCAAAAGAGGAGAAAATGAGACAGAAGAAGGGAAAGAGACAGAAGGAGGAGGAATAGAAGGAAATGGAGGAGAAGGAGAGGAAGAAGGTAGGAAGGGGAAAGTAAAAAGATTAATGAGTTACTGTACTTATGGCTCTCAATCGATAAACTATACAGTAACAATAATAATGATAGTGGTGCTTTTATACAGTGCGTCCCAGAAAAAACGAAACCGAGAAGTATCGATGTTCTACCATAGCTTAATCACAACCATAATTAATGAATGATACATATTTGGAAAGCTTAGAGTCTACTCTTTCATATGATGCTACTCAGATAATGCATATTTCACGCATGAGTGATTAAAAGCAATTTGAAGAGAGGAAACCAAAAAGACATTTGGCGGGCGGTATCTGAATTTCGAAGAAAAATTCACATCTCTAGAAAGTTGAGTTTCTGCCCTTTCATATGACACCTCAATCAGGAAAAATGAGCGAGGAATGACAAAGTTCTGTTTGTTTAAAGTAGTGCTTGCATTTCCATAATTTAAACGAATTCGTTTTCACTGGCTGCCTGCCGTATCAATAAATGAAATTAACAAAAGACTTAACTCCGTTTCGTTGACAATCAGCCGTAGACGAGAGTCTTCATGCATGGCTGATTGTCAACGAAACAGAGTTAAGTCTTTTGTCAAATCTGCTTTTTGCTACGGCAGGCACCCAGTGAAAACGAATTCGTTTGTTAAAATTATGAAAATGTAAGGGCTACTTTAAACAAACAGAACTTTGTTATTCCTGGCTCATTTTTCTTGATTGAGGTATCATATGAAAGAACAGAAAATGAACTTTCTAGAAATATGAATTTTTCTTAGAAATTCAGATACCGCCCGCCAAATTACTTTTTGGTTTCCTTCCTTCAAATTGCTTTTAATCACCCATGCGTGAAATATGCATCACGTGAGTAGCATCAACTGAAAGAGGAGACTCTAAGCTTTCCAAATATGTATCATTCAATATTTATGGTTGTGATTAAGTTATTATAAAACATTGATACTTCTCGGTTTCGTTTTTTCTGGGACGCACTGTATATAGCGCTCATATCTTTCAAACTTGACACTCCTGGGCCCTAGCTGGCCCTCCACAACTATTACTCAGGCTCTAGCATGGCTGCCATAATGGCGCTCTAGCATTTTAAGGAATCACTTCCTACCAGGTATCCATTTACCTCACCTTGGTCCAGTCTGGTAAATGTAGATAAATGTCTTGCCAAAGGACATTAGCAAAAAGTACATGTAAACAGATAATAACATTGGCCTATTTTATTAATGGTGGGTTGTTTCACTTCCTCATGTCTTTATGTAGGCAAACATGTACTGGTATTATAAATCACACATCTGGAATATACATACATGTACATGTACAGTACCAATTAAAGGGATCCGGTAACTTTGTCTCAGATTCTCAAACAAAATTCTGGATTTAGCTCATGCTCAGCTGCAATGATAATTATAAACCTTTAGGTCAGTCAGGAATCCCATGACTTTTACAAGCCGATCGCCTGTCTCATTATCAAGATATTTATGATTGGACTTACACATTTTAAAAACCGTTTGCCAAGCGGTTTTCATAACACTACAGTCTATTGGGGAAAACGAGTATGGTAAAACCGGTCACTCAAAGATTTTTACTTTTTTGAGGCACTTCTTGATCATTTTGAAGTGCAATTTTTTTGAGGGCTTCAATATTTTACCATAAAGACACTGATAACACGTACATGTAGGGCCATGTATCTCAGATTTAACATTGTATTGTTAAATGATCCCTTTAAAACCCAGTTTCATTTTCAGAATGCTTACAATGTGGATGCACTTCCTAGCATGAAACTAACCAGACGCTGAATAGCATCCTAATGGTCATTAGGCTCATTATAATCAAGTAGAGTAATTTAAGTTATCAGGTTAAACACTCTGACAGCCCGGCCCTTTATGCAGCTTGGCATTAATGACTTTTAGATTTACACAACGAGAGCGTGGACTGCCACGTGTGACATTGTGTTTACTGTTTAAGGCACTGGGCCGTGCCTGGCAGTGCCTTAAAAGGACGTCACATTACCTTAAAAGGCTGTCACACGTGGCGGTCCAAGTTCTCGTCGTGTACATCTAAAAGTCCCTATTAATGTGGTATGCTTGGTATCTTCAGTGAAGCCTTTACTGGAGTGACCTTTTGATAAGCATGGTAGTGTTATTTTGGAGGAGTGCACGCTTTATATAATGCAAGAAGGGCGTAAGAGTAATATATTGACCACAGGGGAAAAAATACACGGGGGCTCGGGTGAAGTAGCCCCCAAAATGCCAAAAAGAACCCCCGAAAGTCATAAAAGAGCCCCCCAAAATTTGCATAGAGTTCAATGCAAAACGAATTAAAGAGTGTTATTTTCATGCAAGCAAGCTTGAAAAGTCATAATTTTTAAAGAATTTTTTTCCCTGATTGACCATAGCAGTCAAAGTCTTTTAAAGGGAGTTACTGGAAAGACCTTTTGACAAACAAGTTGTGTTATTTTGAAGGGGTGCACAATCTAAATAACGCTTGCTGTATACAAGAAGGGCGTAAACTTAATGCCTCTCTTTAAATTGGCCAGATATGCATGACATCTGAACTTTGTCAAGAATGTGACACTTGGATGATGTAACATTTGTAGGGGGAAGGAGAACCAGGGGATGAGGAGAGGAAGGATAAGGGGAAGGGTAGGGGGAACTGAGGGGATTGTAGGTGGAGGGGAAGGGGAAGGGGAGGAGGGAAAGAGAAGGGGAGAGGAGGATGAGGGGATTGTAGGGGGAACTGAGGGGATTGTAGGGGAGGAGAAGGGGAGGAGGGAAAGAGAAGGGGGGGGGGTGAGGGATGAATGGGGAGGAGGAGGGGAAGACAAGGAGAGGAGAAGGATGAGGGGATTGTTGTGGGAGGGGGAGGGGGAGAAGGGGAGGAGTATTAAAGATAGGGGTAAAGGAGGGGAGATGGTGGAGTGACATCTACATGTACATGTATATAAATGCTGCTAAAGATAATAGGCATACTTTTCGTTGTCTATTACAGAAAGGTCAATGCCATTTAGGGGATTGTATATAATGAAACCATAATTTGAGTCATTTGAGTGGATAATAAACAGGAAATTTGATACAGTATTTGCTAAATGAAGTGGAATATAGACAAAACTGAGCTTAATAAACAATGTTTGAATACGTTAGAAAAAAAGGTACTTAAGAATAAATTGTGTATTGACATGAAGATGGATAGCAATCTGTCCAACTTGAAAAAAAAATTGTGATTGGTTCTAAAATTGTGATAGACCTGTGAGAGTTTTCCCACTTGACTGAATTCCTTATTCATTGTAGGGAATACCTCCCTTTGTTAATAGCCCCAAATCTCTGTTTACCCCCTTTTCTAAGTCCTATTGTTACACAGCCTTATATTAAAGTAACAATCTCATTCTGGATACAGTAACAAAGGCAATTTGTTTTACCCCCTTTTCTAAATCCTATCATTAAACAGTGTTACATGTGTAAATAAAAATATCATCTTGTAGCAGAAACCCCAACAAACTAGCTTGTATAAAAGCACTAAATAGTTGGTGTTGAAAGTGGTAATGCTGTACTTGATGGCCTATTTTGTACCTTTTTGCTACTGTTAACAGTGGTTTCATACTGTTAAATTTAGACAATTGTAAATTAAATTATCACAATATAAAAATTATAATTCAACATTTGATATTGTGCTACACTTTTACATTATTTGAGGCTTTTATGGTAGATAGTATTTGTTTTTTCTCATTTTCTTTCCTAATGAAAAAGATTGACATTGCAATTGGTAGGTAACATAACATGTATAATCTCCCAACGTTGGACTGCATGTTAGTTCATAGGCAGTAGTACAGTATTTGTTCCAAGAGTGAAACCAAACGACGTACTTTCTTTTAAAGATAAAGGCCAGTTTTGGTCATGCGATTGCATTGCGAAAGAAACGTTGTGGAATCGATCACAAAAGGTTGATCATCTAGCATATAAGTATTGGTGTGTACTGCAAGGTTCTGGAATCATCAAAATGATAAGAAATTTGGCCCAGTCTTCGTAAAGTTATATCTATCACGTCCAAATAGATAAACTCATTTACCAAATATATCGATTAGTAAGTGGTTTAAGTTGTTATCAGCATGTATTAGTCAAAACATTATTTCACATGGTAGGTAATAAGAGCTTCCATTACATTTTTTGAGAGGGGGGCGTTTCCAAAACTGGTCTTTACCTTTAACTGGCTGTCCAGATGAAATGCTATCATTGGAGAAGACATTTTTATTTTTAATTCAATTACAAGTGCATTTGTTCTGTTCACATTCGTTAGTACACATGGACATTATCATCACATTAATGAGCATTTAGCATTGTGGTATGCATACTAAATTCTTTAATTGGTTTGTCACTTGGCAGATAAACAGTTTGTGTAGGCAGTTTAATTGGCCTAGTGGACAGCCTTGAATTGTGTATTGTTGGTGCAGACTGTAGTGAATTACAGAGAGATTATAGTGTCAAATCTGTGCATCAAATGACCTCACTGATTGTCATATTGATTGTGAAATAAAAAATCCATCCGTAAACAACCGTCATGATTTCCAAATTCCTCTTTAAAATGCCATATAGATTTCACTAGTAAATCATATTTTTATGTAATGTATGCACGTGATAAAGATATTTGAATTGATACATGTATCTGCTTTTGACATGAAATAATCAGAAATATACATGTATATCCAACAGTCCCTCTATTAAAGGAGAGTCCCTAATAGACCAGTTTTTTTGCTACAATCACAGATTATATTATATTTTACTAATCTATTATAAAAAGCAAAAGTATTTTGGTATTAGTACAAAATTCTGTCACTTTTGGCAATATTAGCAGTTTGTGTAGGAAGGCATGTTGAGCCGACAGCCTTGAATTGTGTAATACAGACATAGTGGATAGTGAATTACAGAGATTAGTGTTGAATATGTGTATTGATTGACCTCACTAATTGTCATATTGATTGTGCAATAAACAATCCATGCGTAAACAAGTGTCGTCATTTCAACAGTTCTACGTGTATATAAATGCCTCAGAGATACATGCAGTCATGAACGTGTAGTATGAGAAAGTGATAACAAACCCAATTTCATATTTTGCTTTTAAAATTTAAATAGAATGTAAAAGAATCTGAGAAAATCTAGACAAGAGGCCAGATAAGCAATATCACAAACACTGCATGTTTGAATTTCTTTTGTACCAATGCAGCGCATCGACATGTGAAATATTTAAAAGAACAACTTGTCAAAAGGCATTAGAATATATATATTTATAAAACACACATTACAAACCCCTCTCTATGTTCAGAATTTCCATAAATAGTAATAAATTAAACTCTGTCAACAGTATGAAAGTATGCAATTTAGAAGCATTTCTACGTATCTGTTAGATCATAGAAAATTAAAAATAAGTTTATACTCATACACTGGATGCAACTGATATGATTTGCATTTTAATTTTTTAACATTTCTTTTTTCTTTTTCTCTTTCGTGTGTCCATAGCATGGAGCTGACCCAACGTTATGCAATCGTAAAGAGGAGGGTCCCCTGGACCTCGCTGCCCAGTACGGCCGCCAGGACACTGTCCAGTTACTGGTCAGACTCCGGCCAGACCTCCTGGCCAAGATCCCGGACTCCCGGTCACTCCTTCACCTTGCTGCTAAGAACGGTCATCATCGCATCGTCAAGCTTTTACTGGAAGCAGGCTGTGATATATACAAGACGGTAATAGTTATAATAATAATAATAATATCAATATTAATGATAATGATAAAAATAATAATAATAGTAATAATAATAATAAAATCAATATTTATGATAATGATAATAATAATATTGAAGAAAGAAAAAAATGATCATAATCATAAATCATAATATTGATAATGATGATGATAAACGCAACAACAACAACAACGACAACAACATTAATATAGCACTCAATAAACGCTTCTGCTCTGTACTATTATTTCCCTGGCGTTAGCATTTAGCTACCCTTTTAAGGCGCTCTGGCTTTTGAGGAATTCTTCCTACCAGAACCCATTTACATCACCTGGGTGGAGAGTGGCAAATGTAGATTAATGTCTTGCCAAAGGACATTAGTGCTGCGGCGGGACTCAAATCGCAAACCATGTGATCCACTTCCGGTGAAGTTTCCACCAGACCATGACATCTCTAGGTGGTTAAACCTCTTTCATGTAGTTGGTCCTGTGAATACAAGCCATAAAGCCTGTCCTCTCAGTGATCTATCCCTTTAATTAGGACCTACAATGTATCATGTTCAGTCCTAAGCAGGAAGCGCAGTGAGCAAAGGAAGCCCTGCTCCGAGGACGTGCCGCATGTCTTGCCGCGGGACACGCTACGTCCTCTAGGACTCTACTCCCAAATATAGAGAGGAATCAGAGTGTTATGTTGCTTTGCTGTTCAGTGGGAGGCCCTGTAGTGACACTAATACCCTTTTCTAACTGGCCTGATTTCATCGGATGCATCCGGACGCATCCGATGAAATGGCCAGTATGAAAGCAACAGAGGAGAAAAAGGCGATTAAATAGCCGATGAAAAGAAGAGAAATAGGCGATTAAATTCTCCTGCTCAAGAGCAGGAGAAATTATCATTCTATCGGTGTGACACCGATGAAATGGCCAGTATGAAAGCGTTCGGGAGAAAACAGCGATTAAAACAGCGGTTAAAATGGTCAAAGGTTGCAGTGTACGCGCGCTTTATCGTAACCAGCTGTGTTTGTTGACTTATGGTTGAACATGCTGCATGCTAGCTAGATGGAGCGCGGGCTTAATAATTACGCAATAATTCTTCACTTCCGGCAAGGGCTCGCCACAGCGAGTGAATTTCACCGGCAGTATGAAAGCGACAGGGAGAAAAAGGCGGTTTCACCTTTGTTTACATAAGGAAAATTTAATCAGTATTTTCATCGGTGTGACTCCGATAGGATGCAGTTTGAAAGCAGTATAAGAGTCTCTAAGGTTGACCCATAGTCTTCTGATGGTCTAAATAAATGAGCCTTTCTTCCTCAAATTGGCCACATTTCCCCCCCCCCCCCATTCTTTTACAGTTAAAAAGAAGTAGAAAAATTTAGCCAGGATGGATTTGACCTCCCTGCATGGTCAATAACAGGTGGTTATCTCATCAAATCAGCTCTTAATTAACATAAGAAAAAGGGGACCACGGGGGACATATTGTCACCGCTTAGGCATTGTTTGCTATATAGAGGGCGCAAGTAGCTATAAGTAATGCATTGGGGCTTTAAATATACAATGTGGATACAAATTACTTAAACTAATAATTAAAGACATTGCCAGTATGAACGTGAGGATGATGATTACAAATTCCACTCTGCATTGCCCATCTAGAGACTATACTGATTTAATAATTACACCACTCTTATTCAAGAACAGCACAATGAACTGCTTTAGAAGTAGACTTGCAATTTTCTGTGATTTTTTCTCTTTCTGCGCATATATAATTCCTAGCATTTTGGATCAAAAGAAGGTCACAAAAGGTCGCTAAAAGAAGACAGTACTGAGTATAAGATGATATTAAGAGACACTTACAAGGCGTCATTAAGGTTAAATGCAGCTCCCTTCAATCTGCGTTATTAACAACTGTCGAAGCCTTCAGCGTTGGGATTATGCGGGGGCATTTTGATGTCTTTGACAAATCCTTTGCGATGAACACATGTGTCTGCTGTTGTTTCTCAAAAAAAAAAATGAAAACAGAATTTACTCTGCAAAGCCAGGAGTACAGCAATGCTGTCTCAAAATTGCATTCAATGTGTACATACTTGATGTCCTAATAGTGTGACGGTGAAATAGTGAGGTCAATGTGTTCATGTAAAAGTGGGTTTACTTAAGGATTGTAATACATACATGTTTTATGACTCATAACCAAGGGAACATTTTCCTTTTGTTTAAATGCAATTCCTGTAAAACCAACACAGGTTTACTTTACAACATGTAACTTTAGCAATTTGTAAATGACGCTGTTTAGTCAGCAGTGATGCAATTATTTTGTGGCATCACGGCATGAAGTTTTCACGAAATTGAATACCAGCCAAATACTTGTTTCCGTACTTAATGGGTTAGTTAATAGACAGACAAATACATTTTTAGTATACATATACAGTCAAACCTGCTTTAGTGACCGCCTGTCTACAAAGACCACATTTTTTGTTTCCCTTGAAAATAGTTTCACATTGAAACATTTACTAAAGGAACCTGTACATAAAGACCACCTGCCTTTAAAGACCATTTTTCTTGTCTCCCTTGGGTGGGCTTATAGACAGGTTTAACTGTATTTACAATTTGTTATACTTTCCTTTGATTCTATTATACTTCTGCTCTTCCATTATAACTCAGAACTAAAAGACTCCTTTAATTCAGCAGATACTTCCTGAATCACTTGAATGGTTTCTGTTGAGACCAGTAGATTGAGGAGAACAGACCCGTACACACTTCAGCTTACTCACCAACATATAAACCACACAAAAGGAAATGCAACTTCCTGCCTTAGTTATATGAAGCTCTAGAAATTGAGCTATTTATTCGCCAACCAGGAAAATAACAAGTTAATATTTTCCTCGGTTTGGCTCTGTTTTTAGATAATATGACTCTATTGCTGAGTAGAGAGGGAGAGAGGATAATATAACCTGATGACGTAGGAAAACAACATATTTCACATGAAAGTTGGCAGTGCGGTTTATAAACTAAAACTCATGATGCACAAAGTGTGACTATAAACAGCTTATTTCTGCAAAACAGTAGCCTTAGACAAATATGGTATGAAAGTACAGAGAAATAGGGAAGCAAATTAATTAGTCAAACTAACAGATGTGGAGATGAAAGATTGAGTGAGTTTGTGAGAGAATGGTAGATTAACTATAGATAGATAGATAAATAAATATACAGATAGATAGATATACAGATAGATAGATAGATAGATAGACATATAGATAGATAGATATACAGATAGATAGATAGACAGATAGATAGATAGACAGATAGATAAATAAATATACAGATAGATAGATAGACAGATAGATAGATAGATAGATATACAGATAGATAGATAGACAGATAGATAGATAGACAGATAGATAGATAAATATACAGATGGATAGATAGACAGATAGATAGATAGACAGATAGATAGATAGACAGATAGATAAATAAATATACAGATAGATAGATAGACAGATAGATAGATAGATATACAGATAGATAGATAGACAGATAGATAGATATATAGACAGATAGATAGATAGATAGATAGATAGATAGATAAATAAATATACAGATAGATAGATAGATATACAGATAGATAGATAGACAGATAGATAGATATATAGACAGATAGATAGATAGACAGATAGATAGATATATAGACAGATAGATAGATAGACAGATAGATAGATATATAGATAGATAAATAAATATACAGATAGATAGATAGACAGATAGATAGATAAATAAATAAATATACAGATAGATAGATAGACAGATAGATAAATAGATATATGGATAGATAGATTGATGGATGTATGTACATGTAGATGTGTAAACATATAGATAGATATATAGATAGATAGATATACAGATAAATAGACTGATAGATAGATACATAGATAGATATATAGATGGACAGCTAGATAGATAAATAGATAGATAGATAGAAAGATAGATAGATTGAGTGATTGATATATGTAAGTAGATATGTAAACAGATAGATGATAGATGGATATTTAGATAGAAGTGAGAGAGAAGAGAGAGATAGATAAATAGATAAAACAGAGACAGAGGTAGTTAGATAGACGTAGGCAGATATATAGAAACATGTAGAAAGAGAGAAGACAGAGAATGGTTGATAGAAAGAGAAAAGGGGAGAAAAGAAGAGATAGAGATAGAGAGAGAGAGAAGGAGAGCTAGAGATAGAGATAGAGAGAAAGAGAGAGAGAGAAAGAGAGATATAGAGATAGAGAGAATCCAGATGATCATAGAAATGAAGAGATAGACCGAAAAAGACAGAGATATTATAGTTACAAATACCGAAAGAGAGAAACTACTCATGTATGAGCAGATGATGTTGACTTTAACTCTGCAGGACAGGAAAGGAATAGTGAATCATAATCCCATGATTTGGCATCTTTTCTTCCGTATAATGTTCTTCTCTCTTCCTATAGCAATCAACCCATGGACATGAATCACATGAAAAGAATATAAAACTATTTCAATGTTCTCATCTCTTTCCTCATTACCACCCACACAAGCAAGGATTCAGTTTCATTTATATATCTGCTCAAGCATTAACATTGAATTCAAAATCTTTGTCTTTATTCAAAAGTGTTTATTAAAGGGAAAGTCCACCCTGACATTAATCTGATTTTAAAGAAGTCAGAACATGTACAGAAACAGGGAAATGGGTCATTAAAAGTTTGAGAAAATCTGACTAGGAAGAAGAATGTTTTAAAGTGTACCAATAACCTGAACAAATAATTTGTGTAGAGCTTGAATGTATGAAATCAACCCTAGAAAACTTTGTGAATCTATGAGAATTGTATGTTGAAAAATGTGAAATATACTCCTTACATGTAAATAACCTCAATCAATTTTTTTTTTCAATTATAAAAAAAGTAAATTAGCACCTTTGATATTAATACCAACATCCCTTTTTATTTTATTTTTTTCAGACTAAAACAGGGACTGCGCTCCATGAGGCAGCGGTATTTGGGAAGATTGATGTCGTGAGGGTGCTTCTAGAAGCAAGACCGGCCATCGACGTCGAGATCGAGGACGGTCACAGTGAAACGGCTCTTCAGAAGATTGAATCTCATTCGTCCAAAGTCTCTCAAGAAATCTCAAAAATGATCATGGGTAAATCAATGTTTTAATGATTTTTCTCTTAAAATTAGGGCTACAACGAGTACTTGAATACTCAAGTACTCGCACTGTTGACAACTACTCGAGTGCGATTTCTCGTACTCGAATACATGGCGCGACCGGCCGGCCGAAGCTCGTCCGTGCCCGGAAAAGCACCTGCAGGTTACCGTGAGTAAAAATGTTTCTGAGCTCAATCATACACGGGGTGTCACTGTCAACTCACCACTCAGAAACTAGGACCAAACTAGCTGCCAATGTCCAGATTTCAGTTTGAACTTGGAGGATAATTTGTCTGTCATCTTTAGTTATAAAAACAACATTGTTACTATTATTTGTGAGAAGTTCGAAAGCACAAATCGACGCCTTCAATTGCAACTCCCAGTAAAATAGCTTGGGTTTTCGTAGCCGGACTATGGGGTGCTTCCTACAACGTCAGAAAAAATAAATTAAAAAAAATAAATAAATGACCGCCAAGTATTCAAATATTCGCCTGCACGCCTGGGAGTGTACTCGAGTACCTCATTACACGGTTATACACAGCCTTACTTGAAATTCAGCCTTGTTGTGAGACACAACTTACCTTGAAAGCAGGCGAGACCGTTCTGTAAATATAAGCTTTACAGAATACTGCCTAATGACAACAAAGAACATGATACCAAATATATTATGAGGGGATAAAACCAATATGAACAGTGTACAGTATGTACATGTACCCAGCTGCAATTTCAATCAAGCGTTACTCTTTGAATGTACATGGCTAATAGTGAATACATAGAATACACTTACATATATAGCGAATTACTGTGAAGACAAGTATTGTCAGTTCAGAGCGGAAAGGGCGTTAATTCTGTGTTAAAGCGCATACACAGACCTGCCAACCAGTACGATTTAGTCGTATTTAGTACGATTTTTAGAAACAAATACAACAGTACGATTTTCCTTAATAAAATATGATTTTCAAAATTTTTTTATTTTATTTATTAATATTTTGTGTGTGCGTCCGCCATTTTCAATGGCAAAATGTCCATTCTGTCCTGTAAAGTATCCTACAAGCATCTCACATCGGCAATTTGGGGATGTTTATTGGTTCATCGAACACACCAGTCATGACGAAATAATGCATATTCAACCAATGATCAATAAAAAAAATTCTTCCTGTAGGTAGAAACTGTAAGAGGCATTGATCCGCGTAACAATCCGTGTTTATTTTCAAGAATACAACTTTTGTCAGTAAAATACAACTTTTGACACTAAAGAATACAGTTTTTGAACTCCAGAGGTTGGCAGGTCTGCATACAGTTTACAACTAAATTATTCATAACCTCACAAAGTTTTGTAAGTATGGGAAAAGTTGATTTAGGTTTATTGATAATGTGGCATACCAGTAGTAAAGGAATCAACCAAATCACCTTTCATTCTTGATTTACAAAAAACACACCATTTTTTTTATTTTACAAGTGGTATGACTAATTTAGATTTTGTTAACTGTATGACCTATTGCCTTTCTGATGCCAAACAGGCGGTATGTTCTTGCTAAGTATACTAGGCTGCGTTTTCAATCAAGCATCTGCGCTTAATTGAGTTAGTGGGAAGGTGGCATTTGTTGCATGCCAACATGAACCTTTCAAGAACTTTTCCTTCTGCTGATGTCAGTGCAAGGCGCATGCCACATCTTACTAGACCTGTCCTCATCAGCTCGAGATTGCCAAAGAAACCGCTATTTAAACTATCCCAATGGCGTCTTCATTAGCCCGCAGTTGAATTAGCGGGATATTTGGTCGAGATAATTATCCCAAGGTATCTTGGGCTAGTTTGCAAAATATCCCACTAAATATCCCACGAAACGCTGAGCAAGATATCTCAAGTTAATTTCTCGAGTTCAAGTTTCAAGGTCAAATCTCGAGATGATGAAGACAGGCCATAATGTGAGGGCACAACATACTTGTATATTTTGACTGAAGTACTCTCATCTGCTTCTTCAATCAAGCCTGTTTCCATGAAAATGACATATACTGCAGTGTGAATACACCATGGTGAGATATTCTATGGCTGGAGTAAGAAGAGCAATAATTCATATCATTTAATTGATGTTGGTTGGTTTGTTTTACCTGACTGCTATTAAAGAAAGCATGTGTATGCTTGTAAGTAAGCAACCAGGGGACCGACGGCTATAATTCCTCTCCGAAGGACTTGCTAATGAGGATTAATGCCTCACCCAAGGACACTTGTGCATTGACTTGGTTTCGAACCTGGGACCTCCCAGTTACGAGACCTCCACTCTACCACTGAGCCACCGCGCCTCACTGAGGGGTCATAGCCCCTTCTGCATTGACTTGGTTTTGAACCAGTGACCTCCCAGTTACGAGACCACCACTCTACCACTGAGCCACCGCGCCTCATTGAGGGGTCATAGCCCCTTCTGCATTCACTTGGTTTTGAACCAGGGACCCTCCCAGTTACGAGACCACCACTCTACCACTGAGCCACCGCGCCTCACTGAGGGGTCATAGCCCCTTCTGCATTGACTTGGTTTTGAACCATTGACCTCCCAGTTACGAGACCACCACTCTACCACTGAGCCACCGCGCCTCACTGAGGGGTCATAGCCCCTTCTGCATTGACTTGGTTTTGAACCAGTGACCTCCCAGTTACGAGACCACCACTCTACCACTGAGCCACCGCGCCTCACTGAGCCACCGCGCCTCACTGAGGGGTCATAGCCCCTTCTGCATTCACTTGGTTTTGAACCAGGGACCCTCCCAGTTACGAGACCTCTGCTCTACCACTGAGCCATCACGCCTCACTAATGTCATGAGATAAAGCCCCTTCTGACTCTTGTGGCCTGATGCTATAGATAGCTAGCAGACATGGAGTAATTTTTAAAGAGTAATCCTGCTGGGCAGCTGTTCCTACTGTCTTCTCTCTTAAGTCTCAGTGTCCCCATTCACACTACAAAGTAATAACGATTTGATAGAATAAAACGTCTGCGCACAATCCAGTTAGTGTGAATACATCATGTTGAGATACATGTATCATACAGAGGCTTGATGCTATACATGTATATAGCTTGCTGACATACATGTAGAGTATTAAAATTTAACACTACCAAGAAAGGAAGATTCTTAAAATGAATGCTCTGGCGAGTATGAACGAGGTCCCATGTCTCTTCTTGTCCTGTGTGCTAGGCTGGAGTAGACAAGGCTAGGAAAGAGAACGGTCTTACTTGGCCAGTATGAACAGGGTCCCATGTCTCTTCTTGTTCAGTGTGTTTGGCTGGAGTAGACAAGGCTAGGAAAGAGAATGGTTTGGTTCCGTGACTCAGCTGCCTTGGTGGTTGTTTGGCCGCCTTTCTTCTAGAGTTCACGAATGTTCAAATGTGCACGCTCATTTCAAGCCTTAATTACACAGTGCACACACAGTAAACATTTTGCATGCATAGAGTTATGTAAACTCATCAATTCGCAAGCAACTCAAAAACTACTTTTCAAACTATTCACATTTAAAGATTTGTTTTATATTTAAACTGCTTTCCGTCCCGAAAACTGGTTGAAAATTTAAAAGATTAATAGAAATGTTATAGTAAAACACGGCCACAATTTTTTTCCGGAAATAAGTCAGTTTTAAAAAAAGTTTGAGGACATTTAGTGCTAACGCTCTTCTGCTTCATATTTTACCTGAAATTTTGAGCTAACGCCTTTCTGCCAGCCAGGCGTCGAATTACTAAGAAAAATGATATTGCTCAAACTTGCACTATTTGTTTATCAGGGTGGACTTCCTTAACCCTAATAAGGCCGGGGGGGGCATTATGGCCCCCCCCCCACGATTTTTCTGATTGTTCGAGAACGCATATGGATGGCGCCTCGCCGCTCGCTGACTTTTTTCTTTAGAGTCTTGCGCATCTTTAAAAAAAAAAAAAAAAAAAAAATCGGACCTATAGTTACAAGGTCACGTGACCTTTTGTCTTTGCATGTCAGCCCGAAAATCGCTCATTTTTGTGATTTGTGTACAATAATATGGAAATGTCATTTTTCCTAAAAATAGATCAAACATTGGTTATTGGGTCTTGTTTAAAGTTTAGGTGGTTGTTTTGGGAGTCAAAATAGTTGAATTGTAGGCAGAAATGAAAAAAAAACAAAAAACAATAACATAAATAAGTTAAAAAAACAATGAAATACATAAGAAATTATCAAAACAAGAGATAACATAAGGAATAAGCTAGCTCTTCCAATTTTTTTTGTTGTATTATTGTTCCAAATGGTCTAATGAATATATGTAGTGAAAAAGAATGCTTAAATATGAATAATATAGGATTTATGGGTAAAAATGTGATTTTATGATGTTATTTGCATAAATTACCATAAATATGCAAATGAGGGATTTTTTTCAAAAAATTGAAATTATCATATTGTTCTATACACTTCACTTGACATGCGTGCAAATTTTCGCGGAGATCGGCCGTTTGACGGCCAAGATCTTAGGGGGGGGGGGGGGGGTCATAATGCCCCCCCCCCCCCCCCCCCCCCCGGCCGTAGTAAGACTTCAAATAGCCCGGCCTTATTAGGGTTAAAGCTTATCTCCACTAGTTTGGCAAGAAGGGATTAGACCACACAGCGAGGTCACTGACAGGTGGCTATCTCATTAACTCAGCTCTCAAATAACATAAGAAATAGAGGATCATGGGGGACTCAACAGGCACCGATTGGGGAAGTTTTCTATATAGAGGGAGCAACTAGCTACAAGTAGGACAGTGGGGCTTTAAAATGTAGTGCATTGTAGACTGTAAGAGACTCTCATTGACACAGTAATGAACCTCCTTCCTATATGTTATCTAGTCGTGTATGTAGGTCATTTAACCTATTAACATCATGCACCCCTTAGTGACCTTTTCCTGTTATCCCAATCTCGCTGGCCGGGACGGGTGATCATAGGCAGTCGTTTTTAGGGTATCGTGTCACTCGAGAGGGCTGTTTTCATCAGACCAAAATTGAAAAAACAAATTGCTATTTTCAGACTCAGGATATTTTCCTGAAGCTTGAAATTGCGTCTTTACCAGATCAATATGCTCATCACAAACTAGCCCGCTATTTCCCAAACAGCGGGCTATTATGGAAACAAGACCATAATTTCTTATTTTCTCGACCAGATCAATTAGCTGGCTAATTTGAGATCGGGCTAGTTAAAATAGTGGGTTATTTTGCAACTTCGGTCTGATGCGGACAGGCCTTAGGTTCTGTGTAATTTGGGCAAGGTTGATGCACCGGCGTAAACAACTTGTAAGGTGTTTATGAAGAGTCTATGGTCAGCAACACATTGAAACCCCTTGACTGGTTGTGAGATGATTCAGTATCATGATCGACAGCCCTTAAAATAATGATGGTTACATTCGTATTAAAGGCGCTTAATACTAGGGTTTCTAAGCGCTTTACATTGTAATTTGTATTAACCTGGTCGTTGGATTCAATTGCTAATCCGCCCATGAGAGTAGACACTCTCCACTCCCTGGGGAGTAAAACATGCATTTGTGTCCGTGAAAATAATAAACAGGAGCTGAGTTCATTATTCCCCCGGGAATATTAAAGGGGCTATTTTTTTATGAACAATGCACTTATAAATGGGTTGTAAAAAAACTTTTTCAGTGAAGTTTTTTGTATTCCAAATTGGTATGTCATAATAATATGATAATGGTGCCTTTATATAAAGCAGGACAGTCATGGCGCTAATCAATTGATTCAATTAATTTCCATTAATGTTCATTTATCTCTTTATATTTGTACAGGGCCCCTCCTAATAAGCTTTGCTTTCTTAGGGGTTCTGAAAATGTAATTATTGCATGTATTCATTATGTAATTATTATGTGGAAAAATGGACAGATACAATTGAATTGAATTGAATGACATTATAATGCTTAACTTGGTTCTTACTTATTCACAGCTCACATACGAGGGGAGCCCTTACCAAAGCCCACAGAATCCCCCTCCACTACACCACTCACCGACGGATCAGACACCGATCAAAACAGCTCCCTCACCTACAGCTACGTATCCAATTTATCATCCAACCCTTCCGTCCGTCCCAACCACGGTCCCATCGCTCCAGGTTTCGAGGTCATCGACCATGACCACTCCAACATCTACGACAACGTCCCAGAGGACCGGTCAGCACTGTACGCCCGGCATTACCAGACGCACGCCGAGCTGCGGAGCGAGCTGCGGAGCTCGTCGCCAGAGGGCGTGTTGAGACGAGGCGCTTCCAAACGAGGCACGTCCAAACTCAGTCGATCATCGCCACCGGACCAGGATCTATACATGAACGTGGAGAAGCTGAACCAGCAGGTAGCGCGACTAATGCCTCCCAAGAAGCCTCAGAGGAACTCAATAGGGATCTTGTTGGACCAGGCTGTTAATGGGAACAGTCCTCAGATGGAGAGGAAGCAGGACCAGCTGGTATCGTCTAGTCCCATGCACTTAGATGTGAGGGGGCCACATCCTAGGCAGTCTAACACATTATCAAGCCAAGGTGAGAACCTAGAGAGGAATGCCTATAGCATACATGTATATGCCTACCCAGAGCAAATAACACCGAGTTCCATCTATTTATTCAGATGGTCATATCTCAGCCAATACTTAACATATTCAATTGATTTTCCACAATTGGACATTGTTTGTGATGCTCTTTCAGAAAATGAAAAAAAAATTGAGAAATTCTAAAAATTGATTTTTGATGACATCACACTTCACCACTCTATACCTGCTTAATAATAATAATAATAACGTTTTATTTACCCAGGGTAGCCACTTCAGTTATGAAACTGCTCTTCCAGCGGGCCCTGTATGACATAATATGTTATTACTACCCTTCTCCAGTCTTATATGCTGAGCGCCTAGCTAGAAGGCAGAAGGTCCCATTGTTATAAGTCTTTGGTATGACTCGGCTGGGGTTCGAACCCACGACCTCCCGTTCATGAGGCGGGCGCTCTAACCACTGAGCCTGAATGTATATTGTTTTGTAATTGGTTGACAGCACTTTTCATAAAACATTCTTGACTTTTGTGGCATTTTATCAAATGACAGCTGGGGAGTGTTTCACAAAGACTAAGATCGACTTTGACTTAATGATGGCAGGCCATTCTTGCCACTGGTTGCTCTCACCATTGGTCTCTCAATTATGATCTTGAGATTATATTTGTTCCTTCCATAATGAACTATCAAGAAATGTAAATTCTGTAGATTTGTGACCATGATTTGTACGTCCTTTGAGAGACCAATCCCTAAAATGGTGAGAGCAAACCGTGCAATGAACAGCCTTCCATAGTTAAGTCCAACTTAAATTCAATCTTAGTCTTTATGAAACCCCCCCCCCCCCCTGGTCATGATAGAGTACATATATCATATACTATTTCAAGATACTGTTGTAAAGGGTGAAAGAGTGAAAACGATTATCACAACAATGGCTTTCAGCGGAAGTACATGTGTATCATGCACAGAGAGACAGAGAAAAGATGGATCAAATCAAATCAACTCAATTCAATTCAATCCTCCTCAGATTCTGACTGCCCTCCGCCGTTACCTGACAGGAACTACTATGACCTTGAGCAAGCGGGAGAATACACACAACTCAGACTGAATGCCTTACCACCCAAGCAACAACAGCAACCACAGCAACCACAGCAACCACAACCACCACACCAGACACATGATCATCCACACCCGCCACAGCATCCACCACCCAAGCAACAGATGATCAGAGATCAGGATTACAGTACTGTGTCACCTCTTCAAGATTATGTAAGACAGGGTGCTGTTTAAAGGCATCGTTTAACAATGTTAAATCTGAGATGCACGGCCCTACATGTTATCAGTGTCTGTGATATGGTGTAATATTGAAGCCCTAAAAAAATTGCGCTTCAAAATGATCAAGAAGTGCCTCCAAAAAGTAAAAATCTTAAGTGACCGGTTTTACCATACTCATTTTCCCGAATAGACTGTTGAGTTCTGGGGGCGTTTCACAAAACTTGTCATCAGTGACAAATGACAGTTTTTCTTTTAAGCTACTGGAATCCTTGCTTCTGATGGGTTATCAGCAGATCTGTCACTGATTTTTGTCATTTGTCATTGAAAAAAAGCTTTGTGAAACAAGCCCCTGGTCATGCGATTGCATTGTGAAAGAAACATTGTGGAATCAATCAGAAATGATTGATCAACTAGCATATAAGTATTGGTGTGTACTGCAAGGCTCTGGAATCCTCATAATGATAAGAAATTTGGCCCAGTGTCTGTAAAGTTACAAGCACTGTACACAGAAAGATGTATATGATACCACACAAACACGTGGCATAAAAATCTGTCCTGATTTGTATGATGTTACATGCCATATTTAGAATATTAAGGCATTTGAAGAGCAATGCTTTTCAGGGATTTTTTTTTTTATCTGATGTTCTTCCACACTTCCATAATAACAATGATAACCCTCACAAATTATTGTTCACCTCTTCCCAGAACTCAACCTTCTCTTTAAATGTATATTTCTGCTTGAGATGACTCAAGAGTGAAACTAAACCCTTGATCTTCAAGATTATGTAAGCCACAGTGTGGTTAAAACCATATTGCTGCTTAAAGGTATTAGGTAACTTTGCCTCCAATTCTAATCAAAATCCTGGATTTAGCTCATGCTGCAATCATAACTATAAATCCTCATGTGTTGCCTATTTCATAATTTCATTGCCTATTTTCTTTCACAGTAATTAATTAGACAAAGTGCAACAGAAGTTGACTTTGAAATGAAAGACTTACAATTAAAATACAATAAGATGTTTTTTGCCAGATTGTTATTTGATGTTTTTTGCTTTAGCTCTCCATCTAAACAAAGTAATCTTACACTAATATATTTCCACCAGTGATTGTTATTAGTTCAATGTTATAATAATAATGTTAATAATAATTTAACGTCTTTGTACAGCACCTAAATGTTGTGGAATCGATCAAAAAAGGTTGATCGTCTAGCATATAAGTATTGGTGTGTACTGCAAGGTTCTGGAATCATCAAAATGATAAGAAATTTGGCCCAAACATTGTATTAAGCGCTTTATAAATGTATTATATTATTATTATTATTTCATCATCCTTTACAGGACATCATGAACGAGGGTGTGAGTAACACGTCAACGGAAGCGAGTGACGACACCCATGGTAGTCTGTACGAGACCCTGTCCAACGCTAAGAGTGGGGCAGCCACGCCCGATGTGCCCTACCCCCCCTATGAGATAGGATCCAAGCCGCCACACCCACAAGTTCAACTACACATACATGAAGCTGATGACATTGTAAGCATATACTTATGCCCTCTTTCTAGCAAACAATGCCTAAGCAGTACCAGTTGATCCCCCATGGTCCCCTTTTTCTTATGTTAATTGAGAGCTGATTTGAAGAGATAACCACCTGTCAGTGACCTGCCATGGAGGTCTAATCCCCTCTGGCCAAACTAGAACAGACAGGCCTTAAGGCCCCGTACACAAGCATATTGATGTATGATGAACAACTTGTGTTTTGGTTTGTTTGTTTGATTTTTCTTCTTTTAGTGACGTTAACGTAAAATGTGCTTCACATTACCGCATTTATGTAAATGTATTATGCTTTTTGTTGCTCTTTCACACAATGATCTGAACTAGCACTGGCAAGTGAGAGAACCAACTACATGTTCATGTCATTACTACTGGTTCATACAGTATGTAGTATGTTGTTTGTTATCCTACCCAGAATGATCTGAACAGCACCGGCGATAGAGAGTACCAACTTCATGTTTATGTCCTTACTAGAGGTTCTTATGCAGTCTGTTTGTTTGTTATCCTGGAAATAGAGAATACCAACCTGGATGTTTTATTTCATTACTACTGGTTCATATGCAGTCTGATTGTTTGTTATCCTACCCAGAATGATCTGAACAGCACCGGCGATGGCGACGACCAACTCGACGATGACGAGGAGGAGGACATGGATGCCTATGAGTTCTTGTCCAATGCTGTGACGGGGAATGGTCGACCCAAACCCAAACCTAGGATTACTCCTACCAGCTCTTCCTCATCCTCAGTGCCTTCCAACGATAGTGGTAATAATAAACTCCCCTATTATACTTAATGGAGCATGCCAAGATGACGGTGTACAAACATGAAAGTGGGGCATTCTATTACAGTGAAGGGATGTTTAGGAAACAGTTCATGGATGATAAGTATCTGTTATTGTCAATACTATCCCCCTTTTATAGAATAGAATGTGCCAAGCCTAATTTGTACATGCCTAGAGCTTGGATGTTCCATTATATGTCATTCCCTTATAGTGGTAATCCCCCCCCCCCCATGTATACAATGGAGCATTCCAGGACAACATCCTAATGCTTTTTTGATATCTTGATATCTTTATCTTTGTATAGTCATCTATGTTTGTTTTATTGAGAATGCAGAGACTGACAAGAGACAAATAGCACACCGCACAATAATTTACTTTACCATGATGAAGAGCCAGATTGCTGGTGTGACCGAGGTATAATACCAAACATTTTGTGTGCACAAAACTTTTGCAAATTCCCTTGAGCAATCAAGATTAGCTAAAGCCTTTAATGCCACAAAATATTAATCAAATTTAATCTCAACCAAGAATATTTGCAAATGTTTAAATGGTTATGTCACAAAAGTTTCTGATGTTTGTTGTTGCACAGATGTACATTATGCACAGTTTTTCTCATTTTAAAAACAGGATTGTCTGATGGGGCTGTAAATCTACATTCATTATTCTTTCTTATACAGTAGGCTTGCGGATGCACCATGTGAGAGAGAGGGGGGATTGAGGAGTCCTGAAAAAGACTCTCCGTAATCTTTCTTGAGGGTGTGTAGTCCTGAAAAGTACTTTTGGGGTAGTCTTGAAAAAGACTGCTGGTTATCTTTCTTAGCTTATAGTTCTAAGGAGAACTATAGCGCTTGGAGAGGATGAGTGACGGGAGTGGCTCAACGTTTCGAACAGGACTCCTCAATCCTCTCTCTCACATGGTGCACCCGCAAGCCTACTGTACTGTATATCTACGTCACCATGCAAGCCGATACTTACAAGCAGCATTTATTCTTTCTCATCTTGTTTTCATTCCAGCCTTACTTTCACACTCTAAGCCTAAACCTCTCCCGCGGCGTAACAAACCCGTCCCTGCCAAACGTTCCCCTGGGTCCATCAGCTCCCAGCCTAGCACCCCTTCAGAGGAGCTGACCTCCTCCTCTGACCAGTGGGTGGTGCCTCCTCTGACCGGCCTACCACCCCTGACCAGCCCCCTCCGTCACCCAACACAGCTATGATGGGGATCAGAGCCAAGCTGGGAGCATCAGAGGTAAGCTCATCTCATCTTTTTATATTTAAGGTCGGCATTTTAAAGCCCCACTGCACTACTTATAACTACTTGGGCCCTCTTTATAGCAAACAATGCCTAAGCGGTGACCATTGGTCCCCCATGGTCACTTTTTTTCTTATGTTCATTGAGAGCTGATTTGATGAGATAAACACCTGTCAGTGACCATGCAGGGAGGTCTAATCCCTCCTGGCCAAACTAGTGCAGAGGGGCTTTAGATATGAAGTAGATATAGACATTTTCCTATAAAGAGTTGCGTTTGATTTAGATTGATCGCATTTCTTCTTATTGATGACCAATGTAGTCAAGTGATTTAAACATTTGATTGGACATACGAAGGTCGTTGATTCAAACCCCAGATTCAAAATGGGTGTCTGGTAGGAATTTAGCAGTAGCAGTAGCAGTGGCAGTGGCAGCAGAAGTAGTAGTAGTAGTAGCAGTAGCAGTAGCAGCAATAGTAGTACTAGTACTAGTAGTAGCAGTAGCAGTAGCAGTAGTAGTAGCAGGAGCAGTAGCAGTAGTAGTAGCAGTAGCGTTACATGTAGTTTTACATTGTTTGGTTTTAGTGTGTAAATATTCTTAAGGTATGTTTTTTGTCTGGTGTAGTTACAACGAGGGAGAGGTTAAGAATTTATGGTGAATTTTCACTGCTTCTGACGTTGATGCTTATTTGTGTGTGTGTTAAAACATGAGCGCGTATGTGTATTTGTGTTGGGATGTGCTTTTGGTAAACATTATACATATTTATATTGTTTAATTCCTGCTCTTCGCATGATACATGGATCATATTTGTACCCCCACACATATTTCGTGGTGGAGCAACGCGTGATTGAAAATAACCCAGTCTGTTTGTCATGTGCATGTGACACCGACATACCCAGAGTTACATGAATATGAAGTGCTACGGAGAAGTGTAAATGAATTTAGAACTTGGGAACTATTTCCTTTTGCTCTGGTTTGCAAGTATGCTTGCACGTTTCTTCTGAAGATAACTGAATCGGTTTTGAAGGTATTCAAACTTGTCAGCGCTGTATTTGTGCGGGTTCGGTGGCGCAAGCACTGGTTTTGAGTTAACCAACAAGATGACACTGTACTTAGTGCCCTCTGACATTAATACTGAGAAATTGGTCACAAACACATCACAAAATTTAACAAAATCACAGTAATGATTCAGTCAAACAAACCCCCCAAAACACACAATACAGATTTAAATGTATAATAGATATAAAGCTACATTTCTCCATCATTGAATTCTGTTCCAGACACTTTCAATCGGCTTTACAATGATTGAGAGAATGTGAGTTGAAAGTTATATGCAGGTATTGACATGTAAGCAAACTCGCCATAATCATTTAAGAGGTGTTGTGGTCTAGTGGATACATGTAAGTCACCTGACTTCAGATCACAAGGTACATGGTTCAAATCCTAGCCTGGCACTAACGTCCACCCAGGTGTTATAGGGTACCTGGTAAGATGCAAAAGTTAATGCAGTTTGCTCAACATGTGAACGTCTGTAAAATGACGCCTGGTTGGATGCTCTTCAGGGAGTGGAGAATGTGGCAAGCCTGAATCCATTGACCGAGCTAAGGATATTTGTCTGTCAAACGCTGAGAGAAATCGACAATGCTATATAAAAGCAGTATAGTTACACACAGGTATGCCTGTTCATGGTATATTGAGAAATGCAATAGCTCCTTGCTGAGATAAGAACATGCTTGTCAAAACCAAGGGCAAAAAGCTATAACTTATGCATGCATATCGACACACATGTACACATGCAGATATTCATTAAGATGCATATCATTCTTGGCACAATTGATAACACCAAGCTGCATTAACTTGCTAATGTTTGCAAAAGAATTCATCAAAAAGCTTTTGATTGACTTAAAGAGAGAGGGGGTGGAGAGAAAGAGCGGGGAGGAGAGAGAGGGGAAGGGGGTGTGGGGGGGGGGGGGGGGGGGGTCAGGCAAGCAATAACTGGGGTATTGCGAGATGTTAGAGTGAGAGACAAAGAGAAAAAAGGCTGAAAGTACAGAAACTTTAAGTTTTGAACAAAAGAATTCAAGAGACAGATAATCAACCAAAAAGAAAAAGAAGGACGAGAGAGCTATATTTCAATTACACTTTTTACTCTCATTTCACTGAGTCAAGTTGTGGTAATTACTTGATTAATGCACATTTGTTGATGTGGAACTATTCATAATAATGATTACCTTTATGTCAACAGTAAATGTTTAATTAAGTTAATTACTATAAATGCTAAGTCATTCACATTTATGCACAAACTGTAGTTTACAATATGTGCACTGTACAAGTACTCATAGGAGATATTAAACAAGAAATAAGTTGTTGAATGTTGATTTGTTTACTTTTAACTGCATATCAACATTAATATAATATGAAAGTACTGCTGCCTACGGCTATTATATTGTACCGAAGTGCTAACTATACACTCAATCGTCGTGCAGGTTACTTGTTCCAAACTATAAAGCCTGAGCATGAGGTTCACCGCAAATTAATTCAAGCAACAGGCTGTAGCAGGGCAAATTTAGTGTTTGGTGCTTGTCTGACTACCACACCATTAATTTGGCACAAAATTGTTTGGAACTAGCAACCTTGCAACTTGGCCAGTGTGACATCACACTTCGGTACGCTATAGTTAGTATTCATGCCTACTGCACTGCAGGGAGGTGTACACTAATTCTAACACTGCAAGGTTTGGGTAAAAGGGAGTCCACCCTGGTATCAATGTTCCTTTTGGAAAAAAAGGCAGAAATTAAGAGAAATAGATCAGCAAAAGTTAGAGGGAAATCTGATAATGGATAGAAAAGTTGTGAAGTTTAAATTTGCAGTCGATCAAGCATAACATTTTTATATTTTCTTTTGTGAGCACGCAGTCCTGCATTTGTTTTGGTCTTAAAATCTGGTCTTCTAAACTCAAAGATAGTTAGCATACCTGCACCCTCATTGTGTATTTATACTCCTACTTTGACATACCCCAGCCAAAGAGAAAGATCTGTTTCTTCACCAACAACGAAGAAGAGGAATTTTATATTTTTTGTATAATTATAATTTATAATTTTATAATTCTCAGTACAAAATAAATGGAGAGCTGCTGGCGATGAATATTGCAGATCTTTCAGATTAGATTTTATTTATTTCAAGTTTAGAAGTCTGTAATCTTGTGTATAATTTATCAGATTTTACTCCAACTTCCATTGATCTCTTTCTCTCTTTTCCCTATCTTTATCAAAAACTATGTGATATTGAGGTGGAATTCCCCTTTGCAAGTAGTTGGTACTGTAATACCCTACACGCTGGCACCTAACCCCTCTTACATGCTCGTTTGTCTGTATCTCTTTGTTCTCCCATGTCTGTCTGTCTGTCTGTCTGTCTCACCTGTTCACCTCCTCTGACGTCTGCAACCCTTCCTCTATCTGTCACCCTCTCCTGTCCGTTAATCACTCCCTGGTGCCTGTGTTACCATGGCAACAGCCCAGCTCCGATGCTCCGACGGATGGGAGTGAGGATAGTTAAAGTAAGATCTGATCTTTTTTTGCTTCATCTCTCACTACTTGCTTCCTGCAAACTTCATCTAACCTCTCACTCTGCACTTTGCTTCCATGCTGGCAAATTGTACAGGATCTCAGATGCTACTGTTCTTCCACCTCTTGTGGATATCATTTCTTTTCAGTATTATGCTATGGGGTTGTTTGGCACATGCTCAGATAACTGTCAGGTAACAATTGCTCCTCGAAAATTTACTAAACTCCTTGAATACTTAACTTCAACTCTAGACCAAAATTACACATTCTGTAATCCTAACCCGAACCCTCGACCTGACCTAACTTAAATGCAGTTGCAATCATAAACCTAACCGTACGGTTTGGATGAAATAATGCCTGGAGCAATTGTTACCAGAGTAAATGCCAAGTCATCGTGCCATCGATGTCCAATATATGATTGTTAAACTTATGCCGTACTTATTATTGCAGCAAATCAAAGGGTTCAGTACTATAAAGTAATATTGTTAAGCCCTGCTTATGATCTCCATTGAGTTGTCATCAATTCCAACATAAAAAAAGCTCTTGCAAAATAGATTAAATGATGTACTTTGCGTATAAAAAAAGTGTACCCAACTTTGGTAGCTTCTAATCAAAAAGTTATAACCTGTGACCTTAAATCATAAATTAATGTACAGAAAAACTAATACCCTGTCTAATGATACCATTTTCATAATTGTGCTGCCAAGGATGACTGAACAGCAGGCTTTCCAAAAAGCCTGCTGCTTAGTCACCAGTGGCAAAAATGGTATCATTGGACAGAAAATAAGTTGCTCTTTATCATGAAATCAATTCCAAAGTCATATTGGTTGTGACTTTTCAATTAGAAGCTACCAAAGTTGTGTACACTTTCTTTTGATACACACTAAATAATGAAAGTGTGAAGGTTTCACGACTGTGTATCTCATGAAACATAGGACATGCCTAAAAACCATTAATTTTGCAAATCTACATGTTTGACAAATAAACTTTTTCTTGCTCTTTTCGACTATTAAAAGTAAAATTTGTCACACATATATTATTGGAAATCTGGGAATTCGGTTAGTTGCAAAAAAGACTCCATCTTTCAGAATATAAAGAATTAAACTTAAAAAGCAGTACTTATAATCTTTATTCCAACATTTTTATGTTTTATTAAAGTGTGTACATATTTGTACAGTATTTAATAAATGATGTAGTATGTCTCTTTGAATGCTATACACTATTTTACATCGTATTAGATGTACCGGTACTTATTTTCAGTAATTGTCAACTTTTGTAAAGTCTAAACAGTAACGAAGAGTACATTGTTTATAATGCACCATCTGTACAGTTGAAAGTATGAAAACTATATCATATATTGCATCATCCAGTAAAAAGAATATTTTTGTATTTTGGATGTGGTATCCATTTTAAGGTTGCAATCCTGAAAAGTCATGCATATTGTCTGCTGCCATCTAGTGACATTATTCAGTACAATCACTCAAAAGTTCAAATTGAAAATACATGAATGGTGTGAGAAAAGGTAAAGTTAGAATGTACTATGTACATGTAGGCATTGTTTTGTCTCTTAAATGTTTTCTATTTTAGTTCAATCATCTTGCTTGAGATTCATCTGACATAGCACCAGCAATAGGGTTTGCATTAAAATTGTTTGAGATCATGAAACAAAGGGGGGGGGGGGGGGTAAACAAAATATAGAATGCAAGCTACTTAGGTGAGAGCAGACCAATCGAAAAGAGAAAGAATCAGGTGATTAGGGAGTTGTGCAATTCTGAAAAATGATATTTGAGAGCTAAGTATTTTATTTGTAATGAAAGCAGGAAATATGATTTATGAATAGTTTCATTTTCTCCATGCCCTTCAATGCTAATTCAACCCATCAAAGCTGATTTGTTTGGAAATGGTTAGATTTTGTCTCATTGTAAGAAAAGAATGCTTACATTTTCTGGTATTTCTATGAGATGAAGAATAAAACTTATTTTGATAAACAATATTATACACCACATGTCACATTAAACTTTCAATTTCAAGCTAGATAAATATTACATCTTCATATTCAGATATCAGTAGGCCTATCTCAGTCTATGTTTGTAATCGTAATTGGTATGATGGGGATAACATTATAATATTTAAATTGCCTCAATGACTACCAATTAATAAAACAGGTACATGTAGGCCGAGAGATTTGTTTTGGGCTGAAAAGTATGTTTGTCATTATAAAATACATGTATTGTACGCAGATGTAGTTTGATTATCATTAATATCATTACCTTTTTATAACAAGAATGTTACTTTGAAGGTTGTATATCTGTGTAGATATATGGCTAGCTCATCATCAGTTTGCATTGATGGGGTAGATGAGTTATATACAATGGATGAAATCACCATCAATTTAATACACATTTACATGTATTGACAGCTTTATGTAATGTGAATGACCCCTTTATCTAATGTGAATGACCCCCATGCAGTGTGAAAGCCCCATACATGCTAGTCTGCAGCCACAGACTATTTGATGCTTCTCAGAATGCAATAAAGCTTTCACTTGAATTGAGCCTTATTATGTCAGTTTACTTGCTGTATAATGAGCTGCTACAGTGCAGGCCGTATGGAGTGCATAGTCTTACAAGCCCAGACCCTCTGTTTTGCAGTACAACTGAAGAGAGAGGGTTTGTGATTGGAGACTACCTACATACTGGCTGGGTACACTCTGACAGACAGCATAGAGTGAGTGCACCTAGCTAGCTTAATATCTGTTTGTCCCTAGCTAGCTCGAGCCACTCATGTTTCTGTAAAGGTATTTTTCAGAGCCTGAAATTAAGAGATAGAGTGATCAAAAGTTTTTGCAGTGCAGGCCTTATGGAGTGAGTAGTCTTGCAGCTCAGACACTCTGTTTTGCATTACAGCTAAAGAGAGAAGGTCAGTGATTGCAGACTACCCACATACTCTGACAGCACACATGCAGAGTGCACCTAGCTAGCTTACTATCTGTTTGTCGGTAGCTAGCTCGAGCCACTCACGTTTCTAGCAAAAGTATTTCAGAGCCTGTTGATGTTCAGGCAGTCACTGGCATTCCTCCCCTGATAGAGAGATAGAGCAAACGAGGGACTGACGGAGAGAGTGAGAGTGAGTGACAGAGACAGAGAGAGAGAGAAGTGAGAGGGGGCAAGCGTGCTGTGTAGCAAATGTCACTGGATACGATCGGGAGCGCGCGATCTTGTGGGATTTAATATCTGGTGTTTGTTTGGACGGTACATACACGTGTGGCATTATTGGAATTATTCTCCAGTGCAGCGGAGTGCTAGGTGAGTGGACCTTAGGAATTAGATACTTGGTGAAGTAATGTTAGTCTTTAGTTTGCTTATGTTAGGGTTAAGAGTGAAGGTTAGAACTAGACAGGATAAAGACAGCATTGTCGCTCTAACAACCTCATGCAATTTAAAGGGAATAAAGAGGCAGCTGCATTTTGTCTAGAAGTTGATTTTTTTTATACATATTTATCTTTTCATTACATTTGTTTTTGTTATGAACGGAAGAAACAGAATAAAATTTAATACAACGCCACTACTCTTTGCAGGAGAAATCTATTACTTAGGCCAATAGAAAATAATGTTTCATGTTGTTTGTGACATGACTGTACTTGTATAAATAACATGCATGTACTTTTGCAGTTATTCCATTGTACTATTTGACATTAAGTATTGATATTATCTTGGTGCATGTATGCTTTTGGACGGTATATTCCTTTTGATATCAATGTACTACTTTTTTATTGGATGCCTAATTTGCTATTTATAGTCTAAGTGAAATGTACATTAGATGAGAAGTATGTTAATTTATTACCTTTATTTTGTAATGGATAAAGTTGTACAGGCTTTCTACGATGTACATTGTGAATATATAATGGACCATATCATTTATACATGTTTATGAAATAAACTATAGATTTGTGAAAATAATGATCTTTTGTTAGTTGTTGCCTTTCAGTGATATTATATGTTAAGCTGCATGTTGGCAAAACCAGGGCTCAGATTATGTCCGTTTTTATAATAATAATAACTATCCCGGTCATTGGATTCAGTGCTTGCCCGCACACACTGTGTGCACAATCTCCACTCCCTGGGGAGCATTCCAGCCAGGCGTTACTTGACGCTCAAAAACTGTTTGACCAACAATGACAGCCGCATCCTACCGGGTACCCATTTGACACTTGGGTGGAGAGTAGCAAGTGCAGGTTAATATCTTGCCAAAGGATATTAGTGCCATGGTGGGATTTCGAACCCTCGACCTTCCCATCTCCAGTCAAGCGCCTTAAACCACTTGACCACAATACTCCCACTATATATTTTTCAATCATCTATGTCCCAGAAAAAAAGGACTGTCTCTATTATAGCGTTGAGGGTGTGTTCTTTTCTCAGCTGATAGGGCGCACGACACAGAAACAGTCCGGGCAGTGGGCTAACAGGCACCTGGAACACATGGCTACCAAAAAGTCCAGACCCCCCCCCCCCCAATTTTTTGTATACAGACCTTAAAGATTCAATCTAGAACCCTTTCCAAATAGTGTGGAACCAAGCCTACAAAATATATTTCATTATTCTATGCGCTACAGAAGTACAGATGCTTATAATACATTTTAAAGTTGAAATTGAATTATATACAAGTGTAATCCTCGATAATTTGTTTTTGCATATAGAATTATATTCTTGACAGTCTCTACATTTCCTAGAACTGTCCCTAATGTCCAATCATACATGCGAATATAGGCCTCTGTGTTGAAAAGGCAGGCTGATAATAAGTTGGGGGGGGGGCAAGAAAGGAGAAATCAAATTTATTTGGTCAACGCAAGACTGCCCATGACGGGCAGAACAAGGTCTCATGTTACCTAATCCATTAAGGATCTATTTCTAGCATGCAAGAATACGTACCAGCTTTAATCTTCGGCTAGTGGAGTAGAGAGATGCATGGACCAGTAGTTTAGATAAAGATTAATGAGCATTGTAATTCATTGTATACAAATACAAGTCAGTTTGGAAGAATATCCAAAATGTCCCTTCTCTTCTTTGTATACTACATTGAAACCTGTCTATAAAGACCACCCAAGGGAGAAAAGGAAAGTGGTCTGTATATATATAGGCAGGTGGTCATTGTTGTAGACAGGTTCCTTTGTCACATTTGTGTAGTGCTTACCAGTAATACTACATTCTAAGCACTTTACAATGTAGTTGTTACCCTGGTCATTGGATTCAAATGCTAATCCCCACATTATAGATGCGTGCATGCTCTGCTCGCTGGGGAGTATGTTTGAATGCATTATAATTTTCCTGTCTTTGTCCACAATATATTTTTGTTCTGCACTGGTGATGCCTTTCCTTGTCTTAATTCTTTCACAGATGAACATGAATAGTCATCCATGTTTGCACTTTCATATATCCTACATATAGCTAGGGACTGAAAAATGAGGCTGTGGAAAACAACTGATTGCACATCTCGTCGCTGTTTTCACGAAGTGACGGTAGTGAAAAAAAATTGCATTCACTTTGCATTACGATTTTCCTCAGTACCGTCACTTCGTGAAAACAAGGACGATCTGCTTCACCATCATATGAAAGAAAACCTAACCATCATTTCAAGGACACTTAAAACCCAATTAACATGAACAATCAAATGAAACACCTGCCTCTGCCACCCTATGAAAAGAATTGTTTCACCTCAAAGCCACTCTATCATTGGCATTCAGAAAAGGATACCACCTGCCCTTATTCATACTAGGATAAGTAGGGTTAGTCATTGGTAAGAGGACACTATTTCTGGAGTTTGATGGAATTTGGGGAAATCTGATCCTGACACCTTTGGAATGAAAGAAAGAATGATGCGCTCCTTTCTTTTTGGTGGCTGTGGTGAGTCACGTTGTGGAGAGGCAGATGTGCAAAAGATGAGGAATTAAGTGGATTTCTATCGGCTATTTACCTCCATTCAGACCTACCGCTACCGGTTTTCATCACTCCAGTTCGAATGTAATTGTATCGTACAAAAACTGGATAGTTTTGGAGGATTTACCAAAACCGTTCTTGTCTGAATGACATACAATAAACCATCGTGTGTAACATTATGTCATAGAGTGAAAAGCCCATTTGAGTAGCATTGTTTGAAACAAACACTCACGCTTATAAAGAATTGGGGCCCATTCTTATCTGAACATCAAAGCGTACAAAAAAAAAAATTAACAATTTTTTTTATTGTCTTTTAATTTGACTGCCATTTTATACACTACTGGAAAAACCTTCAACCTTATAAGAGAATCATTCACTGATGATTCTAGAGGAGTTATTCACACTACACAAATCTTTGAATTTCTGCTGGCGTTAAAAAATACACACTCAAGTGTGGGAATTGGTGAGTGTTTGCCTGAACATGTAGTTGCTTAGTAATGAACAACGAAACACCGGAATGTGAGAAAAATCCACAATTTTTGCTTGTAGTGTAAACACAGCTTCTGAAACCTCTCCCTACCTACCTGATGGTTTACAGGTGAGGTGAGTCATGCACCCCTGGTATGACATATGAGCAGAGATGGCTGGAGGAGGAGGAGGAGAATGGGATGCAATCCTCAATTCTATGAATTATTCCTCCATTTTTGGATCAGATGGTCACTCTGGACACATCTGTGCTCAGATTTGTTGTGTGTGAGTGTGATGGGTAAATCAGTGCTTATAGTTTGAAATGATACAAACGTAGGAAATGAGAGCATTTTCAACTTGTCTCTTTGGAGCTAGAAGGGCCTAAATAGTTTATTCTGGCTCTGAATGAACAGCTTATATCAACATTGCATGGCAGGCACTAGGCAAGGTCATGCTTTCTACATCCCCCCTCCCTCCCTCCCCCCCCCCCCGCCCCCTCTCTCTGTCTGCTATCCTCTCCCCCCCTCTCTCTCTCTCTGCCTCTCTCTGCCTCTCTCTGTCTTCTCTCTGTCTTCTCTCTGTCTTCTCTCCTTCCCTCTCTCTCTCCTCTTTCTCTCTCTCCTCTTTCTCTCTCTCACTCTCTCTCTCTATCTCTCTCTGTCTTCTCTTCTCTCCATCTCTCTCATTATCCTTCTCTCTCCCTCCATCCCCCTCTCTTACTCTGTATCTCTATCTCATTCTCCTCCTCCTCCATCCCCCTCTCTCTATCTCTATCTCTTTTTCTCACTTTATATATCTCTCTCTCTCTCTCTCTTTCTCTCTATCCCTCTCTTTGTCTTTCTCCTCATGTTAATCTCTTCAGTATAATTGATGAATCACCGTCTCAGTCTATAGATTGCAGTGCATCTCAGATTGTACGCCGCCCGCCGGAAGGCAGAATGTTTAGTAGAATTTTCATGAATGAAGTATAATCAGATTTGTCTCAAATTTGGGATGGAATTTGATTCAATTTGGAGGAGAAATTTGGCTCCAATTTCACCTGCGTATCTCCCATCCTCCATGCATAGGAAGTATCTAGGGAAAACCCTTATTTTTTTGTCTTGAATGATATCAGTATTTCTAATATTCTCGTCCTTATCTGCGCATCCTCCATGCAAAGAAGGCATACAGAGAAACCCTTACCGGAATTTCTATCCTGATGGTATCACTATCAGTATCTCAAATATTCTCTTCCTTACCTGTCTGTATAGTATCCATATGTTGTGTATCCAGATGCAGTTGATTTAAATCAGTGATTTGAAGAAGATTACATGCAATATTTTATAAATCATTTTTTGTTGATACTGCAGAGTCTTTAGACTAAAATGAAGCATTAATTATTAAAAAGGAATTCCTTTAAAAATATATATATTTATGTTATGAAAGGGAACAGTATTTTGTATTTATAATTTCAAAAGAAAGTGCATTTCAATAGAGTCTTCAGAATCCTTTTTTTTATCTTAGGGAATTCTTTTGAATCTTTTCATTCTTTTAAATACATCTTTATGCACAAGTACATGTATCTGTCCTTTACAAACAAATTTCCTCTAGCCATTGTAAAGTTCTGGGTCTCAGCTCAGGATATACATGTACATGTATGTCCATTGTTGACCCATTGCCTTCAAGAGACCCTGATAGTCCCTGCATGTATGGGAATGAGAGAATCCAGTAGTCAGCAGGTGTGTCCTCATCAGCTTGAGATTGCCAAATAGCCCGCTATTTCTGGTTTGAGGAATATGCCCAAAGTAACAAAACGCACCTTCATCAGCTCGAGACTCGACCTCTAAACTTGAAACGCGAGCTTGAGAAATTAGCTCAAGATATTTTGCTCAGCGTTGGCGCAAAGTGTGAGTCTTCGGGCGGGTAAAGACGCACCGGACCAATAGCGGAATATTTTGCAAACTAGCCCAAGATATCTTGGGATGATTATCTCTACCAAATATCCCGCTAATTGCAACTTGGGCTGATGAGGGCGCAATTTAACTGGATAATTTGCGATCGGGATAGTTAAAATAATATATTTGGCAATATCGAGCTGATGAGGACAGGCCTAGTGGGTTTCCAAATTGATTGTATGAATAGACCTCCGAGACCCGGCATGGTCACCTTGCACTTTCGTTGCTGCTGCAGACATCTTGAAGAAGCTTTCCCTTGAATTAGTCCGTCAAGTCAAACAGGCTAAATCTCATTTATCTTCCGTTCCCGTCCGTGACGGGCCACACTTATTAGATATTTTGGAGTGATTACGAGCCGTTATGCATGGGGCGATCAGACTCTACTTAAAGCCCCTCGAAAGTTTTTGGAGCCTCACACAATTTGATGGGAAAATTTCACTCAAATTGTATAATAATGTGAAAGAGGATGTCATTTAAGACATATTTAAGACACATTTCTGTAAGGATTTTCAAAACAAATGTGTTTGAAGTTGAATATTGATGAAAGAATGCAAAATTTAGGTTTTCTGCGTACAACAGAAAATTTAAATTATGTCTTCTTCAAACACATTTCTTAGGGGGAAATCCTTGCAGAGATATGTCTGAGATGAAATCCTCTTTCACATTATGATACAATTTAAGTGAAATTTTGCCATCAAACTTTTGACAAATTTGGGGCTCCCAACATTTTAGAGGGGCTCAGGGGCGTTAAAGAGTAGGCTGACTGTGTGCAAAAAAACTGTCTGTAATATTGATGAAAATATGAATGATTTAAACATACATTTTATGCCTTTTAAAATAACTTTTACAACATATTTTCATAGATGCTAACGGCTTTCCATAATTTTTAAGTCCAACTTAGAGATAAGTTCATCTTAGGATCTTTGTGAAACACCCCCAGAACTCAACATTCCCTTTAATCCCTTGCTCGTCCCCTTGTGATGAGGGTGGGAGGCCATGCACGCATGAGAAATGTTGGAGAAGAGTGCTGTCACTTTGTATTAAGTCTGTAAGGAGATGCAACTCAATGCTTAGCCATGGCCGGGCAGCCCGGGCTGGGGTTGCACTTTCACTCAACCCAAGAATGGAGTGAAAATGTATGTGAGAGCCAAAATAAATACATTCAGGAGAGATCTGTGCATTGAGAGTAGAAACAATGGAACTAACTTATATAAAGAAGGGGAAAAAAGGCGGAAATGAAAAGAAGAAGAGAGTAGGCATATACAGCCAAGGAAATAGAAATGGATGGGGAAAAAACGTTACCAAGTCAGGGGCTATATTATACAGAGCTTTTTTTTTAATTGGGGGAAGGGGTGAGCATTGATAATAATGCAAAGGAACGTGTCTACTTAAAAAAAGGAGGGTTGCACCCCCCCTCCCCCCGTAACTGTTTACACCTCAAGAGCATGCACACTCTCTCTCACAGCATTCAATTTATGAACATTTCAAACTCCTCTATTCAAATCAATCACAATGTTCTTTTGAAGGTTGCAGTTGCATTATGGTTTATACATCCCTTCTACTAGTTTCAAAGCAAACCAGTCATAAATGTCTTTGCAGTATCCTGTTTATAAATTTATTTCCTTGCTAATGCTAAGTTAAATTCAAGGGTTCCTTGATTTCAACATTCGGTAAAGTTTCTTTCTGTTCATCTTGTGATATACTTAGCCTATGAGAAGTAATCTGCAAATGTATTTGATTTCTAGTTTCTTGCTGAACCCAGACTTCCTCTCTTGGGCCGCGCCCTCTCTGTGAGACCGGGGGTGCGTTCAGTCTACACTTTTTCACCCTAGAATCACGGTTTTCAAAGACGTTTAGGTTAAAACACGGTTGCGTTCAAGCGATATTTCCTCGGTCGTAAAAATAAACATGTTTAAAAATGCTAACATAAAACGCTGAAAAAGATGTGTTTTGAACGATACATGGAGAATCACGGTCGCTAAAATTCGCTTGAACGAATGGAGCTCTCAATCATGATTCCATAACGTCATTATCGTGGCCTGTTCCGGTTTGACCGACAGCCGATCGTAAACACAGACAGCGTGCATGCGGCGAAGTTGATCTATACTTCCTGGGTCAAACTGCACAGTGTGATGAGTAGTGGCTGGGCTTGAAATGAGCAAGAATCAGCGTTGATGAAAAATCGCTTGAACGCTTTACACAGTAACCATGTTTTTAACAACGTTTTGATTTGTGATTCATGTTTGTGATTCTAGCTTTAAAAAAAACGCTTGAACGCACCCCGGTTTCCCTGCAGTCAGTCTATCCCTCGGAATAGGGTTCATCACTAGCTAGGGCCGCAGGATGTGACCAATCTCTAGCGCAGTTTTGCCGACTTTTCCTGCAAATTACATTTGTCTGTTTCATATCAAGACTGAATTAATTGAGGTCATCGATCTGGTCATGGAGGGACGTATGTTAGAGAGACTAGAAACAGAGAGCAACAATTTCGGAAAAGAAATTTTGAATACAGAAAAAAAAGAGAGAAAAATCTTTAAAATTTGTCCACTCTGGTATATGCAGCAAAATAATAAGTTGTAAGAAGCACATGCAAATATGCACTGAAATTATTTCATTGATATTACTTAATACATGTGTATAGTACCTGAAAAAAGCATGGGCTCAAAATGTCTTTACTTTTAAGACAAGGAAGGGGTGGGGGTAAGGGGGCTAGGGGGGAATGATTAAAGATAACTACAAAAGTGATCTTAAGAAGATCCATGATTTTTGTAAACTGGACAAGAGGCACTCTTGAAATAAACTTGACCCCCCCCCCCCCCCCCCCCCACGAAATAAGAGAAGAATAGATGATAGAAGATAAAGAAAGAACAATACTTACTTTGGAAATCACCAATATATTCTTTTTTTTACCAAACCCTGGATGCCCTGTAGGTAGAGATGTTAATAAGCAGAAAACCAATGTTTGATGTACATTAGATTGATCCGGTGGAAGGGAAGCAAAGCGGTTGTGTTTACTCATGCCACTACCCCGAAGCGGGAACAATAATGTTGAGCGCTAAATGTTTTCAGCGATCGAATTAAACGTCCATTTAGACGTTGTTGTTTGGAAAGGAAAGTGATGAGCCTGCATGCATCAAGAGGATCTCAGTGTGTTGGGGGAGCCCTTGTTTTTCTGGAGTATTGGTATTGGCTAGTGCTTGTTGTTATGCCTCGGCCTACCGATCGAAGGTGGTGCCTAAGGCATTACATGTATGTATGTATGATCGCGTTGTCCGTCCGTCTGTCCGTCCGTCCGACTGTCCCGCTTTCCCGTTACCATGATATCTCAAGAACTACTTGAGGTATGAACTTCAAACTTTGTGACATTATATTTCACCATAGGAAGACGATCTGTTTAGGTTTTGGAGTATGTAGGTCAAAGGTCAAGGATCATAGAGGTGAATTTTTGAGATTACAAGTATTAGTGATATATAAAGGCAGAATATTATTATTGTTATTGTAAAAGAAAGAGAGAGAGAGAGAGAAAGAGATGAATTGTGTGAGAGAAAAAAAAAATGGGGAGGGGGGTGTGACCAGGTGGAAATATGAATTATACCTACATTGTTTCTTAAAGGGATCGTTTAACAATGTTAAATCTGAGATACACAGCCCTACGTGTTATCAGTGTCTGTGATATGGTGTAATATTGAAGCCCTAAAAAAATCCCGCTTCAAAATGATCAAGAAGTGCCTCAAAAAAGTAAAAATCTTTGAGTGACCGGTTTTACCATACTCGTTTTCCACAATAGACTGTAGTGTTATGAAAACCGTCAGGCGAACGGTTTTCAAAATTTGTAATTCCAATCATAAATATCTTGATAACCAGACAGGCGATCGGCTTGTAAAATTCATGGGGTTCCTGACTGAGCTAAAGGTTTATAATTATCATTGCATCATGAGCTAAATCCAGAATTTTATTTCAGAATCTGAGACAAAGTTACCGGATCCCTTTAAAGTACACTATCTTATTTTAAGAATGTCTCTACACTTGAGTGCATTATACATTTAGAAAATAGCAGATCTGCAAAGGTTTGCAGGATTTACATCCGTACCTGTATATTTGTCCACCTACATGTATATACGGTAGGCTATATTGCACTGTAGCTGTACGCTCATCGAAACCGGGATAACTAATTAAATTATTGATTTATAAATGCTTAGATCATTTCATTTTGATTGATGAGCACCAAGTAAACCAATAATTGCATACACTGTGTCTGTAGTATAGAGGTAATGTTAGCTAGGTCTATCACACAGCACAGTTTATAATGAGCTAGGTATAGGCTTATGAGGTGTGCATACACTTAAGAAACTGAAATTGTAAATCACATCTGAGTTGCTTGTATTCTAGCTATTACTTTCAAGGCTTATCACTAAATCAATTATGGTAATATTCTTTTTTAATCTCACAGCATATCATCATGTAACAGAATACAACTCTAGCAACTATCAGCAAATATTGATATATGAGCATGTATCCATGAATAAATACCATCTGCTGTTTGATTCCAAATTCCAAACAGAAACTATATAGCAATTATCTAGATACACATTGCACAATCTATTCCTTGAAGTCCTGGCCACAAACCCACTTTCTGAACAAAAACAAAACAGACAACCCCCAACAAATATAAAGATGGATGACTAGATAAAATGTTGCATTGTATGTAGGCCAACCAAATAATCTGTATACACATCCCTTTATCTCTGCACACACTTTGACATGGATACCTCACTGAAAGCCTGGGAAAATAGTGTGGCTCTGGTCCACTCTGGGTGCGTTTATCATCTATTGCCACTCAGAAACAGCGTTTCTATTCATACATATTGTACGAACGTGATTTGTGGGATATCGCGTTCATCAATTCATCACGATTTGAAATAAAGGCCTTGTCTCTGCACAACTGCTTTAATTGCGCCGTTTGACCTGGGAAACAGAGAATTGCTTGGAGGTCAACTAGGGCACAGCACATGGCACGCGCTATTTCTCCGAACCGAAGATTAGCCTGGGAAATGTGATTCTGGCGTATTCTAATGTTCAAAACACACCTTTTTTTCGGCGTTTCAACATTCCCATATCCATTTGAAAACAGGCTTGCATTTATCACCATGCAAATTTGCCTGAAACACATTTGAAAACGCTGATACTAGGCTGAAAAGAGATGATAAACGCACCCTCTCTCAGTTTTCATTCCTGTGATGGTAGGCTTGATCCATGATGAACTTTTGGTATCAGAAACACAACCACTTGTTTTCTAAAACCTGATCTCTCGACATACCAGATCTAAATATATCTCTCTAGCGTTGTGGTATCACAATGTATTCTACATGACTTTAAATACATAGTTAATTGAAATATAATACTGACATATTAGAGTTATCATAAAAAACAGGTTTATATATTGCTTTATGTTCAATACAAATAATACCTCCAGTTTTTACTAAAATAAAATCATACATAACACGATATCAGATTTTACACTTGACAAAAAGTATTTGCTAACCAAAATTGACCAGTTTCATTGCCTTTATTTGTCATTTTCTTCCTCTATCTGCAATTTATTCTTTCAATTTGAAAGTATAAGAATTAAAAACCAAAAGGAAAAGAGAATAAAGATAATCATATTAATTTTTTAAAGATTTTAACAAATTAACAGAAGAAAAGGCAACTTGTATAAACAGAGCACTGAAGATATCAAATATAACTTGACAAAAAGTGAACAGAATTGTAAATTAGGGTGAGACTAAGAACCTAAACAAAGCCCAAACACGCCAATGTACATGTAAGCATACTCTTTTCATCTTGGTTCATCAATCAGCACAAGCATTCATCATTTTAAAAGAATGGACAATATGTTTATATGCTGATGTCTTTTTTCTTAAAATGTGTTGGATTAAAAAAAATGTTTATCAGAGTCTAAAATTTATACATCCTATCTATGTAATGCCGGGCATTGTAGAGTTATATTCATATTGTGAATACCGTAGCTACTTCATCGAAAGATAAATCCTTTAAAAGTGTTCTTTTTTTAGAAGCTGCCATAAAATATAGGCCAAGCATAACATCTCTATGGAATATGAAAAACTTGATGGAGCCGAGCTTTGCTGTAGCTGTACAAGACATTCTTTTTCTTGTAGGAAATGCAGCCTGTCAATTTGCATTCTAGAAAGTAGCTACAGAGCTGGCAGGACGGTCATTTGGGAGACGCTACAACTGACGGTCAATTTGTTCTTGGATCTGGTTTCAGTTGTGTGTGTCATAGTAATTTTTCAAATTATACCGGGATATGGGATGCTGTCAGTTAGAGAGATGGATAGAGGGATGGATAGAGGGATGGATGGATGGAGGGAGGGGGAGTGAGGGATAGAGAGAGGGGAAGAAGGAGCAAAAGGGAGAGGTAGAGGGGGGAAGGAGAGAGAGGGAGAGAGAGAGGGGGGGAGAAGGAGAGAGAGAGAGAGGGGGGAGGGAGAGAGAGGAGAAGAAGGAGCAAGAGGGAGAGAGAGAGGGGGGGGGGGAGGGGAGCAAGAAGATTGATGAGAGTGAGGAAGAGAGAAAGAGATATGAGAAAGGAGAAAATAGGGAAAAGATCGACAGAAATGGAAAAGAGAGAGAAGGGGGGGGGGGGGTAGCACAGAGAATTAACGTTATTCATAATGATAATGATGATGAGAATAATGATAAGGTTCAAGAGTCACATGACAAAAACACAGAAAAGGTTGGTGAACTTGTTTTGAGTTCAAGCATTTACCCTGCAAAAATTGGTGGAGTTTCGGCTGGCGTTTCAAAAGACCACACTCCTCAGGTGGTTTTTTTGTAGTGTTTATGTGGAGTTGCCAAGCAACTTCGGACAAATGATTTTTGCTTGCAGTGTACATGTTAATGCAGATTAATTTAACATTCAGTACAATGCAGGGATGATTAGCTTCACATAAACAATTATTACGCCTGATCGCTTGAGAGTAATTGAACAGAAGAATACAATAATAAATGCCTGTCTCTGACATATTTTCATAAATCAATATCAACTTGTTTGTAAACAGGAAAGACCTTTCTAATGCCTTGGTCTACTGAGTTTGAATAAAGCCTACAAGTATGACTGTATGTAGGCAAATAATAAAAACACAAAACAAACAATACATGCATACTAGTGACACTTTTATTGCCTGTATTGATGTTATTTTTTGTGCTGGTAATTTTAAGTGAAAATTGCTTTTAATATGTGTTAGCAGAAAGAAGAAAAAAGTAACATATCTTATCTCAATCTATTGGGAACAGAAAACAAATATAATTTGCAAGTCCAGTGAGAGTTTCAATTGAATCAATTTTATAATAAAGTCAAATTAATATTTTTTCAGAAGAAAGGTATTGTGGTTTTGAAACCAGCTGTAATCAAACATTACTTACGGGTATTCGTATTAAAACTTTATACCAGTTCAGTTTATTAATTCTTCTCAAGCACACCAGTCAATTCACTGAAAAGAAAGGAAACATTTTGTTGCCATTGTAAGTTTCATGTGAATAGTTCTTCCCAGAGGAAAGCCACAATGGCAAAACAAAATATCTAAATCATATCTCATTTGATTCATAGAAAAATGCTGTTGCCATTTGTAAAACCTGTAAAAACTTAATTCAAAGAATTCTGATCTAAATTCAAGAGCACAATAATTGATGCCATATATACACATAGGTGTACTTCCCCCCTCAAATATTTCTCCTCATATGAAGTATTCCATCGTCACACGCAATATTTCACTCCGACCTATTGTTACCAGTGAATCGTAGACATATTTCTTTGTGTTCGTGGTGGATGCGCTTGGATGGGTAGCTATGAGGACCACCGAGCGTGCAGCCATTGACACATTTGCTTCTGAAGGTCGGCAATAAGCGGATCTAGCTCTGACAGGGTGTTTAGAAGGGCTTAGCGCTTAGGGAAGAGGACTTTGTAACACGTTGGTTTATAAATGGAAGTACACACGATCATTGGTATACTGTGTAGTGGTTTATTAATATACAACAAATTTGGAGTAAGGATGTGGTGTTATAGAGTGGTTTCTCTCCAGACAACCTTGAGGCAAGTTGATTATCATTTTGTGTTGCCATGGATATTTATATGTGAATATGATATGATTGCATTCTTATAGTTTGAATGATTTCTTGGGTGTTATTGATGGAAAGCCATCTAGGTGCAGTACTGCACATGCTTCTTTTTTATATTTGTTTGTTTCCTGGTTTAATCTGTTATTGTTTTCTATATTCATATCTTATTCATATCGAAGTGTAGATATGTAAAGACAAATTAATATTTATTTGGGGAAATTGGTCATCGCTTACTAATTAAGGTAACAGATGTGTTCAATGGTATTTCACTTTGGTGCAATTATTATTGATTTCTGTTTGTATATTCTGCTTAAAGTCAGGAGTACAACTGTCACAACTTAATCCTATTATGAAGTATTTGTTTACATTTTACATGTAGTCCCACCATATAGACTTCCATGTTTGATATACCCCACGTACCCTAAGCCATTGATTTGTGTTTTGGTATCCCGATCTGTGCACTCTACTCAATCCATCAACAGCGGTGCATCTGATTTAGGTTCCCCTCATCCACGAACAAGTTGTATTGATCCCTGCGATAATTGCTCACCACCGTAGAGGCGCAAATCCGGGCGAAAGTGCGGAGCGCCCGGTACCGCCGTGGTCACCCAATCAATCGAGCACTTAGACGTGACAACAATCGGCCATTGAACATGTATGTCAGGGTCCACTAGTACATACATGTACATGGATATTCAGCATCGATCTTAGCCTTGTGTTTTATTTCAAGGGATAGATCATTTCTTTCGTCTTTGGCTGATTTTCAACGGAACAGAGTTTAGTTGTCAATTCTGTTGCTACGGCAGGCAGCCATAAAAAACTAATTTGTTTAACAAATTATGAAAATGCAAGCATTACTTCAAACAAACAGAAATTTGTTATTCCTAGCTCATTTTTCCTGATTAAGGTGTCATATATTAAAGGGCAGAAAAGAAACTTTCAAGAAATGTGATTTTTTTTTTCCCTTTGAAATTCAGATACCACCCACCAAATGACTTTTTTGTACCCTTTCTTCAATTGATTTTAATCACTCATGCATGAAATATGCATCATATGAGTTGCATCGAATGAAAGAGGAGGATCTAAGCTTTACAAATATGTGTCATTTATGAATTATGATCGTGATTAAGATATGATAAAACAGATAATTCTCGGATTTGGTTTTTTCTGGGATGCACTGTATAAATAAACAAAAAATTATTATTATTATTATAGAGTCGTAAAGATATGCTAAATGGTATCAAAGCTAAGAAAGTGTGTTCTAGTCATAATGACTTCCATTGCTTAGGGCGCGTTCATGCTTGATTTTGAAGGTAGAATGAGCGATCTGAAACGCTCATCGTAAACGCTCATCGTGATCGCAGTTCCACGGTGTAGCTGTTCATGCTTACTTCTCTGGCTCATCCAGGCAATTCTCCTTGTGTGGCCTTGTGTGACCTTCACTGTGCATGCTACGTAGACCCACTAGAGGTCAGTGCGTTGACCCCATTTAAACGCGTTTACAATTGTAAACCATCTCTTTGTGAGTTTACGATCGGCGTTCGTGATCGCCGTTTTTCGGTGATTCTACAAAAGTGAGCATGAACGCAAGCGTGTTTTAAACTAAACACGTAACAGATGCCTGATTCTGGCCATCAAAATCAAGCATGAACGCGCCCTTAGAAAAAAGCATGCTGGGTAATACAAACGGAAGAAGAACAAAAAGTAATTTGATCACCACAGTATAGGAATCCAAAAATAGATGATCTTGAAAAGTTAGGTTATGAAACGCTCCAAAATTATTCTACTCTCAGTACTGTCAGTCAGTATCACTCCAGAATACCCTACTACAGGGGAACTAGATGTGGTGGGTCGGCAGCAAGACCACAGTATGAAATGCAATCATCCCATTACAATATTAAATGAGTCAGAAATTGAAGATCTGTATTTGGCTATTACCAAAGTGATATATATACCGGTACCCTTTATACACAGGAAATTTCAGAATGATAATTCATGCGATTTGACTATTGTCATTTTCCATTCCAAACACATCACAAACTTTAAAAGATTGGTTTCATTCTAATTAGTGTTGATTAAAATTAGAGGAACAGCATACTGGGGGAGGATATGAGGGAGTGGGGGGGGGGGGGGGGTGATGGTCATTATTTTGTTTATGAAAATGTATGTAAGGGGGAGTGGTCATAGGCCTAATTTGCAAAAATATTTGAAAAGGGTGTTTGTTCTTTAGATGGAATAATTTTGAGAAGTCACTGTTGTGTTAAGTAGATACCCTAGTTGGCCTGATTTTTATTTGTATTGAATAGATTTAATTTTATTTGATTTGATTTTATTTTATTTGATGATTGGATTTTATGTGATTTCATAGCTATCAAAGTCTGTACAGTATACATGTACAGAAGGTATACATTCTGTGCATTCTAAACACTGCCATTTACAGACAGTTTGGTACAATCCAATATACTGTACACTCTGCATGACCTATCCTGAAGCAGTAAACGTCTAGTTATTGATGAGCAATCTGGACAGATTGACTGATTTAATTGCATTAGATATGCAAGCTATCTTCATCCTCAGGGGAAACACGCTACCTGTGTGGCTGCTTGGTCACCTGACCTCAGCTGCTCGGTCACCTGGCCTCAGCTAGACTCCAGTCCATGCTCAATATATTATCTGCTTATTTAACTTAATTTGATTTCAATAACAAGATGCCTGAAGCGGGAGTATCATTGAAAGCATGTAAAGGGTTTGTTGAAAATGATATTTACAAAATCTAGAAAATAACAATTTGATACATAATTTATGTAAAAGGTTACAAGAGAAAAAAGATAGCTAACCCCTTGCCTATGAGAACCGGGTGGTTCATGTATTAAGCCTATGGGTATTAAACAATCTAGGAGTCATTGCATTGAAGCCAATCTGGCTGTATGCATTAGTAAGACAATGAATCAATTTAACAACTAAATTAAGCAATTTCTTTTTGAAAAATTCAAAGAACTTATTATGTCAATGTTTATGCAAAGCTTCCTCCATCTTTTCCCTATCTTCTACTTTCTCTTGTCATGAATGTGAGATCATTAATGCTCTGATGGCTCTGAGCAAACAGAAATTAATTGTTTAGTTGCACTGAGTCTGAAATGGAAAGACTAACCCCCTGTCTACACACAACATTTTCAGTGACTAGTCATGATTAGCTATACCATTTCGCGATAGTGATACCGTTTCGCGATAGTTTTACGACCAAAATTGTAGGTGTGGACGCTCACTAACGATACGTCGTATAACGAAACTAGTCTAACGAAACGCAGGTTTGGGCATCGTTTCGAACTGAAACTCGATAAAGAATCACGGACATTTTGTGTGTGGACGGAACTAGTCTAACTGGGCGGGGCTTAACGTGACCTCGAGCGAAAGGAGATATGAGCTCTCATTTCTGCTTCCAGCTGACCGCTGCGCAGCCAGCTGATTATACATAAATATACTGCATGCATTGTTCCAGTGGCACAGTCAATGCAAATACTAGTACTAGTGGTGCTGCACATGTGTTTCGGTTTCGGTTTCGACTGCGCAGTAGCAAACTGCGCACCTATACGACGTTTCGTTATAGAGTTTCGGGATAACTTTTTTGTGTGTGTGGACACCCTGGAATTTATACGATGATTCTTTAGTGACGACGTTTCTTGTGTGTGGACATCCTGGAATTTATATGATGATTCTTTATACGACGTATCGTTATAGAGTTTCGGGATAAATTGTTTTGTGTGTGGACACGCTGTAATTCCTCTCACTGCCACACCCCCTTTTTAACTGCTCTCTCCCATTTACCTGCTCTCTTCCCCTCTCCCCCTCTCCACCTCTCTCTCTCTCTCTCTCTCTCCTTCTCTCTCCCCTGCTCTCCCTCCCTATCCCCTCCCTCCCTACCCCTCCCCCTCTTCCCCTCCCTCCCCTCTCCATCACACTCTCTTTCTCCCCTCTCTCTCTCTCTCTCTCTTTCTCTCTCTTTCTTTCAGAGGAGGATGAGTTGTGTTTTCATCACCATACAGTAGTTTATTCTCCAAGACTTGATTTACATATAAGGTCTTTTCTTTGAATTGGCAATAAAGGCAATTCACCTTGTATTCATAATATAAACATATGGACTTCATAAGAATACATACTTTTGAAATTCATTATGGAATGCCTACCAGTAAACACACTTGACTGAAAACAAGACTGACCTTCTTGTAAATGGATTGGAATCCATTCCTTGTCCTAGCTGTCTGCTTCATTCTGACTTGATGGTCTCTGCTCCATTAACGTTCCAGAAACGTGTTTAACCTGTGTGCCATATGCTCCTCATATTTATTTTATTTTTTATTTCAAAGACTTTATTTTCTGCAATCAAACAAATCAATAATTATACAACAAATATGGATAATTATATAAAACATAAGGTATGCAAACAATATACAAAATATAGAAACAAATGTATAATACATGAGTAAGAGTAAATGTATACGTTGGGCCATTGCGTGTATAAAGAAAGAAAGCAGAAGGTCGCCGTTATAAGCAAAAGCTTGAGTAGACGGTCAACCGAGCTAAGAAAAAAATGAGTTGTGAAATATTGGCAAAGTAACAAGAAGAGGGGGGCCATGATACTCAAATGATATATATTACAATTAAATGTGAATATAAACAGTTGGATTCAATATAAATAATTATAGAATTAGCATATGAATCTCATCTTTATAAGGCTACTAATTATACGATAATGATAGAAATAAGAGAGAAACTAAACAAAAACAAGGGTGCAAGTGGTGCGTGTGTGTGCAAGTGCAAGTGTCCTCATGCGCCAAAATGTTGAATCATCGGTATTACTATGTAAACGTCAGACCATAATTTAATGTAGTTTCTAAAGTTTTACAAAGAACGCTTTATATATATTTTTTTATTTTTATCTTTATACATTATATTGTGAAATAATGTGTTTTTTTAGTGTAGCTTTAAATGAATAGAGAGATGTACACTGTTTAATATGTCTAGGGAGTGCATTCCAAATGTCTGGTCCGTGATATCTTATGGACTTATGCGCTAACAAAGTTTTAGGATTGTGTAAATGAAAATCAGTACAATTACGCGTTGGGTATGAGTGAACATGGGAATTAGGAATAAATACGTCATGAAAAAGAGGAAGTGAATTTTGTGTGTATTTAAACATACAGATTGCTGTTTGATATAAGTGCAAATCACTCACTTTTAAAATGTTTAATCTATAAAATAACGGATTTGTATGAGCTAAGTAATTAGAATGGGTACAAATCCTAAGTGCTCTTTTTTGCAAAAGAAAAATTATATTAATCTTAGTTATACTACAGTTCCCCCAAACTGTATTACAGTATGTAAAATAAGGTAACACTAATGCATTATATAATGTATAAAGTATTTTCTCGGGTACAAGGTCCCTCATTTTACCAATTACCCCAACTGCCCTTGAAATTGATGTTGTAATATTATTTACATGATTATTCCAAGTAAGCTTTGAATCCAAAGTTATACCTAAAAATTTTGTCGATTTCCTTTCAACTATAGAAATATTATCAATAACAATGTTTATAACCTGATCAAAGTGTGTTTGGGAAGCACAAAAATTTATAAAACATGTTTTATCTAAATTAAGGGACAATTTATTGCATTTAAACCATGTTGAGATTTTAACTAATTCATTATTGAGAGTATTAATTAGAGTATTCAAGCATTTATGAGAACAAAATATGTTAGTGTCATCTGCGAAAAGCACGTAAGTAAGAAGTGGTGATGACTTTACTATGTCATTAATATAAATTAGAAAAAGAAGGGGGCCTAAAATTGATCCTTGTGGAACACCACATAACACATTTAAGCTGGGGGAATTTACTGACTGAAATGAAACAAATTGCTTTCGATTAACTAAATAATTATTAAACCATTTTAAAGCTGTGCCTCGTATACCATAATGAGTAAGTTTTTGCAACAAAATGTTATGATTCATGGTGTCAAAAGCTTTTGACAGGTCCATAAATACCCCAATTATATGTTCTTTATTATTAAGTGTTTGAGTTATTTTATCACAAGATTGTATCAAAGCATAATCAGTAGAAAACCCTTTTCGAAATCCAAACTGATTGCAAATAAGAGTATTATTTTCTTGTAAAAAAGAATAAAGACGTTTATAAACAATTTTTTCTAAAATCTTGGAAATGACCGGCAATAGCGAGATAGGGCGATAATTTTTAATTTGAGTTAAATCATCTTTTTTATAAATAGGAATCACTTTGGCTATCTTTAAGGAGTCCGGGAAAATGCCTGTCGAAAGTGATAAATTACAAATATGAACTAGGGGAGAGGCCAAACAATAAATAATTTTCTTTAATAAATACACACTTATTCCATCATAACTGCATGATCTACTCATCTTAAACGATCGAACTATCTCTAATATTTCATTTTCATTCACTGGAATAAAAAATAATGAATTTTCATTAGCATCAGATAAATAATCCTTAAAGTTTTCATTTGTGTGTATTGTTGAGGCTAAACGTGGACCTATATTAACAAAAAAGTTATTGAAAGCAGTAGCAATTGAATGAGGGTCCGTGATTTCATTACCATTTTCAACTATTATATCAGAGCATACTTTCTTTTTAGTTTTTAAGAGATCATTAATAGTTTGCCATAATACCTTTACATTCCCTTGGTTAGATTCTATTTTATTTGAATAATACCGTTTACGTGATACACGAATTAAAGTTGTTAATCTATTTCTATAATTCTTATATCTATCTTTATTCTGAGCAGTTGGTTTACGCAATGATATTTTATACAAACGATTGCGAGTTAAAATTGAACGCATTAACCCCTGAGTAATCCATGGCTGTTTTATACTTATATTATCTTTTTTTTTAATAAATGGAATATTCTTATCTATATAAAAAGAGAGTTTATGCAAAAAGTTTTGATATGACAAATTAGCATCTTCAACCGAGAATATCTCGCGCCATTGTTCTTTGGACAAATCAAAAATTAAAGAATCAATAGTTTGTTCCGTTTCTTTCCTCTTTTTAACGAAAATATTTTTCCTAGTTTTCTCACTTATGACATTATAGCATATAACAAAAATGGGTAGATGATCTGATATATCTGAGTACAAAATACCATTTAAATGTTCTGCATGTATGACATTTGAGAATATATTATCAATTAATGTTTCACTTACACTATCAATTCTAGTAGGTTTAGAAATATGGGGATAACAAGAATATAATAACATAGTATTATAAAATTTCAATATATTATTGTTTGTTTTATTAACTAAGTCTAAATTATAATCACCCATTAAATATATGTGTTTATTTTCCTGCGATATCTTATTCAAAACGGAATCTATTTGATTTATGAACGTATCTACATCACTATAGTTGGTGGTCTATAAATAGTTCCTATTATCATATTTTTATTTTTACTCATACTAACTTCTATAAATAAACTTTCGGAACCTTCAATTTCTATATCAGTCCGAATTTTGAATATAAATGTATTATTTATGTATATGGCAACACCTCCCCCTCTACCATTCTTACGGTCTTTACGTAACATTTCATAATTAGAAAGATTAAACATTTCGGGTGAATTTTCATGTAACCACGTTTCTGTGATGCCAATGGCTGAAAAGGGAAAATTATTAATAGAGTCCATTAATATTTCAAAAGGAAGAAAATTTTTATTCAAACTTCAAGCATTCATATGAAATAGACTAAATTGATTACTAATGTTATTAGTTGGTCTTAAGGTAGATTGATCATGAATGCTATTAAAATCGAAATTAATCTTCTTATTAAATTCATTTATTGTATAATATTCACTATTGTGTTCAACTAAATTTTGGTCATCTATTAAAACATCAGGATTCATTTAATTTGAGTGACATATTAACATGGAGCGCGCGAGAGTGAAGGAGTGAAGGGTGAGCGTGCAGTGACAAAAAAGTGAACATATCAAAAAAACATAACTCTATATCCAAAAATAAAAAATACATAATTACAATATTGAGACAATTATCAACAAGTATCATGACCGCGGTGTCCTCAAGCAAGACTCCCGATTAATTATAACTTTTACAAGTTAATCTAAACACACATCAGTGCAAATATACAAAAATAACAAGATTGGACATAAACCTGTAAACAAAATCAGGTTCGAAAATAACCGGATTATTTACGTCTTACAAAAGATACAGATAATACTTATATGAATGGAGCGATTTCAAAGTGTTATTATACATTCAAGAGAACACAAAATAAGCAGTCATTATTTATAAGATCTACACGTTTAAATGGTACACATTTGTAGTCAATTTAACAGGCAACAGACAGAAAGAAAAAAGAAAGACGTGCCCAAGAAAACAAAAATGTGTACAATACACAGCTATACAACCTAAATGTGGGTCGCTGGGGATTTCAAAACAAATAAAATGAGGGGTTACTTGCGTGTGCTCATTCATACAATAACTCTGGAAGCGCCACGTTCAGAAAAAACACATCGCAATGGGCTGGCGGACATTGTTTGTGAACAATGCTCGCCACCCCAAAGCACCATGCCCTCCAAACGCCGCGCCGCTCCGAACTTACAACCCTAAACTCAAAATCGAATAAAGGAGCATTATTTTATGAACAAAAACGAATAAAGAAGGATTCAACGTATAGACCCACTTTCACATTATCTGCATATTAGCATACAGGAAAGGCTTGCCCAAGAAAGAATGGTTACACAGCTACATGTATACAACCTAGATGTGGGTCGCCGGGGATTTCAAATACAAAATTGAATGAGGGGTCACTAGTCTTGTATGTGTTCATTCATACAATAACATTGAAAGTACGAACTGGACAGCGTACAAGTATACTACCGGAATCAGAAAAAAGGCCACAATAAACACAACTACTTGTAATTATAGCCTGAAACTGTTTGCGAAGCTTAGGGAAGCGTCACAACCCCGGCGGTCAGAGCCGGATACCCCAGACCTCCTCCAACCGGTTGTTGTGACTTCTCCTGCCACTTGTAAACACCCATATGTAATCAGAAAACTGCAAATAACACTGTGCATGTATTCTTGTGCTGAACAAATAACAAATAACAATTATCCCTGGATCCTTGAAGGGATTATAGTCATAACAGAGCATATCAGAAGGGATTCTTTAAAACAGAATACCGGTAATTATTTTTCATTTATGCCCTCGCTCTAACATGAAATATGGAATAACAGTGATTGTAATAAAGACGTTTCAACAAAATCATGACATAAGTAAAGAAAGCCAACCATGTACTTATTTTGCATTTTTTCATTTCTTATTTTTGATTTATATGAAATCAATATAAAATATGATGAGCCAGACATAAACAATGAATGCGCCAATTAAAAAACGATACTCATCATCCTACAGACCGGTAGGGATAGTGTCCGTCTAGTATCTCACGAGTAATGATACTAGAAAATAAGTAGATTTAATATCTGACTGAGACCCCATTCACACTCAGCTTTTTAAAAATTTGATTGAATTTATTTTCTTCTGCAACATACAAATCAAACTACATTTCAGCGTTACAACATATACAAAATATAACAATTTTTTAAGAATGTGAACACAATATAACAATGACAGAAATGTTGCCATTAATAACAAAATGAAAATAACTTACAACACACTACCAAAGATTATTCATTAAGAAATTGGCAGAAGCGGGGCTATCATAGTAAGCCCTTGCTTGATAGCGTGATAGCCAAGGTAAGGGGGGGGGGGGGGGGGGGGGGGGGGTTGGTTAGATGATAATGAAATGTAAAAAAAAACTGGTAGCAGTGATGATGATGAAGAAGTAGTTAATGATAATGGTGAAGTTAATGATGATAATGATGATGATGATGATGATGATGGTGAGAATGATGATGATGATGAAGTTAATGATAATGATGATGATGATGATGATGAATATGAATGGGTGAATATGAAACCCTGACCCCACCAGAAAGCATGCTTGTGTAGAGCATGTTGAGCAGCTCTAGACTACATGTAGGCCTGCTTCCAGTGGGCAATGAGTACTATTGTAGCCTGTATGCCATAATATGATTTTGATATTTGGCTGAGACTCCATTATGCTTGATTAATTCTGAATGTTTTTTATTTCTTCTTCCTTCTCTTTTGATCCAGGTTGGATACTCTGACTATGACAACCCAGTTGAATTGACACCTTGTGCCTACACTAACGGAAAACAGAAACCCAACACCAACGTCTTCTTCCCCGCTGAGGCTCAAAGAACGCAAGGTCTAGCGCCCTCTGTAGTCCGAGACTCAAGCGACACATCCACCGGTACTAAGCCCCTTTCTGGAGGGCAGCTCCGGAAGCTAGAACTTGATCTTGCCAACCGTTCGCGGAAGTTTCACGAGTTTGAGGCCGCAGCTGATCACCTACAGACGAGGTTAGAGAAGTGGCAGGCTCACGTCGAAGAGTCACACCTGAACCGCGTCAACGAGCAGGATATCCAGGGCCACGACCATGGGGATATCTACGAGAACGTGTATCACCGCAGCGACAATACGCGCTTCAGCTACGACGAGCCGAAAAGACTCTATGACAACCCGACGGTACTAAACGGTAACCATCAACGAGTTCTTACAAGACAGAACAGTAGTCCGGCGAGCAGTCCGTCTCAGACGCGACGATCCATCTCACCACGGAAGCCCAAGAGAGCCCTCACCACCCAACTCAGCCTCAATATTTCCCCGCCGGGCTACGACAACCCATCGACGTGCTTTCCAAGCTCGGAAACCTCCCAAAGAACGCATCCGCATCAAGACGATGAGGAAGATCGTGCCTCTCCAACAGGTTACGATAATCCACCGGAATTAACGCGGGAACAGTCGGTTTACGAGAGCGCACCGCCAAGGAATAGTGAGAGCAATGTTAGACAGGATGCGTGCGAGCCGCCTATTATACCAGAAGTAATACGTCCTGACGATCACTTGCCGTTGGATAATAAGTTCATAGAAGGCAACAGCGAATTGGACATTCTTAAACCGGACGCCTCACACCCATTCGCAGGTAAGATGATTTCTTTAATCTTGTGATTTTGTATTTTCCCCTGTTTTGTCTGAAATATGAGTGTTGTTCTTCAAGAACCAATCATATATTTACAATTCCAATTCCTTTTCTTTCTTTTTTAGTTAGTTGTGAATACAATGTCTTGTCTAAGCAGGATATAGGTGAACCAATCTTTGTGACATTTTAATTTCACTTATGCAGTTTTAATTTCATTTGATTTGATTCTAAATGGTGCTATTCATTGTCATCACTGAGGCAGATTTGAAAGAGAATTTTTAAAATAGTAAATCAATTTCAAGTGTAATGAAAGGCTAGCGATGACATTGGGATAACTCTCTTTTGAATTTGAGTCAAGATTTCTATGCAGACCTCCTATGATGTGAAAGAGACCATGTGTTTGCAAGAATAAGAATTTCATTAGTTGAGTTGCCCCTTGGTATTCCCAAGTACATCTTAATTAATGCACAAACAGTCGAATAGAAAGGTTCGCCCACATAATAGTGTCCCTTTTGAACCAAGAGAATACAAGGAGATTACATTTCATATTGAAATACAGTCAAATAAAAAGGTGCGCCAACAGAATAGTGTCCCTTTTGAACCAAGAGAATACAAGAGATTTCATTTCATATTGAAATACAGTCGAATAGAAAGGTGCGCCCACAAAATAGTGTCCCTTTTGAAGCGAGAGAATAAGGAGACTTCATTTTATATTGAAATACAATTAAAGAAACAAAAATAAATGAATACATAAAAGAATTGCTTGATAAATGCATGATTGAATAATTACATACCATATTAAATGAATCAATACATAATGAATGAAAGTGTGAAGAAGTAAATAAGTAAATTAATAGATAAACAAACAGATGAATTAATGAATAAATATATAAAATAAGTACATAAAGTTATTGCGTGACACTCTTTGAAAAGGTGTGCTTTGTGATGGAGTAATATATAAATAGAGAAGAAATGAAAGTTGATAACATGACAGTTCACACAGTTCTCTCGTTCATTCCTGAACACGTTTTAATTAAAACGCCAACTGTCAAGTGCAAACATGCCGCTCTCTCTCTAATGAGTGTCTTATGATAACAGATGTGCTTCTGTTCTAATCAATTTCCCACTTGAAATAACAGATAACATGACCGTCCGTGTGAAGAGTCCTTAGTAAATATTGCCTTTGGATCATACCAGCAGATCTCTGTGTACACTGTACATGTCTGCATGCGCGTTGTGGTCACTTGTTGTAATTAATGAGGGGGTATGTTTGTAGGGTTAGCTGGGGTAATTAGCATGATGGTATCAAAGTTAATTAAGCTGCTGTCTTAATTGCTGTGTAACCACCCCCTTGATGGGTCTATATCATTGATGTGTATCAGCATGTGCTGGTTTCACTGTAATTAAGGTCATTATTAGTAGGTACATGTTTACCTGTAGGCCTACTATGTAACTTGTTTAGTGTGATGTAATGTGAAACTGCATTGTGCAAGACACGTTTAATAGAGGTTGTATATTTTATGGGTCTGTTTTTTGTTTTAATTAATTACTTGGGTCATGAGACAAAGGCTTGTTATACAACTTTTCTTTCAGGAACTTTAATTACTTATCATACAGTCATACCCTTATCGAATAGCATAGTCTGAACATTCTGAAAACAATATTCTTGCTGGTTCCTCCACCAATTATTTAACAACGAGTGTTGCAAGATTTTTCCAGGAAAAGTTAAAAGCATACACTTATGTAATGATATCATGAACATTCTACCTGCATGGCCTTCTTTTCATGGATAACTTCTTTGGTAAAATTGTCTTGAATGTAATTTTCATAAAGTTTTTTCTTGAACCTTGCTAAATCCTGTTCCTGTCTATTGCTGGACTAGAAACAGGTGGAATCTTTATTGCAATGACGAACCTTCGTCATTGCCTTGTTTTCGTTAACGTTATTAAATATTCTTGGTTCTTCTTATCGTCCGAAAATCCCATTCGTTTTGCACGTAGTGCTTGTTATCACTCATTATGCCCTTTCCTCATGTCCGTTTCCTTTCAAATTTCATAGGCATAGTCTCTAACATCTCATCAAGGTCACTACATTCTTCGATTCTCGAAATCACTCATGCATAACCGTCCAGGCGCCATTTTGTCCGTTTCTGGTCCATTTTAAGGCCTTTCTATCTTCCTTCCTATCTCCACTATCCTAGATCCTACAAACTTCTAACAAATTTCTCTAGATAGTCTAAGAGATGTTCTTTTATCTGCGACGTATCACTTGACCTTCAAAATGCCATCTTCGTACTCAAAATTCACATCAGAAACCGACTCCGTCAAAAATCTCTAAAATTCTTGAAAAATGGACCCCTAAATAATCTAAAACTGCCATAACTTTCTCATATAAATTCCGTTTTGTATTTAAATCTCACAGTATCCTTATCTCATAATTGCACATAGCCATGCCAAATTTCACGCTCCAATGGCTATGCAAAACATAAATAGCGCCCTCTAAAGTTCTGGGAATGGGATTTCTTTCTGTGGCCGTATCTCCATTATGGCTTGGCAGACCCGTACCCTTTTTTGGATTTAGATACTTGAAGATGTGCCCTTTCCAGCCATATACAAAATTATATACCCTAACACTGACCGACATTGCGAAAAATGCCCTCCAAATTCGCCATTTTGAAGAAAATTGAGAAATAACTTCAAATTGCTCTAAATTAGCGATCTTTATACCTAAATCAATGAAACTTGGCAGACATATGTATCCATATACGTGACAACTGTCTGCCAAGTTTAGTAAAATTCAAATATGTCAGCGCAAAGTTATCGCCAAAAATGATGAATTTGCTATGCATTACGTAATAGCGCCTATAATGCGTGCAGTACATTGCGCGCAGATGACAATGGTGTGAAATTGACCGCAATGAAGTGCCTTTTCGAATGATACCAAGTATGGTATATGTTCACACAGAAAATTTCGAGTAAATCACATTTGAATAAGGGTCACTATACGATTTCCGCCGAGTTTCCGCCCAATATTATAACACGTATCGGCTAAGACGTCATTTCTCAGACTTTTTTTCGCCCCCTAAACATCCTTTTTTTTCCTTGAAATTTTGCAGTGACATTTAGAGTTGCAGTACGCAGGGCACCTCGTGGCCGAATTTTTGAAATTGGTCAAGGGGGCCATTAAAGACGCTATTTTGTACTATAAATCTATTTTACATCACGTGTTTCGATAGGATTATCATAGAAAAAAAGAGAGTGGTTTACAATAACAACCATGAAATTTTCTTTCTAATGATACCAAATACGGCCTATAAAGAGACATAAAGAGAGAGAGAAAAAACAATTTAACTCCGGTCGTAATACAGATCCTGTACGTTTTCCGCCCATGCATTACACGGATTGTCTATGGGGCATATCGGGTTCACGCTGTTGGCCCCCAGAACGATCTATATTGCAATGAGGAACATGCACCACATCCCAATGGTTTTTGCACGCAGTGCTTGCGAGCCCTTTCTACGTTCTTTCCCCTATCCCAATTTCTTTCAAACTTCGTAGGCATAGTCACTACCATCCCATCAAGGTCACTGTTGAGGCCTTTCTTTCGCCCTACCTGTCTCCAATATCACAGAAGCTACAGACTTCGTACAAATTGCTCTGGATAGTCCGAGAGAAGCTCATTCGTTTGACACGTAGAAACACGGCGTCATTGCACGCACATCGTTGTGACACGATTGCATTTCTAGTTTGGAGTTCATTTCCTGGTAGTTATGTCTGTTATGACCATCACAGGTGCATTCATACAGAGGTAAACAGGGTTTATGTTAGAGAAACAGACAGGTACAGGGTTTCTCTTCAGACTAATATTAACATGTCAGTCATCCATTTATCAATTGAAGGGGTGAGATAGAGAGAAAGAGAGGGAGAGAGGGGGGGGGGGTAGACGGGGAAAGAGGAAGATAGTGTGACGTAAAGAGGGGATGGAAGGAGGGGAGAGAGATGGAGGAGAGAAAGAGGGGATGACAGAGAAATGGTGGAGACTGGAGAGAGGGAGAAAGGGGGGATGGGAAAGGAGGGAGGGGAGGGAGAGAGAGGGTGAGGGGTAAGGGGAGAGGGAGAGAGAGAAAAGGGGATAAAGAGGAGTGAGGGAGAGGAAGGGAAGGACAGATGGAGGGAGGGGAGAGAGAGGGAGAGAGGTGGAGATTGAGAGGGGAGGCAGAGAAAGGGGGGTTGGAGCGAGGGAGGGAGAGAGGCTGTACCAGGGTCTTTCTATCCCCAGGGAACAAAATCCAATAGGCCACCCATGTTTTGTTGTAATATTAAAAATGTATAATTTTCTGAAAGGACAACAGCTGTTGAACATTACGCATACTTGTGAGTGATTGACAATCATATGTAGACTGGAAAATATTATAACTCACTGCCTAACACATGCTCACACTCAATTATTGCAATCAAATTCAACTGAATCACACCACAGTCAGGAAATGGGGGTACCACTCATGATATTATCAAGGTCGACATATGGGAGAATAATGTTTGCTTTGTTCAATCCCAAGGCTCTTCTTCATTTAAAATAAGCCAATATATGCAAGTTGGCTAAGATCTTTTCAAAGAAATTGCCAGGTGCTTTGAATATCTCTCACTAAAATATATATGTATACAAATATATTTTAATATATATCAATATTAATATTTTGTCCTATATGTTTCTCAACGATTTATTTTTAAAATTGATGATCTATTTGTTCATGTATTTACTTATCTAATTCATCTTATTATTTAGTCAGTCTAAATTTTAAATTTTGACTCTACATTATTTTTTCGAAGCGGGGGGGGGGAGGGTGCTCTTCCATGACCAATAGCTAATTTTCTTTTAGTTGAGGTTTGGTGCATGCTGTGTTTAGTATTCTATCAGTGTTTTACATCAAGATGTTCACGCCTGCTGACATCTGCCCCAGCGTATTAGTATTACTGTAGATTAAATGTATCTGCCACTCATCATCAGTGTGCATGTGTTCAGCATATGAAAGGTATTGGAAGGTGACAAATATGGGCGGTTTTCATTTTCGTCTGGGTAAGCTCGTTGTGAGATATTCCTAATCATTCCAAGGCACAGTAGCAGTGTCACTCATATTCTGGTAGAAAAAAATATGGTCTGAATAGAAACTACAAAGATGCTTTTATTTAGAAGGGGAGGTTTTTACCAGAAATGAGTTAAGACCAAATATGAGTTATGACCAAGGATATGTAAAATATATTTTTTCTCTTGGAATGCAAGTGATATATGAAGCAATACTCTATTTGCCAAAGGAAGACAACAATTAGTGAAGACAAACAAATGTTAGATAAAGAAGGAGACATTCATTACTCTTCCACACAAAGAAAGAAAAGAAAAAATATATGGCTTATAAAGCTATCGCCTCTACAGTGTACCTGTTGGCCTATAATTTTCCGGACTTTATTGGCATGCATCGATGCACTTTTCAAACTCATTTTACAAGAAGGTGTTACATTACCAGAAGAGATAGAACTCAATTGATATGAGAATCAAACAAATCAGTTAAAAAAGGGAAGCAATGATGGAGGGTAATTCTGCTGTGCTTATTGTAAGCAGTGGTTTTAAACTGTCAAAGGGTTTCTTTTGAAACAAGTCAGTTACACAACCAGAGTGAGATAGAACTCAGTTGATATGACAATGAAACAAGTCAGTTAAAAAACAGAAGCAATAATGGAGGGTTACTCTGCTGTGCTTATTGTAAGCAGTGGTTTTATATACTGCCAAAGGGTTTCTTTGAAATTGAATGAAGGTAATAAAAGCAGAACACCTTGCCAAGAAAATAAGGGAGAAGGAATTGAGTCAAATTAGAAGAGCTGCCCCATTCTTCATACCTTTGGAATGAAGAATGCCTTACAGTCATCTTTATTGGCATTTATGACCCCTTCTAAATGAACAATTGAAAGGGTCGCGTGTGCAGCTAGCCCACTACTTCTATCTATCATTACCCATCCTCCCACCACCAGCCGCTTCTTTAGCTTCCTCATAATACGCCTGAAGCGCTTATCTAGCGTCAGCCGCGAAATTAAAGTCGGCAGACCCCGAATTAATCAAAAATGATGTACCGTTATGTCTTCTTTTTGCGCTCGATTCACATCACATTATCCTTATTCAGCCATATGCCATAATGGATGGTGATCATCATCAAGGCTTGATTAATTATAGAGATGCGTGTTGCCAATTTACCAAGTCATACAGGTGCATTAGTGTACATCTCCTCCTGTAGGAGTAGCTTCCGGTTGCTGTATTGAGCCGTTGTATCTGTATAATTATTAAAATAATGGACACATTTGCACTATTCTATTTAGGACTGAAGGCAAGTACATATCATTTGTTTTATGTGTTAAATTTTGTGAATTTGAATTAATTAATTTAAGATTAGATACTCTCTTCTTGTCCTGTTAGAGTTCTATTCTTCCCTTACTTTTGCATCTAATAATTTCATATGTGAAAATAGTGTAGTTTTTAAATCTCAATAATTTCAATTCATGCCATTTAATTGCTTTAAATTCCTTTCTGTTTTTTATGGTTATTATTTCATTTAACTTGGAGATATTTTACTGTTTACTTCAGCTTGTAATATACTGAACTCGCTGATAAATGGACTGCAATGCTGCATCATGAAGTAGTCCCTATCAAATATTATTATAAAAACACATTGTCTCTAAACTTCTCTATGATGAAATGTTAAACTGTCTAGCAATAGAGCAGTCATGTCAATAAGTTTCAAGTATGAGCAAGAGAATATCCTTTGACCAGTCAAAATATCAAAGTTGATATCTGTTAAAAAACAAAACAACTTTATGTTTAAAACATAGAGATAGAGAGGGGAGGGGGAGAGGGGAGGGGGAGAGGGAGAGATAAGAAAATGAAATTGCTTTGCCGGTCTTTCAAGCAATAGTAGATATTGAATATGACAGCGCTTGAGCTTGAAATATAGCTATGCTGGGGAAAAGAAGCTAGGGGATGTGTTTTCCAAAAGGTTAGTTAAAATGAGTTTGGCATCTGCGTCTGTACTAGTTTTGATGAATTTTCCACATGATGAATTGTTTCATGAGACTTGTTTTCTTTTTGTTTCGGAGGTTGGGGGTAGTAGGGCAGGTGTTTTGAAGTATTTTTTTTCCTGATAGTTTAGAGATCTGAATCATCTGGAATATAGATGATTTTAATTTGTCTGATTCTGTTGTATCTTAGTTTAGGAAAGGAGGCGTCTCCTAACAATCGTTTTGGAGGGAAAGTCACCTCTAGACCGAGAGCTATGAACAGAGAGAGACATAGACAGAGAAAGAAAAAAGGGAACAGACATACTGAAATAAAGAAAGGGGGAGAGATAGGAGGAGCAAGGTATATAACATGTTGAGAGATATAGAGAGGGAGAGAAGGAGAGAGAGAGAGAGAGAGAGAAGGGAGAAGGGAGGGGGGGGGGGGCAAAAGGCATCAAGTTACCTATATTTACAGGGGTGATCTTGGTTTTATGTACGCAGAGAAAGGTGAAAAACCCAAACTATATTTTAAAGATATTAAACAAAAAAGACAGCAAAGGAGATACAGGCAGAAAATGGATTGCAAAATAATGATTTACATCTTAAGTTTGAAGAAGTGGCATGAGTATGATATATGTCTAAATATTCAATATCTGTGCAGACAATTTCAATTAAGTTTTGCTCTCATATATCTGTCCCCTTTTCATCCTTGGGTGAGCTTGTAAAATGATACTAATAAAATATGATTCATGTCATGAAACTAAATTGCTTGCTAAAATTCATACAATCAATCATGTCTGATGTGATGGGTAGTACGTACGGACATGAAACAAGAGAAGATGTACAGTATCGATCCATCACGACACAAGCCAGGGAGAGAAAACCACAGGTGATTCAAAAAGAGCTCTTATAAATGATAGACAAATTTGAACTTGCAGAAAGACCTGGGGATGTATGTATGACCAGGCCTGCTTCGATGACGCCAAGCAAATTTACACATCTCAGCATCACCAATAAACGGGCTTTATATTTGTACGAGCAAATGGAGCGCCATCAATTTCTTTTAGTGTGCTGACGTCTTTGCAAATACCTGACTGACTGGTAGGGGAAGGGGAAGAGAGGGGTGAGGGAGGGAGAGAGAGAGAGAGAGAGAGAGAGAGAGAGAAAGAGATAGAGAGAGAGAGAGAGAGAGAGGTAGATGAAGAGGAGACTGATTGAGAGGAGGAGGAGGAGAGAGGAAGGGAAATGGGCTCATAGAACAAAAGAGAGCTAGTAAGAGACAGACAGAAAAATAATCAAAAAGAGTAGAGGAAAGAGAGAAGGAAGGGAAGGATGAAAGTGAGTAGGAGCAGGAGCGAAGTTGGAAGAGAGAGAGAGAGGGAGTGAAAAGAGGTGGTGAAAACAACAGGGGAAAGTAGAGCCTTAGAGGTGGAAATCAAAGAAGAGAGAGAGAGAGAGAGAGAAGGAGAAAGAAGAACATCAACAAGAAGATGAGAATGGGAGCAATGGAGGAGAGAGAGAGAGAGAGAGAAATGGAAGAAAATTCAACATGAAGATGGGAATAGGATAAAATGGAGGGGATAGTGAGAGAGAGAGAGAGAGAGAGAGAGGGGGGGGGGGGGAGAGAAGAGAGGGAGAGAGGGAGAGAGAAGAAAGAAATTTAAATGGATGAAGCAAGAGAGAACAGGAGGAGAGGGAATTTGCAGTGCCTTGTGGAAGGAAAGAGACAGGGTAATTTTGACGATTCTTAATTTAGAATTTGAAGTAGGCGACCACTCTGATAAGCTCGCTCAGGACTGCTCGGTTAGTGACCGGCCGAGTCAAATTGACCATCGGTGAAGTAATGTACATGATGGAACCTGTTATTTCATAGTTTGCTTCTGTAAAGTAAATATATAACTAACATTCTTGTTTTCAGTAATTTGATGTAAAAAAAAACTTGAAATTGTAAAAAAAGAAAAAGAAAAAACTTGTTGAGCTATATAATATACACATACATGTATTAACTGTATAGGGCTTAATATCAAAACAGAATTACAGATAGAAATGCCATCTTTCCTCTTATGTTACTTGATTTTCATAGTGATGAACAAATTGATGTTCATTTGTACGGAACACGCTTCAAATTCAAATCAACTAGTCTTTACCGGTATTTCCAAGTACTCAATAAAAAGTATTCGAAAAAATATACGAAAAGAAATGGATACAATAAAATGAAAGTGTAACAAACAAACAAACAAATAAAACAGTAACAGGATAAAAAATAGTTGGAAAATGGCAGTTCTTTAGATTCCAAGGCTTAGGCATGTGAGCTAGAATAAAATGTTAAAGATGTGTATTCATGTACATACACAAAAATAGCATTCATCCACTGTAAATCAGTGGGTATTCACCAGAATCAAACTCATCTCTAATGACTGCAATGAAGCGTTTGAAGAGGGAAGAGGGAGTGGACATGAATAAAACATCATAAGATTACAGCTTCGAGTGTTGCCATGGAAACTGAAGACCCAGAGTGGTGCGAGCTTTCCATCAACTTGAGCAGGTTGCAAAATACAAACCACTGTATGACTTGCCTTACATTTAGAAATGAGTGCAGGAATGCCTCTAGCAGTTACGGTAATCTCAATGTCTGGAAATGGACCTGCATTTTTAGAGTACGGTAATGCCTTTTTCTTAGTCATTTTGGAATTTTTAACCTAGTACATTTTAAATAGGCTGATTCGGTCATCAAAACAATAAATGAAACCAAGAAAATTGTTGATATAGTGTAAGTGTATCTCTACTTTCACTACCAGTTGAACAGATCCCTTTTATCGTCTAGTCACTCCGTCATGGTAAATGCATTTGTCTCTTTCTGTTTTCTTTTTTTTTTGGGAGGGAGGGGGGAGGGGGTAATTTTGTTGCCATATTTTTTCAGGAATATTGTTAATTTGTAGTCCCAAATATTCCACATAATTCTGTTCAGCTTTTATCTTCATTATTACGCTGTCAGATATAATAACCTCACAAACGTTTAACCTTTTGTTTAGAACTGTGCATTGCTATTAAAGGGATCCGGTAACTTTGTCTCAGATTCTGAAACAAAATTCTGGATTTAGCTCATGATGCAATGATAATTATAAACCTTTAGGTCAGTCAGGAACCCCATGACTTTTACAAGCCGATCGCTTGTCTGATTATCAAGATATCTATGATTGGAATTACAAATTTTGAAAACCGTTCGCCTGACGGTTTTCATAACACTACAGTCTATTGGGGAAAAAGAGTATGGTAAAACCGGTCACTCAAAGATTTTTACTTTTTTGAGGCACTTCATGATCATTTTGAAGCGTGATTTTTTTTAGGGCTTCAATATTACACCACATCACAGACACTGATAACACGTAGGGCCGTGTATCTCAGATTTAACATTGTTAAACGATCCATTTAAGTATGTGCTCTAGAAATGTGACCTCTGTTTGAGTAGGCATGTGCAATATCACCTATCTCTCCTCTACCCATGCCTAGCAAATAATTCATAGGTCAAAGAAATTAATATAAGTTATAAAATATAATTCTCTATTGTATTTAAATATTCATTGAGAAACTACCGCTGTTTGCCATTTTCATAGCTCATATACATGTAGTATAGGCTTATAAAGTATTAAGTTTATGAGTACGGTACATGTAACAGACTACCGACTTCATTCATTGCTTTACACTTGGTTCCAGTAGGCAATGTGTTAACTTGTGTGTAAAAGCCTGTAGATGTACAGTCTACTAGCTGAGCGCCAATAGGGCATTAACTCTGTGTTTAGGCATATATGCATTCTGTATGAGTTGATGCCTTTCTTGTTCCAAACAAACAATAGATGCTTTCTTTCACTAGAGATCTAAATGTAAATGTAGTATTCATGCTGTATGTGTTTAAAACATCTGTTTTTTTTATTGTCTCTCGTATAGAAAGTTAATGTGCAATGCAGTAAAGCAGTGAAAAAATTACACTGGGGCTAAGGGCGAAATAGCCCCCGAAATGCCCAAAAGAGCCCCCGAAAATCAGAAAAGAGCCCCCTTAAATTTGCATAGAGTTCAATGCAAAACAAATTTTAGAATGTTATTTTCATGCAGGCAAGGTTGAAAAGTAGCCCCCAGTCTGTTGAGAGCCAGAAGGGTGTTGAGAATGTGTTCAATGTATTAAGAGACGTCACCCTTGTTCTTGCTATCATACAAAACGTCTGCTCTGCATTCCCCAAGAAAAGAAAAAGATTGAATGTTTCATTAAAAATTGTAACCTTTAATGTTTCTAGCACTCAGCAGTATAGTACTAGTATTATGTGACAACATGCATTCATCGATAGTGTATGTACATTGTTCATAGATAATGTTGCTTCATATTTGAAGTGAGAGTGTGAAAGAATAAAACAACAGTCCTTACGCTGTAGCCAATAGTGTTAGTTAATGATCAAGCTTTTCTCGTTCTACAGCTTTCTAGCACTCAGCAGTAGATGTATAAAGTAGTATATGACTTTTAACATGATAACATCATTGTGTGCATTCATTGATAGTTTATGTTATAATATTGCTTTATATTTTGTGTGTTTTGTTTTCTTCTGTTTGCTTGCATTCATTCACATCCAGGATCAATAAGAAGCCAATTCTCAGGTATTTATTTATTACTGAATAACAAGCCATGTCCTCTCTGTGTAGCTGTATAATGTGTATATATTCCTCGCACCATTTAAGGGATAACCTAGTTGACCCTTAAGACATTTGGTCTCTCAAACACTAATGCCATTAAAAAAAATAAACATGTTTAGCGTCCCCGCCCGCTTCCTTTTTGGGGGCCGCCTCGTATTTTTTTATTTTTTTTATTTTAAATTTTTAATTATGAATTTTTTTGGAAATTTTGAAGAAAAAAAAACATGAAAAACACTGCTAAAATGGATCTATTTCTGATTTTTTTTTTTTTTAATGTCGGCGGCCATCTTGAAAAATGGCAGACTGTCAGGGAAAATGTACCGAGCGGCCATTTTAAAGAAGAAAAAAAAGGACCTCCGGCTCCTTCCTATTTAAAAAAAAAAACAGACACTAAACATGTTTTTTTTTTATTGGCCTAAACATGAAATTAGGGTTCATGAAACCAATTTAATTTCAGTTTGAGGGGCCTTTGGTCTTAGAGTCAATTCGTCAGCTGGGTTTTTGCTTTCCTCCTTTCCATACTAAATCAAACTTTTCTTCTTTTACTGGGCTGTGGAAGATTTCACTATCATATTTTCTTGCCTTTATGTTACTATGACTATATGTGTACAAATCTCTTCATATTGTTATCTTAGAGCAATAAAGGTATTAACTCTGCACCCTTCTGGCTCTCCTCTTGATCCTTCTGTATTTCCATGCATACCCTGCAGAAGCGCTTCAGCTGAAGAATTTCTACAAAATCAATATATTTGAAATTCCCTGCAAAAACAAAATCTTCTGTGAGGCACACATTGTATTCTATGAACCTCCAGCATTATCTCCATACTATGCAGACATCTCCCATTTTCTGCATTATATCATGGCTTTCCCTATTCTTCCTCTGTCATGTCATGTCATCTGTTTAAACTGTGTGTAATTTGTCTTCTTGTCTTTACGTGTTTGAACTGTGAAGACCACATTCCTTTAATACCTGGTATACTGTTAAATTATGTTTCCTTGCTATGGGTTACTTGGTATAATACTGTTAAATGTTGGATTGAAGAAAGAAAAAACAGCTCTGTGGAGTGTAAATATGTTACCAAAATATACCTGAATATGCTCCCCCTCCCTCACCCTCCTCCCAATTTCTTAAATTGGTCATGTCCTGATTTAGAAGAACAAAAGGATACAGGCTACCTGAAATAACGAGGGGGGGGGGGGGGGGGGGTTGATAGAACAGAAAAGTGGTGACTGGCTTTGTGGGAATGAAGTGGACAATTAATGTTGTAATTTTTTTGTTATTTAATTTTCATATTTCATCCTTGAGCCCCCCCCCCCCCAAAAAAAAAAAAAAAATAAATAAATAAATAAATAAATAATAGTAATAAATAACATGGGGATGTGAATTGACTAAGTTCCTAATTTTATTAGGGTTCAAGTCTTCTCAGAAAATGTTTGATGGATGTAATAGATTTTGGGGTAGGCCCTTCTTTTTTCCCCCCAAATATATTTTTAACAATGTTGTGTCATTGATATTTCAAGTCACATTGCCAATTTTACTTTTATAAAGTCTGATCATATTTATCTGTAATGTATGTAGATTCTGCTGAGTGTCAAAGTTCTGGCTCTGAACAGTCAATATATAATATTGTCATTTCACTTCTATCTGTCCTTCTGTATATCAATGTTGTATTGCTGTTTTATGTTCCTACATGTGTTTATAAATCACTGGATCTGTCTGTTCCTCAAATTGACATCATTTCATCTTTTCTTCTCACATGGTTTATCTATGGGCTCTACCTAATACACTGGGTAATGCATGCAAGAAGGCCACAGCTAAATCCCAATTGGTGATTGAAATCATTGAGGCCGTCTCTAAAATTGGCAACGTTTCAAATGTTCTTTGCACAATGTTTATCTTTGTGCTGATTACTTAATTGGCAATTAACTAAATTTTCTGGTTATTTTCACAGAGATAAATAATAATAACAATAATATTCATTTGTAAAGCGCAATAACTACATGTATGTGGATATATTCTACTGCGCTGCAAGAGCTCGTAAATGCTGTTCTATACCTGTGAGTTTTCAGTTTTGATTTAAAATTATATAGTGATGGGGCTTTCCTTATTTCTAGTGGTAATTTATTCCATGATCTAGGGGCAGCACAAAGATGGTAATATATACTTAAACAGTGAGTTATTATTAACAGGAGACAGTTTCAACTGTTTGAGGCCAGAGGGGCATTACCACATATCGTCCCTATTTTCACGAAGTGACGGTAGTGAGGAAAATCGTAACGCAAAGTGAATGCAATTTTTTTTCACTACCGTCACTTCGTGAAAACAGTGACGATATATTTGAACAGAGCGTTATTCTGTAAGCAGTTTTGCAATACTGTGTGTTTAGAGCCAAGAGGGTGTTTTCTGTTATTTCAAAATAGCCTTTCTGGCTATGAACAGAATCTATGATATATGTCAGTCCTTAGACTGAATACACATGTATTTCCTATTAAACTACACATTGATCAATGTGAGTATAACATGTATAAGGCCTATATGTTCATCAGAATATAACCCTTTTGTGTTATAGAAGGAATTAATATCAAGTGTTAATAAATAAATCAAATAGTGGTTGAATTATCTGGGCTGTTTAACCTATTCCATACTGATTTAACAGTGTTTTATATTAAAAAAAGGTCTTAATAGGACTTAATCAAGCTATAGAATACTGATTAATTGTTTTTTCCTGTCATCTGTCCAGTATCATGCCCATCAATCGGCCTTAAAATTATTTCCTCTACACAGTCTATTTCATTTCAATTCTCCTCCCTATAATGACATATTACCTTGCTATCTGCCCTTCATCAATGTATAGCCTAATTTTATGTGTGTCTATTGGCCTACATGTATGTGTCGTCTCTCTCTCTCTCTCTCTCTCTCTCTCTCTCTCTCTCCCTCCCTCTCTCATTTAATTGATATGAATTATAGGTACTGCATAAAATGCCTTTTGATCCCTTAATGATCTAATCTGCATGCAATCTGTCTATACTGATATACATGTCGTAATGGGAGCAGCAGATCAATATATTTTGAGTTAAATGTGGCAAATCCACAGTTGGTGCTCATTAAATGGCTGGATATACATTGTATTCATTTTCAGTAATTTGCTATTGGTACATTTGTTATAGAGAATATGATTCTGACGGTTGTTGGTAATTTTGCTTACTTTTGATGATATTTCTTTTGATGATATTTCTTTTGATATGTAGTATGATTGCATGGACAGGTAAGGGAAGGCTACTGAATTTAAGTATTCTCTTTTAATTTAATGTACATGTACATGCAGTAGGAAATAAGTTCCGTCACACCAGTATTTGATACGTATATATTAATTACAGTGGCATCTTTAGCATGGTAATCTATAGTAGATGTGGATATATTGACTTCATGCCCCTACCCTGCTCTTTCTCTCTCAGCCTCTCCTCCTCTTTCTCTTTCTCTCTCTCACACTCTCTCTCCTCTTTCTCTTTCTCTCTCTGAATATATCTCTATCTTTCCCTCTCTCTCTCTTTCTCTCTCCCTCTTTCTCTCTCTCTCCCTCTTTCTCCCTCTTTCTCTCTCTCTCTCCCTCTTTCTACCTCTTTCTCTCTCCTTTGCCCCCGTACTCCTGGCGAAGTGATGATATATGATGTCCTTCTCCAAGTCTCTATCTCTATCTCTCAACTCTATCTCTCTCTTTATCTATATATGTATATCTATCTCTATCTCTCTTTCTATCTCTATCTCTATCTCGCTTTCTCTCTCTCTCCTTACCCCCCCCCCCCCCTCTCTCTCTCTCTCTCTCTATCCCTCCCCCTCTCGATCTCTCTCTCTATCTCTCTCGTTTGCCACTGTACTCTTGTTTAAGGGATGATATATGACTCCATCAATGGTGTGTCACAGATGAACTCAGGTTGATCAATCAATTAATGAACCACAACATTGCAAGGACCAGAGTTAGAATCACCGTTACCAATTCCCAACATACAGAATATTCTGATCATCAAGGACTTTGTGCATTCTTTCATCTAAGGTGTAAGGTTAGGTGGGGGAGGTACGATGGCTCAGTGGTTGAACAGTGGTCTCAGAACCAGGAGGTCCTAGGTTCAAAACTAAGTTGATGTGTTAGTGCCCTTTGGTAAGGCATTAATCCTCATTACCAAGTCCCTAGCAGAGGACTTAAAGCGGTCTGTCCCTTGGTTGCTTACTTACAAGTGTGTATGCTTTCTTAGCAGTCAGGTAAAACAAACAATGCAGGTTTAGTAATGTGATTATGTTTAGGTTAGGTTCAGGGTTTTGGTCTTAGCTTGAAGTGAGTGGTCAGTGTAGGTTCAGGGTGTTGGTCTTAGCTTGAAGTGATTGGTCAGTGTGCAGGTTATAGCTTGAAGTGAGTGGTCAGTGCGCAGGTTATTGACCAGGGAGCGATTGTGGCAAGAGCATGTGTCGTACTCAAAATGCTTAACACTTAACATATAAATTGAAAATTATAATGGGGAATATATCTAGTTTGACCTCATTATATATTCTTCCAACCACTTTAAAAAATACTCCTTGTTCATGCATACACTAGTAGAATAAACTGATAAATATATAGTATAATGCTACTACATTGTACAATCATCATGGAATTTTTAAACTTTACATCTGATATTGATCAATAACATATTGCTTTTTAAATTTTAGTGAAACTTGGCAGATTTCTCAAACGGAAACAAAATGATTTGATTGTTTTGAATCAAAGGTTAGAAATAAACTTGTAATTTGTCTGAAAGCAGGAATGAATTCTTTCCCAATATATGATTTATTGACTATACCTGCCATGCAAACATTTGTTCACTAAATCATCAATATTCTACTGAAGACAATACTAGGCATAGTATTTTGATATCGTATAAAAATGATTCGGTATCTAGAGCGGAAAGTACATGTAACACGCATATCAATGAGTTGAACATTAAAGCATCCATGCGTACAGAATGCATTTCATTTCATTTCATTTGATTCTCCAGACTATACAATGTTTAGTGAGATGTGATGTCTGTGTATAGTCTTTTGATGCAGACCTCTGTTTACTCACCTCACAAGAAAGATTATTGCATAACATCAGTGGATATGATAATAAAGTATAAAATAGTCAATATGGTTAACAGAATTTGAAATCTACGTTTAGCAACCCAAAATTAGTTAAATAGTATTTATAGTGTCATTTTGAGGCTTATTGAACTTCTATCTTTGTAATAAGTCACAGCTGAGTATTTTTTCAGTCTGATAACAGAGACTACCAGCTCACAATTTCTCTGCGCTGAATTCAGCGGCTAATAGCTAGTGCAGTCACTCCTTGCTGTTAGTTTGCATGCGCAGACCCTTGTCAGTCGTTAAATGCTTTGCAGAGTGTCTGAAGAGTAAGACTATGAAGACTCCACGGTGTCCTGTACACCATAGGCTCTGTGCTATAGCTTCCCTTGAAAGCACAATTAATTAGCTCAAAGATAAACCTGAGTCCTGGTAAATATAGAAAATAAATTCTCATAGAATCTAACAAAACTTTAAATGTTCAAGATTACAAATAAAGGACATGTACCAAACTATTTTGGCAGAAATATATAGGGACTGAGAAATGAGTGTAGAAAGATAAGGAAATCAAAGTAAGTAGGCTTGACACTATGTGCTTATAACACGGGTCCCTAATTGCAAATGAGAATTTTTTTTTATTTTATTAAAGATAATTTCTAGCAAGGTTTTGGGAGGTTCTTTTTATTTTACTGGTTCAAACAATCATTCTATTGCAGGATAAACAATCCAGAATGAATTATAGCCATCTTCTCTTGACATACAATTCCCATAGCAGAGCTCAAAATTAGCTTTAAAGCCTGTCTGCACTAGTTTGGCTAGGGGAATTAGACCTCCCTGCAAGGTCACTGACAGGTGTTTATCTCATTAAGACAGCTCTCAATTAACATAACAAAAAGGGGATCATGGGGGACCAACAGGCACCGATTAGGCATTGTTTGCTGTATAGAGGGCGCAAGTAGCTATAAGTAGTGCAGTGGGGCTTTAAGCTCAAGGCTTTATGGACTTGTGTTTAAGTGTTGAATAAGAGTCTGAGCGTACAGACTACCTTCCAGGTCCCCAGCTTCCCTATCACATGGTCCAGGTATTGGCCTGCAATCCCGGCCGGCCTGCTATATTCAGCTGCGTGACTCAGCTAGATGCACTCAATTGAAACAAATGTCATCACATCAGACTGATCTTAACGTCTCTCTATGTGATTGCTTTTCACTCCTTCAAGAATACATCTTCTATTACCATCGCCTTTATTCCCTCCCGTGTCATGTCGTGGACGAGTGGATATGTCACCGGACTGTGGATCACAAGGTCCGCAGTTCAAGTCCCACCGCCGCACTAATGTCCTTTGGCAAGACATTGATCTACATTTGCCACTCTCCACCCAGGTGTTAAATGGGTACCGGTAGGATGCGTAAGCTAATGTGCTTAGATTAGCAAGTGTGCGCTTGTAAAAATGATGCCTGGCTGGAATGCTCCCAAGGGAGTGGAGAACGTGCATACATTGTGTGCCTGAATCCGATGACCAGGGTAATAATAATATATATATCTGTAAAGCGCTTTGAGAGGGCCTTCGGTCCTGAAAAGCGCTATATAACAACTAGCTATTATTATTATTATTATTATTCTCTTTCAATCAAATACTTAACCCTCCTATGCAGCCTTCGGTCCTGAAAAGCGCTATATAACAACTAGCTATTATTATTATTATTATTATTATTCTCTTTCAATCAAATACTTAACCCTCCTATGCAGCTCTTATTTGACCTAAATCTCACAAGTTTGTCTTGTTTTGATCACTTTTTGCATCTCAACTGTTTAGCTTTGTAGCTTTGTTTTTACCTTTAAAGATTTTCTCAGTATATACTGCCAGTATTTTCCTATTTGAATGCCCTTGATTTACTCTGTATTGCTTCTCAACCTTTAATTCCTAAAGGTTTCTGTAACTTACTGGTACATGTAGTAATTGTTAAGATTGTAATTTGATGCATGGAAATTTTATTTTGTTGGGGATTCAGAAGAAGATTATAACGGGAAGGGATATGGGTTTTTCAATTCAATTAAATAGATTTTAAATTTAAATTTAACAATTTTGTTTTTTCTGAAGAAAACACAAATTGGAAAAGTGAGGAGACTTTTATTGTTGCATTTACAATTAAATACAAGAAAACATGACATCTAGTCATAAAATGTGCATTGACATACATTAGGTCAATAATAACTATTAAAAACGAAGGAAGTTCAATTCAATTCAATTCAATTCATTTTATTCCATTCATCATATATAAAAACATACATAATTATAACATTGATATTTACAGATAAGTAAAGAACATACAAATAACATAACGAAAGATAAACATAAAATACAAATAAATATACGAATGAGGAACCAGCAAGAAAGAACAATTAAGTCTTAGTGCTGGTCCCTTGTGACATAAAAAGAATTTTAATCTATAACACTTAACACTTTACAGCTAACACCTAACACCTGATTGCATACATATATATATATATAAAAATGATAAAATACTATTCACAAAAACATAATTTTTTGTATCTCCTTTTAAATGTATTCAGAGTTGGGCTTGATTTAACACTAGAAGTGACTTCATGCATTAAACATTTAATGTTAAACAGCAATTATTATATTTTATTCAACTGGATAGATTTACAAGACTGATATACAAGTTAAAAGAGATTGCAGAAGTAATCTTTAATCCAAGTCTACAACCAAACCCATGTGATTTTGTTTTGTTTTTAATCACAGGTAGATTGTCCATAGGTTTGCTTGTCTTGTAGATGCTACCGTAACTAAAAAAATCTCCACCATATGTGTTTTGCAGGACTACCCGCATGGTGAAACCACACACTTAAGAATCTATTCAATATCATCCCCATTTTGGCTGCAGAAGTACAGGATGTTGCCTTATCGTGTCATGTACTTTGCGCTCCTCACAGATGGTTTATTTATAAAAGGTTGCTCTTGATTTATCCGGATATCTTTGACTGCCATACCAGACATTCAATGTGCCTCAACCCCTTCTAAAGTCCATCATCTGTTGGAAGCCAGAAGGGCATTAAGTCTATGCTATCCACACAGATTTAACTCCCTTCTGTCTCTCAGCAGCGATATGTAGGTGTTAGAATGCGGTAGCTTCGGCCGATCAAACACGGTATCTAGCTATGGCATTCCAACAGTAGTCCCACCTATAGATATAGAATGTATTTTGAGAGCGCTGCAAATGAAGCTATCTCTGCTTCACCTGTTCTACCCGCAGCGGTAAGGGCAGACAGGGTACTGTGCCATAAAGCGCTGGTCAGACCTTACCCATATAGGCCTACCAATATATCGTTCCTGAATCGCCTCCCTTTTCATTATGCATAAAAGACATTCAAAATTGTCATAAATCATTGTTACAGGTCAGGGCCCTGTCTTATAAAGAGTTGTGATTAATCCAAATCTATTGTAAGTCCTCCAATTAATTGCAAGTTTGCAGTCTCCTATCTCTTATGTACATTAGTTGCGATTGATATCAATCGAAAATAAGTTGCAATTGACATCAACTCTTTGTAAGACGGGGCCCAGATCTCAACAATCTATATGCTAATGATCCTCCCGCAATGATGTTGTCATCTCATTGAAAACACTTTCCCAACAAAACCTCAACAATTTTCCTATGAGGCTCTAATTCTACTCCTTAGATGGGATGTTCCTCGATGATTGACAGAATCATTATTGTTATCGCAGACCTGCCAACCAGTAGGATTTAAGAATACATTTTTTGAACTCCAGAGGTTGGCAGGTCTGTTATCTTTTCACAATATGCATACAGTTTATCTTTATCAGTGAGGTCTGACCAGCACTTTAATGAGGAGCATATTAAGAAGGTGCAGTGCCCTCAATGTAGAGCGCAGAAGAGGGTGCTACACCTGTCTGCCCTCCAGAGTGCTCTATTCAGAATTCTTGTTATTCCTGCAATGCTTAAAGGGTTTGTAGTTCTTGTACAATTGTAAAGGGAGCTGTGCAAATAATTTTCTCAGAGCCTCAGAGTCAAAAGGATGTAAACCCTGTGCTTAGTTACGTTGGTACCTAGATAAAGAACCCTTAGATTTGTTAATATATTTTGTTCCCATATTTAGATGTCGTAGTTGGTGTTTATTCTTGAAACAAGGAGCACAATAACACCAGGCTATAAGAGTTTTAATTGTTCACCTACATGAATACCCTGAAGTCGTTTAAGAGGTTCATCTGACAAAGTTCTGAAGAAGCTTGCAGCAAACTTCAGCAAGTAAAAGCTTACCCATACAAGTCGCATTTCGACTGAATGTGAAGAAAGAACCAATTAATCAAATCATACATTATGTATAAACCTTAAGCAACTGGGCAATTGACTTTAAGAAATGCAAAGGCTGAAAATAATTATTTTTTAAAATCTAATATTTAAATAACTTGTCAGTAGGAGAACCTTTGCTGTGGATCTCTGTGCAATATGTTGCCATCTACTGTAGATTTCAAGGGCTGAAGTTTATCTTCTAATGCTCCTCTAGCTCTCTGAAGATGATGTAGTAGTAGTATTTGCAATAGTAGTAGTGGCGTAGTAGTAGTAGTAGTAGTAGTAGTAGTAGTAGATGTAGTAGTAGTAGATGTAGTAGTAGTAGTAGTAGTAGTAGTAGTAGTAGTAGATGTAGTAGTAGTAGTAGTAGATGTAGTAGTAGTAGTAGTAGATGTAGTAGTAGTAGTAGTAGATGTAGTAGTAGTAGATGTAGTAGTAGTAGATGTAGTAGTAGTAGTAGTAGTAGTAGTAGATGTAGTAGTAGTAGATGTAGTAGTAGTAGTAGTAGTAGTAGTAGTAGTAGTAGTAGATGTAGTAGTAGTAGATGTAGTAGTAGTAGTAGTAGATGTAGTAGTAGTAGTAGTAGTAGTAGTAGATGTAGTAGTAGTAGTAGTAGATGTAGTAGTAGATGTAGTAGTAGTAGTAGTAGTAGTAGTAGTAGATGTAGTAGATGTAGTAGTAGTAGTAGTAGATGTAGTAGTAGATGTAGTAGTAGTAGTAGTAGTAGATGTAGTAGTAGTAGTAGTAGATGTAGTAGTAGATGTAGTAGTAGTAGTAGTAGATGTAGTAGTAGATGTAGTAGTAGTAGTAGTAGTAGTAGTAGTAGATGTAGTAGTAGTAGTAGTAGTAGTAGTAGTAGATGTAGTAGTAGTAGTAGTAGATGTAGTAGTAGTAGTAGTAGTAGTAGTAGTAGTAGTAGTAGTAGTAGTAGTAGTAGTAGATGTAGTAGTAGTAGATGTAGTAGTAGTAGTAGTAGATGTAGTAGTAGTAGTAGTAGTAGTAGTAGATGTAGTAGTAGTAGTAGTAGTAGTAGATGTAGTAGTAGTAGTAGTAGTAGTAGTAGTAGATGTAGTAGTAGTAGTAGTAGTAGTAGTAGTAGTAGATGTAGTAGTAGTAGTAGTAGTAGTAGTAGTAGATGTAGTAGTAGTAGTAGTAGTAGTAGTAGTAGTAGATGTAGTAGTAGTAGTAGTAGTAGTAGTAGTAGTAGTAGATGTAGTAGTAGTAGTAGTAGTAGTAGTAGTAGATGTAGTAGTAGTAGTAGTAGTAGTAGTAGTAGTAGTAGTAGATGTAGTAGTAGTAGTAGTAGTAGATGTAGTAGTGGATGTAGTAGTAGTAGTAGTAGTAGATGTAGTAGTAGATGTAGTAGTAGTAGTAGTAGATGTAGTAGTAGATGTAGTAGTAGATGTAGTAGTAGTAGTAGTAGATGTAGTAGTAGCCAGTCAGACTGAATTTCATCTTCTCAGAGTAAATGCCCCTCTAGCTCTCTGAATATGGCGTGAGGCTCATATCGTGACTAACTGAATGGAATTCTTTCAAGGTGTTTACAGTTGACACAGACACACAGTATCATTTCTAAGACAAGCGCTGTTCATATTTACATTTAGCAGTGCTCAAAATACTGGGTTCTGTCATGGTATACACTCTGTTTACATTTAGCACATACAGTATTTCCCTGACAAGCCATGTTCATATTTACATTTAATACTGCTTACAGTGCTCAAAATACTGGGTTCTGTCATGTATACAATCTGTTTACCTTCAGCACACGGTATATTTCCCCAGGCAAGTCATGTTCACATTATTGCTAATCTCTCCATTGATCAAAATACATGTAGACTGAGAGTAAATTAGGAGAAAATACATATATGTACAGTTATATTTGTTATAGTTTATTGGCATCTAGATCTGTCCATCTCTAATTGTATATTAAAAAAACCTCAAACAACAGCCTATGGACATCTGAATTTGGTTCAAAAACGATCAAAATAAATTATATAGATTTATGTTCACAAGAAAGGATAAGATGGCAGCATTAACTGCATGATTCAGCTTGAAATGAGCCAGTAGGCATGGCAATTTATGTTCCTGAGCAATGACTAGATGGTGTACATACTATTACAACTGTCTTTAACCATGCTACAACTATCCCCTGGTTCAGTCTGATGTAGGCCCGTATACAGTGACACATTTAGAGAAAGCATTGGTTTTAATCAGCAGCCATGCAATCTTGTTGACCTTCTCGTGTTTCTTCAAACCAATCCTATCCTGACATGCAGGATGGTCATTGCTGGATGGTGAACGCTGGGTAGTGAAGATGAGAGAACCCAAGATTATCTAGAGCTCTTGAAACTGAGAAGAGGGTTTATTGCCGTTTGGTCTGCAATCTACTATCTTTATGGTCTAATAATCATTCAATCATTTAATAATAATTTTAAGTGTCACATAGAGCATAACATTAGGTCATTACACATTTACAATGCAACAAACAAAATTATGGCAATGATAAAACAAAGTGAACTAAAAAAAAAAGACGTGGAGACCCTGGTTACCTTCTAATTGTGTTGAAAAAGGTTTTCATGAAGAGGCTGAGATTGAAAGCATAAATTTAAGAATTTAGAAATGTAACAGATCTACTCATTGTAGGAATAAAGGAACACACTGTAACATATCCAGAGCTCATCTCTGTGTTCCAGGAATAAACATTTCTGCTGCTTAGCCTAGCTTACTGCATACATGTATAATAGAGCTGCCCTAGCGACCGATTAAAGATTCATGAGATGCATACCCCTGCGTATCTTGTAAAATAGATGTCGCTGTAAGATCGATTCACACCCTACGCTTTATAACCAGGGGCCAGGCGAGGGAGCTGTTGCCTTGTGCACGTGCCCTCTGATCGTGTTTATTCCTGGTGGTCATCCAGAGTCCGCTAGGGGTTCATGAATATTCATGTAGTGAGTGCCTGGCTGGGTGTGAAGTTGGCCCAGCATGTGCTAGTCTGCAAATACAGACTCTTACTTCATAAATAGTTGTATTTCTCTATACAGTGCTTATCAGATTATTATGTAATCAGCTGAGAACTAGAAGGGAGCTTACTCATAACATTTACAGCAGGGTTAATGCCCTACTGGCTCTTAACAGGCGATATAACATCCCTATGCAGTATGCACTTCCCAAAGTTGGGAGATTTTATTTCATAATGAGACCTTAAAGGTAAAGACCAGTAATGGTCATGCGATTGCATTGTGAAAGAAACGTTGTGGAATCGATCAGAAAAGGTTGATCATCTAGCATCTAGCATCTGCAAGGTTCTGGAATCATCAAAATGATAAGAAATTTGGCCCATTCTTCATAAAGTTACAAGCACTATACACAGAAAGATGTATATATGGGACTACCCTATCTCTCTCACCAGACCATGAGAGAAATAAATTTACCAAATATATGAATTAGTAGGCGGTTTCCCGGCAATTTTTTTATCATCATGTATTAGTCAAAACATATTCTTTCACATGATTGGTAATGAGAGCTTCCATTTCATTTTTTGAAATTGGGGCGTTGCCAATATACTGGTCTTTACCTTTAAATTGCCTAAATGATAGCTAGACTACATTGTCACTTGAGAGACAGATGGGTGTTAACTCTATGGAGAAGCATACAGGTTAACGCCTTTCTTGCTCTCAGCAGTGGAAAGGTCAAGTAAGATGGTGGGAATATTCCTCTGATCTTTGTATCAATAGGAGCATGAATGTAATACCTGTAGATAAGAAACACAGGGGAATAGAATGTACACCCTACTATTGACAGATAATGTTCATTCATCTGTTTGGAGCCAGATGACACACAAGGCCTGTCCTCACTATCTTGAGATTGCCAAATATCCAGCTATTTGAACTATCTCGATCGCAAACTATCCAGCTAATTTGCGTCTTCATCAGACCGAAGTAGCAATTAATCGGGATATTTGGTCGGGATTGTCATCCCAAGATATCTTGGGATAGTTTGCAAATTATCACACTATTTTTTGTGTGCGTCTTCACCAGACCGAAGACTCGCACAAGCGCTAACGCTGAGCAAAATATCTCGAGCTAATTTCTCAAGGTCGAGTTTCAAGTTTCGAGGTCGAATCTTGAGCTGATGAAGACGCGATTTGTAACTTCGGGATTATTTCCCAAATCAGAAATAGCGGGCTATTTGGCAATCTCGAGCTGATGGAGACGCGCCTAGAGTTAATGCCCTTCTGGCTCTGAACAGATGATATAAACCATGCTTGTTTGCTGTGATTTTGTACTTCTTGGTACATCTACATGTACCTCACATATGTCATTGACTTTACATGTATAGAAAACAAAAAAAGCATGGAATAGTCTTGGAGAATGGGTCACATACACCAGAGCATGTTTGACCAATCATGTAGGAGTGGGTTGTATAATATGATATATACTTATTCCAGTGAAAGCAACCAGGGAAAAAATACATGTGGGCTCGGGGCGAGATAGCCGCCGAAGTGCCCCAAAAAGCCCCAAAAAGCCCCCGAAAGTCACAAAAGAGCCCCCTAAAATTTGCATAGAGTTCAATGCAAAACAAATTAAAGAGTGTAATTTTAATGCAAGCAATCTTGAAAAGTAGCATAAAAATTGTTAAAATATGTTTTCCCTGATAGAGACAGGTATGAAATAAACACCCCCCCCCCCCCCCCTCACCCCCTGATGTATGTTGTAGGGAGATCAATCCATCAGGAGGAGGATGGGAGGGGGAAAGAACACAAAGCAAACATATACATTGCAAAGGAGGTTTAACAGAGTAAGAAGTTATGCCCTTTAAAGGTAATACAAAGTTTTGGTATGGGGTCATGAATTTGGTTCAAATGAACATATTGGAAGCATATGGGATCCTACAATATTCAGTGATCGTTGTCGCGGTTGAAATCGAGTCTAAAGTGATGAAATTGTACAAATAAACTGTTTTTTATGTTGTTTAGCTCCCTCTCAAGGCTAATATATTAATTTAGCTATAAAACAATGTTTCTTATTAAACTAAAATTGACCGATTGCCTATTCCCGTTTGGAAATTATATATTACAACTACATATTCTGAAATTGTCAAGAATCACTATCCACCCAATTTTCAAAAATTCCCAAAACTTTACCTTTAAAGATAAACTCCAGTACTGGTAATGCGATTGCATTGTGAAAGAAAAGGTGTAGAATGGATCAGAAACAGTTGATTATGTAGCATGTAAGTATTGGTGTGCACTGCAAGGTTCTGGAGTCATCAAAATCATAATAAATTTGGCCGAGTCTTGGTAAAGTAACAAGCACCGACACAGAAAGCTATATATGGGACAACACATATGGTGTCGGGGTTGGTACTACCTTGATTTCCTTGTCTTTCTATACTCATTTCTCAGCCAGTATACATTATCTTCCAAAATTGTTTGGCACATGTCTTTTATTTGAAATCTTGAACATTCAGTGTAAGTTTCGTTTGATTCTGTGAGAATTAATTTTCTTTTTTTTACCAGAACTGGAGTTTATCTTTAAGCTATAGGTGCACCAGGCTCCTGTTTCATAAAACTCATTATCAATAACAAGTTTCAATGACTGTTATGAGCTACGGAAATCCTGGCTTCTGATTGGCTGAGTGCAAATTTATCATAGAAATTTATCATTTTTAATTGACAACAAGCTTTATGAAAGAGGGCCCAGGAATACTAAATGAATGTGAAAAAATAAGAGTTAGCAGGGCATTTTGTCTTTGTTGACTTAGCCCCTCTTGCTATTTACAGCACAATGTAAACTGCAAGGAGACAAAAGAAGTGCTAGCAATGTTGGTAGGAATGTCACAGGGTTGACAACTTGACATATGAATTGATAAACCGCTCATTGATTATGAATAACAGAGATGGGTTGAATGGCAATAAGAGTCCAAAGACCAAAGTGCAAACTCATAAAGCTTGTCTTGATCTGATATCTATTTTTTGATCTTACAGCATTTGTGGCTGTTTTTCCATATCTTGTATTGTCTGGTATGAGTCAGAAGCATGTTAATGTTAAAGGTAAAGACCTATTTTGGAAATGCCCCCCTCTCAAAAAAATGAAATGGAAGCTCTTATTACCAATCATGTGAAAGAATATGTTTTGACTAATACGTGATGATACAAATTTTACCGGGAAACCGCCTACTAATTGATATACAATGTGTGTTTGGTAAATTATTATATCTTTTTGGACCTGATAGATATCGCGCACATGTTGTGTAGTCCCATATACATCTTTCTGTGTACAGTGCTTGTTACTTTACCAAGACTGGGCCAAATTTATCATGAATTTGATGACTCCAGAACCTTGCAGTACACACAAATACTTACATGCTACGTGACCTTTTCTGATTGATTCCACAACGTTTCTTACACAATGTGATCGCATGACCATAACTCTGTATAGTCTTCAGCTTTCTTCTGTTTTTCTTCAAACCTACTTTCAGAAACACAGCCATATATTTCTCAGCAACAATTGGCCCATTTGCACAGCCCAAACACCATTAACAAAACCATGGATTTTTGGACTGCCATTTATACACTACTAGAAAAACCGTTTAAAAAAATGTTGGTGTTAGCTCATTACAATTTGTTTAGTGCACTCTGCATGCATGCAATCACACTGTAGTTAACTTGCTTAGCGACTACTGCCAAAACAGCGGAATAATTCAATGATTTTCGCTTGCAGTGTAAATGAAGCTATTAAAGCCCTTCTGCACTAGTTTGGCCAGGAGGGATTAGACCTCCCTGCAAGGTCTCTGACAGGTGGTTATCTCATCAAATCAGGTCTCAATTAACATAAGGGATCATGGGGGAACAACGGGCACCGATTAGGAATTGTTTGCTCCATAGAGGGCGCAAGTAGCTACAAATAGTGCAGTCCCACTTTAAGAAAGATTTCCCCCCAGTAACCAATCCATCAGTCGGCTTACCCTAATTATTCATTTTTCAACCTTTGATCAGGAACATGTCTCTTGTGTAAATTCCCTAAGCTGTGTAAACATTGTTCTTTCAAAATATACATGAAGCGTGCAATAATGGAAGTGGCTTTAAACAGAATTTGGGAAGTCGGTTATTGCATGTTATCATTTCCTGTAACACTCGTAGTCATGCCTATAGTGTCTGTTGTTTGGAACAGTCGTGTTTCCACGATGTTGGACCTGAAATGAATATCATTCTCTCTAATTGATTCATAAGGATTCTATGTTTTTAATCAAGCAAGGAATAACTGAGATATTATTCAACAGAAGTTTATCAAACAGAAGTTTGGCAATGTTTTTTATGTGTTTGTGTTTCTTGTGACACTGCCTGTCTATAACATTGGAAACTGAAGTGGCCTTCTCTACTTCAATATGTCTCTTTCTAATGGATTCCAAAGATGAGGATATCATTAAACAGAAGTTTGGAAATGGTCATTACGTCTTTGTGTTTCTTGTGAACGACACTGGCTGTCTATAAGTTACATTGGAAGCTAAAGTGGCTCACTCTATACTTGAATATATATCTTTCTATTGAATTAAAAGGATGAGACTTTTTTATATACCGGTAAGAGTGGAACAATGGAGGCAGCATTAAAGAGAATTTTATATCATTGTCTCCTGTCATATTGACACTAGAACTTGCGTCAGTGGATGTATTATTTTGAGCAATTTTGCCTCCAAGAGGTAAGGAGCTTAGTCAATACACGTACTTATCTTTCTATCTAATGGATTCAGAAAGATTTGTTTTTATATTTTTTTTTTTATTTGAGCGTGGAATAATGGAGGTAGAGTTAAAAAGAGTTAGAATTTTGGAAGTTGTTTTTGTATACCGGTAGTAGATTTTCTTGTGTAAACCATCGCAATTGAACTTGATGTACGTCTGACTGATTTAAACATTTATAGCTGTATAATTAACACTGTAAAATGTAGAGGCCAACTGTAATTTAATATCTTTCTAATGGATTCAAAGAATATTTGTTTTGGTAATAGTGAAACAAGTTATAAGGTGCAGTTTCACAGTGCAGGCACTTTTAAATACACAAATGACGAGAGATTATGCCTGTGTTGCAGGCGAGAATCTCCAGCCACATCAGTTCTCTAGCCTCACATAGAGTTGTACGTGATCATATACTAGTCTCATTTCCCATACTCACTTTGGATTACCGTGTTATAATAATTTTGGTTGTATTTCCGAAAATAACAAAAACAACAGGATACAGTGAAAGAAAAAAATGAATCATCAACTTCTTGTTCTTGAAATGCATCATATGTTAATGCCACTCAAACATTATGTACATGTTCTGTATTCTGAAGAAGAAAAAAAATAGTTATGACAAATGATATTAATTATCATAACTACGGTAACACTTACCATTGGTTCCTGCACAGAAACATTATCTCTTTTACCTTGGATGCGAATGCAGCCAGACTTGGGAAACATTAACCAATGACTTTGCTTAATTTAAATTGTCTAAACAGTTAACAGTGTTTTTCTATTAAAGTTCTAACATATAAGATAACATTGTTTTTTTTAGAATACCACAATGTTTAAATCTGGTAAATTGACACGGGAAGAGAGATTCTCGCCTGTGCCACCTGCAAACTAGATTCACCTTGCCTGATAGAAACAAACTCAATGCATGAGGTCATGTGAGGCCAAGGGAGATGATTACATCATCACCAATTATGAAGGGTAATCCCCCAGGATTAAGAAATTAACGCTCATAATGACAGTGAGCAATAGAGTGGAATGCATGGTACTTGTTATGTGCAATATAGGTCATGAAGAGTTCTTAAAAGAGGACAAGTTATTTTAAGTACAGTGTTCTGTATGCTAAATGTACACATACCGTGTGAGTCAAAAAAAAGTTTACACCTAGAAAATTGCTAATTATTTTTAAAATCATCTATGAACAGTAAATTATTATACATCTTATGAAAGAGTGTTTTATCCCAAATCATTTGGTACCATTTTTGTGCGGTATGTGTTCACGCTTGGATGAACAGGTGGCATTGTTTGCGAGAGTGCAAAAATCGACTTGCGCCAAAGTGATGCCTTCAGTATGTATTATGTTGGGATTAGCGGAGTGAGAGAATGGATTGAATGTATCAAATGAAATGCATTGCATATGTTTTTTGCAAAGGGCAAAGTCACACACACCCACACACACGCGCACAAATGTTCGTTGATATTTGATATTTGATATTTGATATGTGGGGCTTGATTAATTTTGTTAGAGGTGTTATTTGGATCTGCAAAGACCGAATTAATACCCAAATCCCAATTGTTTTATTCAAACATCACATAGGCAACTTTGGCGCAAGTCGATTTTTGCACTCTCGCAAAAAATGTCTCCTGTCCATCCAAGCGTGAACACAAACCACACAAAAAGGTACCAAATGATTTGGGAAAAAACACTCTTTCATAAGACATATAACAGTTTAATGTTCATCGATGATTTTCTAAATAATTAGCAATTTTCTAGGTGTAAACTTTTTTTTGACTCACTCTGTATAGATAGGCCTTCATATATCAGTACAGTAGATGTACATGATTTATGTATACATGTATTTTCTTTCCATCCAAAAGCTGCTATTTCACGGGAAATTAGTGAGAATTGTTTCCTGCTGGTTTAATTCAGTCTTAATTTGACCAAAGTATCATCAGCTAAGATATGGTAAGGTCATATATAGAGTATCTTGATGTCCACAGGATAACCAGAATATTTCATGATGTGGAACTTTTCTTGAGGTGTAAAGAGCAGCCATTTTGTTGCAAGAACTTGCAAATGCAACCATCTGCAATGGAGGCACGATGGCTTAGTGATAGAGGAGTGGTCTCGTAACCGGGAGTTCCCGGGTTCGAAACTGAGTCAATGCAGTCATGCCCTTTAAGGCCTTATAATTCTCATTAGTCCCTCAAAGAGGACCTAAAGCTGTCGGTCCCCTGGTTTCTTTACTGCAAGCGTATACATGCTGTCTTAACATTTAAGTATTAGCGATCATGAAACATCATATTTGTGAAAGTTGTATGCATGCTGAACTGAAGTTAGGGTTGACGGTATCGTGTTTGAACTCTTGTACGTATCCAGTCTGATGAGAGCCAGAAGGGTGTTAAGTTATGCATGTACACTTGTACACAGAGTTAAAGCCCTTCTGAATGTGAGCAGACAATGTTGTTTACAAGGCCTACACATGTACTTCATGCAGAACTAACTTTAGGCTCTTACATGTATACGTGTGTAATCATTCTCGTCTTTTCTTTTTTGTTCATTCCAGGTTTAATTTACGGTTCAAACCGCGGTAGTCGTACCTTCTCTCTGTCACAGCAAGACCGATTCTCGCGCCTCCGTCCGGGCGTTGATCGCTCTGGCGCCCTCGCCGGCAGGATGTCTGTAATGAACGGGACGTTGAGCGATGGACTGCATGGGAAGGCAAAGGGAGACGAGCCTATTGTTGGGAGTCTGGACGACTCATCAGAATGGGACCAGGTCAGCTAGGGCCCGTTTCTTAAAACTTGTTATCTATAACAAATGCTAAATTTCTATGACAAATTTGCTCTCAGCCAATCAGATGCCATGATTTCAGTAGCTTATCACAGTAGCTTGTAACTTGTTATTGATAACAAGTTTTATGACACAGGGCCCAGTGATTGCTAATTATAATATCCTTGTCTGATTCGAGGCAGCGAATTGTTTTAACCCATACATATAGCAGTTCATGTAATTCTTTAGGTCTGAATAAATCACTGTTTTTTTTTGTTTTTTTTTACTGCTTTTAAGCAAATACAAATAACCCCCAAATATCCACAGATCTGTTACACATGGAGACGTCCCAAACTCTGTGCATTTTAGAATACTAGTAGTCACTGCCAAAGTGATGGAGGTGCTTCATGAATACCTGTTCTTTGGCCTCTTGAAAAGAATACTTTAACCCGTATATATCATAGAATGTACCACCGGTGAGCACTTATCTAGTAATAATCTTGATGAGTTTTACCGTTTTGTACAAATGACCTTTATCTACCCATGTGTAGATGGTATCTCTGAAGTGGCCAATCGGTTTCTATGTGCTATATATATATACATGTACACAGTTCATGTTATTGTAATGACTCTAATTCCTGAAAAAAAAACATAGAAATTAGTTGATGTCAATATTTGACCAGGTACAGTTTACGGTTGTACCATTTCTTAGTATCACAAATTTCAAAGTTTACATAGCATATTTAATCAGAAGGAAATTTTGGACTTTGGTCCTCAAATAAGAAGGAATCTAAATATTGTAATTTGTCTTGTTACGTAGGAAAAAAAAATCAACTTATAGCTATGAAAAAGTCAAGAGGGGGGGGGGGGGGAATCCCACAAGCGGTTGTGATATATGAATCTAAACATTGAGGACAGCTATATATTACCATAAGGTTTCACTTTCATAGGAAACAATAGTGTAGGATGTCCATAAATACTTGTTATTTCTGATTGGTTTATCAATAAATCTAAGAATATCATTATTGTGGTATTCTATCCTGTAATAGTATAATACCAAAGTTTAGTGGTTTTAATCATATCTGTCCGACCAAGAACACACGGTTTGTTTTAAAAAGGCAACATCTATTTCTTTAAAATTTATGATGGGATTCCCTCAAGGTTCAATTCTAGGGCCACTCCTGTATTATTGTTGTATACAATAATTGGTGAAATGTGCTTCCCTGTATAAATATATCGGAAATAGTATAAGGTGTGCATCTCTAAAATGATTCGGTGTTGGATATTACAAAGTACATGTATGTGTATGTTCTGTTTTCAAGGGTACACAAATTCAGATGAATTATTTTATGTAGTTCAAACCTTTACACAGATTCCTCTTCATACAAAATTATCATATTTGGGGTTTGAAACTTCTGGTTTGACATGGCATAGAGACATAATTAACTAAATAAAATATCAGGGTCCCGCTCTAGTCTAAACATCATATCGTACAAAATTCATATAACTGGGAGACTGACAGCTAGCCAATGATCAGTGCAGGCCCATGTCACTTCTTTCTACAATTATCTCTAAGTACATGGTACATGTACAAGTTTTGTATAAATTTCATGTAGTCCAAACAGGCTTCTACTGTAACTAGTTACCATTGACAGATAGGAGTGATAGTAGAAAGAATCATTGGTCAACGGTAAATCAGTGGCAGATCCAGGGGGGTAAAAAGGGGGCACGTGCCCCCCCGGCCAAAAAAAAATATGTTAAAATCAGCCCTTAATTCGCCCAAAATTTACTGAAAAACAGGGGCGTGCCCCCTCGGCCAATCTCTTTCCCACCGTGTGCCCCCCCGGCAAGAAATTCCTGGATCCGCCCCTGTAAAGTATATAAGATTCATTTGGAATACTCCCAAGGGAGTGGAACATGTGCACTAACATTTGTTGATTACATATCAAAATATTGTAAGCACTAATACTATACACCTTCCTGTATGCATGAACGTACCCTCATAATATTATCATCATGATTGTAATAACAGTATGTTTCACTTTCTCTGTTGCAGATCGAGAGTATAATGAACTCATTTGGAGCGGGCTTAGTCAGAGAGTCTGTCTATGTCCGAGATTACCAGCACGATTTTGAAAAGATGTTTGACGGTAAATAAAATGGCATCTATTTTCATGTATTTAAGCACGGTGCACTGTTCACATTTACAGTGAAACCAGCTTTAGCGACCACCTGTCTATAAAGACCACATGTTCTGTTTCCCTTGAGCAGGGTTTCTTATTGGAACCTGTTCAGCGGGAACCCGTACTTGAACACCACCTGCCCCTAAAGGCTGTTTTTCTTGTCTCCCTTGCATGGTCTTTATATACAGGTTTCAATGCAATTCTGTTTCTTCTTTTTTGAAAGACACACAATTTTCTCATTCCATGATACCTGTGTTTCCATTTAACCAAATACGTGTACCTAGGTAATAAACAAAGGGTACATTTGTTTTCCTTATTTTCTTTTCTATTCTTTTCCCTTTTTTTGTTGAGGCAACATGTTCTGTTATTGTTGTGGGGATACTTGTGCTATTGAGGAGTATTTGTTCAGGCAGTTAGTAAGGGGGGGGGGGGGGGTAGTATTCTGGGGAGTAGATATGGGGGGGGGGCTAAGTTGTAATTGGAGCTAAATGTAATTATGAAAGCGTTAGGGGAAGGGAGGTGAACGTGGAGCAGGTTTTTCTGATGGTAGTTATTTATGCAAGTGGATTAGAATTAGTTCTTATTGTTCATTCCACCCGTCATGCTCTCGTTCAGTGCCTTTTTGTTCTAGTTTTTAATCGTTGTAGAAGAGAGTGAAAGCTAAATTTCGTCAATATTTTTCCTATTCTTTTTACAGGACCAGGAGGGCCCCAGAGTATTGGTGCATGGATGGATAGTCTCAATCTAGGCCAGTATGAAAACATGCTCATCGCTAATGGATTTGATCATCTTGACTTCATTGTGAGTATTACCTTTGGCATTAATCTACATCTGCCACTCCATACCCAGGAGAGAAATGGGGAGTGGGCCCTGTCTAATGAAGAGTTGTGATTGATCCAAATCAATTGAAAGTCCTCTTCTCAATCGCAAGTTTGCAGTCTCCTATCTCTTATGTACATAGTTGTGAGTGATATCAACTTTTATTGCTGTATGCCCTCACAGTGACCATGCAGTAGGAATATTCCCCAGGGAGTTTGTGAACATTGTTGGAACGAATCCTATGACAAGGGTAATAATATCTGTAGAGCGCTTAGAAACTGTATTTTGTAATATAATAAGGGCTATATAAATCCAGATTATAACTATATTAAACCAGCATGTGATATCTTGGGCTGGAGTATACGGAAGATGTGTGTCCTAACAAAATCGAATTGAATCCAATGTGTTCAGGTACATATCTAGAATTCTGTAAAAGAAGAATCACCTTATGCCTCAAATTCGTTGAGAAGCAAAGTGCCTTTTTTAACGCCAAAATGTATTGACAAGAAAGAAAACTCTGCATAACTCAAAGTTACACAAGTCATAATTTTCCTTAGTCGTATCAAGTTTTTGTCACCAAACTGTTCAAAACAAGAGGAAGCGTGTTAGCTCAGTTGGTAGAGTGGTCTCGTATTCCCGCGACCCAGGTTCGAAACCCAAGTTGTTGGGTTAGTGTCCTTTGGTAAGGCATTAATCCTCATTACCAGGTCCCTCAGAGAGGACCTAAAGTCGTCGGCCCTCTGGTTGCTTACTAACATCTGAGCAGTCAGGTAAATAACCACCACTACTACTACTATATTTACACTTTCTTCTCCTTGTATCTTCTCTCTCCAGGGCGGTGGTATCATTGAAGAGCAGGACCTGATGGATATCGGTATCGTAGAGGAGATTCATCGCAAGATGATCCTAGAGGCTACCAGGTGCCTTCCTATCATGAAACCTATAGGTGAGATACTGTACCCTTTGTTAACAGGGTGACTACTGCATTGTGAAAGTCTCATATGCTTAATACAGGGACCGTCAGGTTCCCGTAGGCAAAGGGTTAATCCTCTCATAACATACAGTCAAACCTGCTTTAGTGACCACCTCTCTATTGTGATAGTGATCGCAGGCAGATTTGGTGTCCAATATACCCCTACCACAATGTACGGTGTAATACGAAACTGCATGAAATGGGAAAACAAACTTCGGATGGATGTTCGCGTTAGCTCCGTTAGACTGTCCATTCCTTTACCTTTGCAATGCATTGGCACGACCTTAGATCAAGATCTACCGGCAAATGTTGTGTTAGGACGTTTATTTTCGTCTTCATGTCAACAATGCAAGATACAATTGTCGGTAAGATGTTAAGAAATGTCCTGTACCATAGTGGTATTGTTATTTTACCGTTTTTAGTCCCATACGTGCAAATTCGTGTTGGTTTTGACTTTCGTTTTTTTTTTTTTTTTACACTTTCGTTGTAAAGGTCGCACCCCGACTTTTTGATATTTTCTCTTCCAAAAATACTTCGGCCTTTACGCCGGCAAATACGGTAGGGATGTCGATATGTTAACAAAACCATATGAATAATTCATTTGTTAACTGTACATATACTACACACAGCAAGCACTTTGTTATATTCTAGACACCAGACTGACATCAGACCAAACAAACATTGAATACCACAATGACCACAAAGAGGTTGGTTGAGAGTGGGTTTGGCAATGTGACCGATGTATTTCAGAAACCACCTACACGTACCACCAAGTGCAGGGTTTGCTTCTCTTTTGTTTCTAGACTGATGATGTTCCCCATTCTATATTTGACAGAGAAAATCACTTTCAATGCATCATGAATATAGTCTTGGTTTCCTCTTTCAATATCCTTTCCAGCAGTATTTATAATTGTGTTTGTTGTGTACATGTACCAAGTTACCAATTTGTGTAGGATCCTTAGTCAACTCGTTATACATGTTTCACACAGGGGATGCATGAATGATAAGAGTGTTCATATGGTGTTAATCTGGATGGTTTAAGGCCTCTCTGTGGTTAGCCAGAGATTTGGGGAAAGACATTTTTAGAATATTTTGGGGTTTTAGCAGTGAGGTCATGCATTCTGTGTCATCAAGCCTTGATGGCATTATCATAGCTAGATGCCTATTTTAGTTTGTTTCTCTACCAATCATTAAATGTTTTAATTTTTGTATTGTAAAGGCCTGTTTAGACGTGAAGTGGTAATTAACTGCCTCCATAAAATGATGCAGCAATAATCAATGCATAAATGATTGGCAAGAGGTAATGTTAGTGGGGTACAAATGACCCTAAGGTCATATTCGTAGATCCATATGATATTATAGTAGAAAATAAAGCAGTGTTACTCTTTAATTTTGTTGATTTTTTTTTTTTTGTTGTAAATATTATTTAGTAGCAGCACCAACAGCCTTTCTTTTTAATTTCATTTTTATTTATTTATTTACTTATTTATTATCATTTATTTTTATTTGTTTATATTTTTTGTTCATGTTTTATTTATTTATTTATTTAGTTATTTATTTATTTATTTATTTGTTAATGTTTATCATTTATTACAGACTTGTCTGAACATAATGGAATGGAAATGAAATATATTCTATGTAATGCTTTTGATTGAATGCAAATGTAGGTCCTGGACAAGACTTTACATCTAAGCCTACCTGTAAATGAGCTTTATTTTGAAATCATTTTAAATAACTTTCATTTTGATTTCTCTTCTCACATACATGTTAGACTTACATTTCAAACATCTTGTGTTCTAGTTCTTTCTGTTTTAATTCATACTATTTTCCATCGCATGAATTGCTCATTTAGGTCCTGGACCAGACTTGACACCCAAGCCTGCCTCTGTTTCAGACTGGTTGAGAAGTCTCCTCCTCAGTGACTACATCTCAAACTTCTTAGAGAACAACATCACGACCATGGCTCGAGCCCTCGAACTATGGGAGTTCGAACTAGAAAATGTAAGAACAGTCATTCCTTGTTTCAACTTTTCAAGCAGTAGCTTATGGAAGTTTTTTTCTTCATCCATTCATATATTGATATAATGATAGGTTGGATTGCACTCAAAAGAGATAATAATGGGTGTCAATATTTTTATTGTCAATTCTGGCAAACAAAATTACATAAATTAATTTTGGAATTCATGTGTGGTGAGAATATAACAAAATCCATGGTCATTACCAGACGCCACGCAAATGTAATTGAATTACCAGGCAGTAACTTTATTCCAACAGTAAGTAAAAGTAATCATTGGTTAATTCTTAGTATGATATATCCTCTTACAATACATGTATGTCAGGCATTTTGTTGTTGTTGAAGTTATTCATAATTTCAGGTTTACTTTAGCGCCCAACTTAATAGATAAAATACTGCTTATGTTACCTGCAGTCAAGTTCCTGTACATCAGCTTTTACAAGAAACTGAAAACTCACAAGTAGATGTAGGCGTACTATCATAATTCATAATTTCAGGTTTACTTCAGCCCAAGTTAATAGATAAAATACTGCTTATGTTACCTGGAGTCAAGTTCCTGTACATCAGCTTTTACAAGAAACTGAAACTCACATGTAGAGGTAGGCGTACTTTCATAACCGTTAACTGTACCTCTATCCATCACCTTTAATGAGCACTAATTGGATCATCATCTGGTGCTAATGGGAGTTTCCATCCCTTATCAATCAAGAATTACATTTAGTCTCGAAATAGGATTCCTAATGTGATGACTGTCCTGGAGATGCTTTGTAGTCTTGGAATTTAGCATGCAATGTAGAAATACACTGCATTTTCATCCAAGGAGATTTTAAATTGTGTGCATTGCTTTAAATCTACCCTCATTAGAGGTGTCGTGGTCAAGTGGATACGTCACCGGACTGTCGATCACAAGGTTCGCGGTTCGAGTCCCACCGCGGCACTAATGTCCTTTGTGTTGGCAAGACATTGATCTACATTTGCCACACTCAACTCAGATGACGTAAATGGGTACCTGGCAGGAATTAATTCCTTGAAATGCTAAAGTGCCGTAAAGGCTGACTTGCTAAAGCCAGGGTAATAATCGGACAGCGTCACGACGTGGCGGACATGTGTTTGAGTTTGAATTTTATTATCCAAAACAAAAGTACATCAATACATGTATAACAAAGCAAATGTGAAAGGTTAACATTGAAAGGATAAATGGGACCATAAATGCGCTATATAAGAAGCCTTTATTATTATCATTATTATGCATCATTCCAGGTTCTTGAGATACCCATGCTGGGCCACAGAAAAAGGATCTTAGCCTCCCTCGGGGATCGACGACGGAGTCGACACAGCAGCACCATCGACATCGAGATCAGCCGGCCGCACTCGTTGGACATCGACATCACAAGTAGCGAAGACTTGGTAAGGCCACCCAAACTCAAAACCCCTTCGTCCTGTGAAAACCTTCTGTCTTCTCGTGATACCGCACCGACACTGCCACCCCGACCAAAGATCGGTGTAAAGCCCTCAACAGGTCGCGATAGCGTCAAGGCTAGAGCTCAAAACCTGAGAAAGGAGTTGATGAGCCCTGTTAGCTCCAAGACGAGCCAGGGGGCTATGGCACCTAGGCTGTCAGCGGATCGCGGTGGTAGCTCCAAGAATAAAGATAGACCCGTTGTACCGAAGGCAGTGACTCCGGGACAGGCAAGAGAAACGAACTTCACTGACCAGATTTGGAAGCTTTATATATATATATACTCCAGAGAAAACTAACACATTATCATTTAATGGTGCAGGCTACATGCAAGTTTTGCTGGCCAGGGTTTGTACAAGCTTAAAGGAAACCTTCCATACAGCAAATGAAGCTAAAATCACTAAAACCCCTCAATACATGTAAATTCACTTTTGATCAGCATTAGTTTCTAATGAAGAATCTTGAGATACACATGTACATGTATGCTGATTCTTGCTGAACAGTAACTTAGAAACTTGAGACTTCACAATGATCTCTTAAAGTATGAATTTTCCTTGAAATATATTCCTTGGCCAGACGCAATTAAAAGAAATTGTATCATAAATTATAAATTGCTCCTACTTGTGATGAATTACTCTGTTTCGACAAATGAGCTATATAACAGTTCCAATTTAGTATTAGGAATTCCCAACGAATCATGATGATTACAAGAACCTGGCATTCTATTGCTTGGCATATAGAAACTTTATGCCATGTAAACTTGAAAATTGGGAAATCAAGTTTAGAAAGTTTGTATAAACTCTGTGTGCCGTATCGCTTGCGTAACAGAGACTTTAGAACAAAGTAGTTGTCAGACACTTTAGATTAACAACATTAACTCATCCTTTTCACATTACACATAGATTTCAACTCATAAACTAGGACATATTCTGCCACATTTTGCCTACATACACGTAAAATCATTGTACATGTACATAAAGTTTCAATAATGCACTTATGGTTAAAGCAGTTTCCGTCTTGGACTTTTATCATAACATTTCTTTTTCTTATCTATAGAGAGCTGTTTCAGCAGGGTTGTTAATTAACACAAAATTAATTAGGGGAGGAGGGCGTGGGGCGGGAGGGAGAGGAGGCGCAGTTTAAAAAAATTCTGACCACATAAAAGAAAAATATCATATGTTTAAGATGCTTTTCACCATGCATCATCAGTCCAATTATAATAAAAACCTAAACAAATGCTGAAGAAACATGTCCACTTAATAACATAAATTGAGTTTGATTGAAATAAAAAGATTGCCACAAATATGTACAGGTAGGTCTTTCATTTGGTCTTACAAACATATAACTTTAGAAAGAAACAATGAAATGAAAAGATGGTGGGTGGAGTGGAGG